>VWYH01002408.1:98548-109536 GCA_013399365.1 Pampusana beccarii | reverse complement strand
CTCGCTGAGGCGCTCCCATGGTGCCGGCACCCGCCGCGGGGGCTGCGCCCGCCGCCGCCCGCCGAAACTTGGGGGAAGTTTCTGAGCGAGTCGGTGAGTACCGGGTGGCGGCTCCGCGCCTCTCCGCGCCGGCCACGTCCCGCATGTGGCGGGCCCGGCGCTGTTTCCTCGCCCCCAGCCCTGGCGGCGGCGGCCGGGGTCCGGCTCCTCTCGGGCTTCGCCTGCGGATCGCGGGGCTTTGTGAGCAGCCCCTCCGGCCCCGGTATGTGTCGGAGCCCTCCGGGAGCCGGGACACCCAGCGTGTCCCGCTGGCGGGGCAGCGCGGCCCCGGGCCGAGGGCGTCAGCTCCCGGCGCGGCCGCGGAGCCGCTGGGACGGCTGGCGGGGGGCAGGCGTGGGGGCCAAGAGTTTTGTGACTGTGCGTGCTGTGGTTGACGGAGGAGTATTGACAGGGAAGGGAAACATGGCTGTGGAGGTCTGGAGAAATAATATTCTTCAGATGAACATTGTTTTCTGCGTGGATTCGGATTAAAAAGCAGAGCGAGAACGGTACGTGAGCTGTCAGCGTCTCAGTCTTTCCTGCTGTAATGGACCTAGTTGGAGTGTCTTCTTTGTGTGGTTTATTCGAGTTTATACTATCCTCCCACTCCTTTTAAATTTTTTTTTATGCTATCGATAATTTATTGCATTTGCTAGTGTGTGGTCTGCTGCAAGTACTGCACGGGAAAAAAAAAAACCTGAAGAGAATAAGTTTAAAAACAAATACTGCAAATACTCTTAGCAGAAGTATACAAAACAGCGTGTTATTGCAGGAATAACTAGTGCTCTCTCACAGCAACGTCTTCTGTGATACTTGTTGCAGACTCTCATGGGGCTAATTGTAGACATCGAGTGTGTGGCTGTGCTTTAGTTACTCATCTTTTCGGTAGTGTATATGAGGTTTAGAATCTAGTGTATTATTAACTTGCTCGATTCAGTTGCAGCTTCACTTTCCTCCTCGTGTAGCGACTACAAAAGACACACACCTGGTCAGCTTTCTGTTAGTAGTTATATGAGAAATAAGAATGAAGCAATTAAAAAGCTACAGCCAAGTGCTTGAGTTGGATCCCGTTTTAGAAATGCTCCAATCAAGTGTTTACTGGTAAGAAAAACTTAAGTTATTTACCAGGTAAAGAGGTGCTTAACTTAAATCTGAAAAACTCTTAGTTATAGGATAGACTTGGCTGCTCACATCAGTGATGAAAATGTAGTTTGGAATAGAATCAATATAAGGAGATTCGCTAAGATTTATTTAAATGCCAGCATTTATTTAGAAGATGCTATTTTAAATATAGAGATTTGAGTAGATTGCAATTGAGATGTTTTGTGGCGCTGAGTGATAAATGTAAGTATTACTGGAAGTTATTCAAACAGCTTGAAGTGTTTAAATAGGAATGTGGTGTCTTTCATCTCCACCACATCTCAGTCTTGCATTACTAGAATTGCTACTTGCCGTGTTAATTCAGGACATTAGCATGTTTTAATACTTATAAAGGATTGACAAACAAGACAGCTTGAAATGGTTCTGAGGAGTCGTTTCTAAAATTGTCAGTAAATGGTAGTGGTACTTTTATTAATTATATGAAAATAACTGCTAAAACTTGCTCTAGTGTACGGAGAAGTCATAGCCCCTGAATATTTTGGAGTCAAATTCTCCAAGTATGGTCAGACATTATTTTTATTACCGTGGACTTTTTCATTGTCTCCTGGTGTTTATGTATCTGCACAGCACAGTGAGCACCATGCACGTATATGAACTCGAGGGCTCTATATAGGTGTTATTTTCTGTAGGACCATGCAGCGCAGCAGCTCCCACAGAGCGCTGGGGTGCCTGTGCCACGCTGAGATGTATGGAGCTCAATTCTGTACGTTTTTCCTGACTGAGGTAGCATGCGCTACTATATGTAACCTATTGTGCCACTTTCCAGTAGCGAAAACTAAAATAAATTTTTGATGGCAATTGCCCTGTTTCTGTTTTCATACCTTTCTTTTCCGTGCTCTGTAGGCTGGGCAAGTGTTATATATATCAGTCCTTTCCAGCTGTATAACTTTTGCTCACAGGGTCTTTTTCCCTTGACCACACATAGATTTCTGTTAATGTGTATATAAACTAGGGGTAGGCCTTGCTCCTATCAAATGAAGCTTTCTTTTGCCGCAGAAATTGTTTTTTATCAAAGCTAGTATTTCTCTTGTGCTATTAAGGGGAACATCGAGCTGAATAAATATAACATTGTCTATCTTATTTGAAATAGCAGATTTTTATGGACAAAATAGAAGTTGTGAATGTTTGTTATTGAGAAAGCAACACAGGCTAAGATACTTTGATTTATTTTTTTTTTTCTGATTCAAAAGAAAAGTTTTTTCAGACACAACAGCACTTGCATTCAGCCCAGCTGAAGCTCTTGCAATTTCACACAGGCGTTGAAACGTTTTTGAGATCATTGCAAATAAATAAAAATGATAGGAATAATAAGAAGAGGGGATAAAATCGGTGCAGAGGGGCAAGGATACCAGCAGTGCAATAATGAGTCCACGAAGTTCACATGGGAGTCCCTAAATTAAGTGTTTGCTAGAGGGTTGGGTTCCTATTAAGTAAAAGAATCTTCCTTATTTTTTCACTATGTATTAATCAGATGGAAAGACGAATCTTTGGCCCAGTGGAGCTGGGATGGTGATTCTGGGAGGAAGGCGGTGTGAGGAAAGCAGGCAGAGGGGCGATGGGGCTGCCACCAGAGTCGTGGCGAAGGCGAAGGTCTGACGCAACACGGTACGGGCTCGGCAGGAGTAGATTTATGGCAGGACTTGAAGGAACACTTTGTGCTCAGATTGTTTATCACAAGGTACATCTTTCTGAATCCTGAGGTTTTTTGTGTGTGGTGGGTGTTTATTTACAACATTTTAATTTGTGAGAGGTGTAACAAGCATCCTCTTACCAAAGAACTCGTTCTCAGTGTGTGAGAAACAATTTTTCCTAATAAATTGTAAAGGCTGTTTCCTCACAGAGATGGATGTTTTCCATATCACATTTACTACAGTTTGTGAAATGAAAATACATGTAAGTGTCATATTTTATTGACCTTTAGAAAGCAAGTATTCTTTGAAGTGGAAGTCATCACTAGAAACTGTTGTTGTTGTAAATAAGTTAATATAAACTTCAGAAATGCTTCACAGTAGCAGGGTGGTTTGCAATAGGATGGGACTTAATGTCTTACCTAAACAAGGTAATGTTCCTTACTGTTTGCTGAGTATTTCGGAGGTACAGTGTTGTAGGAACGTAAAATATGGCTAAAATTATTATTACTGAAGGAATAACCACTGGAAAATATGCTTGTCCAGTGTTCTGCTCGGAGCAGTAATGGTCACTGATGTGTGAGATACTTAATTAAATGTGTGGATACACGTGCACAGGCACCAGTTTAGATAAGCCTTTCAGGTGTAAGGTTGTCGCACTCCATTTATTGTCCGTGTAGTCAGTAGCAGAAGGATTATAGCAGTAATCAAGCATTTATGAGTTTTAAAACTCCTGCTGTCATGCGATTGATACTTGTCATACTGAACACATTTACTTTAGTCTTTTTACTTTCCAAAAATCCACCAGCTACCATGCCGCTATCCATATCTTCTAAATCAGTTTTTTGACTCTGAGTTATTAAAAATACTCGTGTTTGTAGCTAAACAGTCTGCAACGTAGTTTTTCATCCAGCTGTATGTCCGGACTAGTGGTTATGTTTTGTGGAAGGGATCCACTGCATGGGGTTATGATCATAGGGGGAAGGTGATACAGAGCTGCATGGAGAACACTAGAGATGTGGTGGAGACAATGAGCTCTGTGTGGGTAACTCGGGTGGGAGGATATGGAGCTCTGCAAAATTTAGGAGAAAATTTTAACCTCTTTGCATTAGGGAGTAAACACAGAGCCCGTTCTTCTGGTGTGGAAGAAGTTATGCTTTCCCATCTCTCCTTTTCTGTAGCCATTTAGAGAGACACAGCGTTAGGGTATCATAGTGCTAGACCTGCTAGATCTGTGCATCGCACACAAGTTAACGTGTAGGTTGAGTGTGTAATGTGGGAAACTGAACTCAGAATGTGCAAAGAGAAGGTGCTTCACAGGCTTTACGCTCCTTGAGGCGGAAGATTTCTGTCGCTAATCGCTTAATAAGCTTAATGCTTCTAATCTGAGAGCAAAGATGATATATGAAGGCATAAACTGGAATTGTAAGTTGTGTTTGGGTACCATTCACAGCGTGTGGAGATCAAGCCCGGTGAGCTGTGCTTACACTGGGGCTTTGGTCTTCCACATTGAGTCCCCATATACTAGGGCCACGCTTGCTGCAGTAAGTTGGTTTCCAGCATGCAGTGGGAAATCCTGCTCTTTTATCCTGAATCTGTGTGCAGTTTTTGGCCTGTCAACATCTGTAACTGAAGCACACGCAGCCAAAACTCTTCAGACTTGACTTGTGCTCGTTCCAAGCAGTGCCAGCTGGCTGGTCCAGTACATGCAGACGAACTGGTTTTGCTCATGGCTGCAACGTTGATCGGTAGGATCAGAAGAGAGTGTGTGAGACAGCGCTTCAAGCTTTTGAGCATGATTTCTGACCTTTGGAGAGCAGTGGTGAGTCTTCAAGGTCTGCTGGTGCTGCATGGTGGTAGCAAACGCTGGACGGGGGATGCTTGTTACGTGATACGGTCGCTGCTGGCCCCTGTACGCCGGCCAGTTCTGGCGCAGGACAGCGTGTGCGGCACGGAGGGACTGCAGCCTCCCCTCCAGCTCCTGCCCAGGAAGGCTATTTTTGTGGAAACATGTGATTAGCTCTGGTATCTTCCATCTTCCAGCACTAAGGTGTGTTTAATGAGAGTGACTGTATCAGTACAGAAACAATTTCAGAAAAAGCGCTTGCTTTTGTAAGGCAGCCTGCGCCTAATTACTGCTGGTGCTTAGTTAAGTATTTTGCTTGAATAGCTAATTTCCCTGAAATAATAGGTAGCATTGAGACCACTAATTTCTTTGATTTTACCGAGTACGTGCCCACAATGACATGTAATTTATCCACCACAAGGCACACACAAGCGTGTTAACTTCAGTGGATACTGCTTGATCTTTCTTAAGGCTTTGGCTGACCACAGGGACACCGGCTGGTGACATTAAGGAAAGATGGTATTCACCTGTGTAAGTGGTGTGAGAGGCCTGCCTAACTTGTGATGGAGCAAGGGAGAGAGCAAGAGTATTTGCATGAAGATGCTTTAAACATCACTGATTTTTTTTTTCAGGCTGATTTTGTATAACTGTGTAGAACCTCTATCCGATGTACGAGGGAGATAAGCAATACACTGTGCGCGTGTATCTTTGATGCAGCGTGCAACATAGATTAATGCATAAATGCCATGACGGAAAAGGTAATGCTGTTTACTGTTGTGCCCATGCATTTGTTGTAGCCTGTTTATTACTTTTTTCCAATTATAAAAAAGTTAATATCTTGTTAAAGTAACCAAAATATTGTGAAAATCATTGTAAGTTCCTTTTCCTCTTCTGTTTTTCTACTGGAGGCTGAGCGTTGTCTCTGTAAGAGCTCAAGGGAGCTTTATGGATCCAGTGGGAATAAAAAGTCCACGCATCAGAAAAAAAAAAAAGCACAGGATTTAGGAAAAGAGACCCTCCTCCTGACTTTCGTGCTGTGCACTGATTGTTCGCATTGACACTGAACAACGTAATGAAAACCTTCATACAGAAGTTTCTGCAATCATACTCCTGTTTTCAATGCTAAGGTGTGAATTTCAGACATAATTAATTTTGGAAGACTTTTGGCCTATCATTTTATTGTTATGTCAGGCCTAAGGAACCTGAAAGCGTGGTTAACCGCAGGAGATCTCAGAGTAGAAGAGGGAAGGAGTTTTCCACAGTGGGTGAACATGTTCTACATGTGTTTCAGTTTGCTAAGATATGCAGAAAATGGAAGGAGGTTGTATGGTGTGAGGGGTCAAAAGCCAGGGACTGCATAGAGGCTGTGGATAATTTCTGAAACAAAACGGAGTTAAGTGTAAGTAGAAAGCCTAGGACATGAAAGCCCAGGGAGTTGTTGGATGATATTGAAAAGACTGAAATTAGATCTTGAATTACTTGGTTGTACCATCTTAAGGTGAAAACTGGATGTTACATGACCAAGTAATCAAAAAGGCGGGCTTAAGTGTAGCGATTTGCTTCAGAATGTTTGAGATGGCTCTACTGAAACACAGTTTAAAAAAAAACCCCTCAAGATTATTTAAAAATGCAACTGTAATTCGTTTTGTCAGAGGCTTGCATTGCTGTGCTTTCCGAATGGTGTGTTGGTTGTAGTGTTTTGTAGGAGCCTGTTAGTGCAGCAGCTCTTAACAAAACACATGGAATGGAAAGATGGTATTTTTGCATCAAGCAACTGATGTCTTTCATGAACTCATTTTATATGGGAGCAGTTGGTACACATACTGTTTGTTTGTATTGCAGTCTTTGTTTTATTTACTGATGCTGAAGTGTGAAAAAATGTAAGATGTCAATAAAAATGACAGGCACCATTTGTTGTTAGGGCTGAAACAGAAGAGGTGTCTCTCACTGGTTATTAATTTGTCTGGATTTTTTTAAACTGAATTTAAAAGGTTCTTGCCAAGGAGCCTGACATGAGAAGATGCTGTGGCTTGGTAATCCTGTTCATATGAAGCATAAGTGTGCTGTCATGGGCTAAAGAATCATCCTTCCCACCCCTTACGTATGAGACACCTGCACTGACCAGGAATCTTGAAAACTGCCACGAGAAGCACATTCATTCCTATTCAGATGGACAGATGTTGCAGATCAGCGACATCCGCTGTGGCTTAGAAATTTCTCGTGTTTATATTACCATATGTATAAACATGATTTATGTTGTCTTTTTTTATAGGCGCTGTAGGTTGGAACCTTGTACAACCTACCAAAGTGGCATTCATTAGAATTATAGTCTTATTATGTGGGAAAATTAAATGAGCTGGGCTTGCAGAGAAGTGAAACAGTAGAAGACACATAGGGGAGGGAGAAACACTTTTAAACTCTGCTGTGTCAGTGTCAATATTGGACATGAGGTGGAAGGTGACAGTACACTGCTTGCAGAGACTTCTGTAGGAGGCTTTCTGGTTTTCTTCTGTTTTTAAGTAGTTGTACTAAGTAGCTGACAAAGCCAGATACTGGAGTGCTGATTACTGGACATACAGTCAAATTTCAGCACATCTTTAACAGTTCAATCAATTAAGAAGAAAAATGCATCCAGATTATTGAACTGTGTGTTTGTTTTATACAATCCATGTTGAGCCTCATGTTATCATTGTATTTAATAGATGAAGCAAAATTACTACTTTCAATTTTTTCTAGCTCTTCTGACTGAAAGTTGGCTTTTCAGCTTTGGGTGGGATTTTCTGAATTGCATGGCTTAGACAAAGTATGGAAGGACTGAGAGGAGGCTTTTTTACAGGACGAATGAGCCATCTTTATCTCTTGCTACATCACTGTGCTCTGGCAGGCTTTCTCTGGTGGGCAGCAGCAAAACCACATGTTTGTGGTGTTGCTTCATATCCTAGTTGAGTGCTGTTTTCCAGATGCTCTGGTTACTCCCCGCCTTAACAATACAGATAGGTGCTTTTGAGAAACGTTATTAAAATTCCTGGTCAGAAGCAGCGCGGTCGTTCGCAGGCCGCGGCTTGTGGGGCACTTCCAGACGAGGCAGGTGGAAGCCGGCTGGGGGAAGGTGCTGAGCTGTGCTCAGCCAAAGAAGATGGCAGCTGGGGCTGCAGTGGCCTATTCAGCAGCAGGTGTACCATCCACCCTTCCTCACATCTCTCCAAGTTTGTGCTAATGTATGTGAATTCAGCAATCAGTTTCCTGTGATACCGGTAGGGGACAAGCAACTGATGGTAAAGCCCACGTTAAGAGAGAAGAGGTGCAGAAGGTGGTGGAGGTGGGAACTTGCTAAAAGAGAATAGCGGGGAGCCTGAACAAGCAACCGTGTTCGTTATGGCAATTGCTGGACAGAAATAAGGCGTCTTCTGGAGTAAGATGAATGTTGATCTGCGTTTTGTTCTGTTGGTGCAGTTTGTAGCACGGCTGGCTGGCAGTCATTTGTAGGTGCTACAGTCACACAAAAAATACTGAAGGAATTCAGATGTTTGAAAAGCAACAACAGAAAAGCACTAAAAGCACGTTGAACAGGCTATCATTGATTCTTTACCTTGCATAATCTTTATGGGATGCATCAAGGGACTAAGATGTGAAGAGCGTACAGTAACCCTAACCCTGTAAATCAAGGAGGAAGGGTAGGTATTTCTAAGAGAACAGCACAGACCTTTTTGGATATTCTATATTATAAACAGCTCTGGCTTTGGGCCTTGACTTTTGGCCCCTGCTTTTGGCCCGCTTTTACCATTTATTCTTTTATCTTTGTCTTAGCAGAGCACTTTGGTTAGTACAGAAAAAAAACTGATGCCATTTATTATGTTGTTTTATCATTTGAAACAGTAAAACCAAAGAGAACACTCATATTCCCTCAACTTTTTCTTTGCAGACCCGTGCGTGTCTGGTGGGTGAGGAATGATGCTTTCAAAACGGTCCTGAGGAGTAACATGGGATCTTTCTGGGCTTATAGGTAGGGAACTTTCTGCAGGCAGCGTTACAAACTTGGGATGTATTTTATGTGGTGTTAGTATTTCTGGCCATTGTTTGGCTCGAAGACCTACCCATGGATATTAAATGCTGGCTGCTGCTCTTCTCCTTGTTACCAGCAAGTCGCTGTGTAGAACATAGTCATTTAACTGTAATAAATTTAAACAAATGTTGAAATGGTAAGGAAGTGCCACGTGGAACATTAAGAATAATTATAAAGGGATCAAGAAGACCCACAACAGTGTTGTTTCATCTTCAGCTATTAATACCGTTGGGCACTGAGAAGTTGTGAAGGAAATTCAAAACAATCTCTCCAAGTTTTGCCAAGATTACTCAGAGGAATCACTTGTTGCCAGATGCTGATGTTGAATGAGAGAGAAGAGCAGCCACCACTGGGGGGATTCATTTTCCGAAATTACTCCAAGTCAATTGTCAATCCAGTTGTTCTAGGGATTTATTAATACTCTGTAGACTACCCTGCAGTTTGAATAGCAAGCAAGCAGGCAGAAATTATATTTATGAGGAAAAATGTTTTTCACCTATCCTGTTAGCTCTGGGAATGCGTACAGTGTCTTTCGTTTGGGAGTTTTGTGTAGCTGTGGAAAAGGGATTGTAGCATAGATTGTAGGGTTGGAGTGAAAGATTGGTTTGCATTTCCGAAACAATAGCTCCTGGAAGAGAGCTGCAGCTGGTGGCTCGGAGCGTGGCCATGTCCCTGGCCGTGAGTGCAGGGCAGGCTCTGCCGTGAGCTCAGGAGGACCTTGGCCAGATGCGAACCTGCAGAGCCTGCGTTCACAGCACTGGTTTGCAAACCGTGGCAGCACCGCTACAGCAGTTCTGGTATTTTCTTTTATTCCTTCCTTAGAACAGGGGAATACTCAGTGAGTGCTTGACTGTTGTTTTGAATGTATTGTGCCCTTAGTTTTCGTGCAGTATTTGAATTAGTAATAAGCCAGGTCTTGCTTCTGTTTCACAGATAATGTGTCCAACCCAAGAGTCCGGGGAACCTGCAAACAGACTATTCTTTTTCTTTGAGACATCCTCTTTGGCGGCAGCATGAGCTGAAAGGTCTACATGAATTAAAGATTCATGGCTAAGTATGAAGTCAGGCTATTAAGGTTATCTGACTACTAATCAGACCCCCTTGAGAAGTTCATTAATAAAAGAACTGAAAATCCGGCACTATGCAGACTAAATATATGTAATTGCTTCAACAGTAAGTGCTGCTGGGAGGAATCTAGCATCCTTTCTGGAGTCTGGTTTGTTCATTATTGTGTGACCCAGTTGGCAGCAAGCCTGTCTTGTGAGGCACAGGATGATAATATCCTACACAGCTACTTTGCTAAGCAATTGAAATACAGTGCCAGAATTTTTAGGGATAGATATGTATTGGACAACCTATTTCTGGCAAGCTGCATGATTATAAGAACAACTTTTTTCTATTGTAAAACTTTCCTGCATTGTTAATCAGCAAGCTGAGCCTGAGGAACTCTACTTCTGATAAGGTTTAAGGGAGTTCCTAGTCAGGGTGTCAATAAGCACCTGCTGTCCCTCACTAGCAAATTGGCTTATTCTGAAGTTTTCTGTGCTGTAGTAGGCATTTACTCGAAATTCAGTATACTTTCAGAAAATTCAGATTGTGGTGTCAAATTTATTTAGAAGTTCTTTTCATAAACCCAGAAACAGCTTAACTAAAGACCACCACTAGGTATCCTCTTAAATAATCTTTATTTCTAACTCTGGTCTCTGCCACATGGTGACCTATCTGCTGTAAACAAGCACTGTTCACCAGTCTCAGGATGACTAGAAGCCCTTTCTTTAGCAAAACTAGGATATCTGGCAGCTCCTGAGTGCAAACCAGTATCTCCAGGGGTGCTGAGGGAGCTGGTGGAGGGGATCACTAAGCCACTTTCCATTATCTATCAGCAATCTTGGCTAAGTGGGCAGGTTCCAGCTGACGGGAAGCTGGCTAACATGACACCCATCTACCAAAAGAGCCAGAAGGAGGATTCAGGGAACTACAGAGCTGTCAGTCTGACCTTGGTGCTAGGGGAGACCATGTAGCAGATCATACTGACACCCCACGGCACATACAGGACAACCAAGTGATCAGGCCCAGTCAACATGGGTTTATGAAAGACAGGTCCTGCTTGACCAACCTGATCTACGACAAGATGACCCACCTAGTAGATCAGGGAAAGGCTGTGGATGTTGTGTACTTAGACTTCAGTAAGGCCTTTGACACCGTATCCCACAGCATTCTCCTGGAGAAGCTGGCAGCTCATGGCCTGGAT
>VWYH01002408.1:84450-98093 GCA_013399365.1 Pampusana beccarii | reverse complement strand
CGCTGTCTACAACTGCCTGAAAGGAGGTTGTAGCATGGAGGGTGTTGGTCTCTTCTCCCAAGTAGCAAGAGATGGGACAAGAGAAGATGGCCTCAAGTTGTGCCAGAGAGGTTTAGATTGAATTTCTGTAAAAAAGTCCTTCATGGAATGGGTCATAAGGCATTGGAGCAGGCTGCCTGGGGAAGTGGTGGAGTCACCATCTCTGGAGGTGTTTAAAAGGCTTTTAGATGAGGTTCTTAGGGACATCATTTAGTGCTAGATTTAGGTTATGGTTGGACTCAATGATCCTGAGGGTCTCTTCCAACCAATGTGATTCTATGATTCTTTGTGAGAATTAACAACTTAACTTGTAGGACCTCTGATATGCTGGTTCTTCCTCTGCAAAGTTAGTGTAGGCACCTGGTGTGGTTAGTCTGATCTTCATTCCTTTATTTGGATTTCTCTGTTGCCTGAACTCTGCCTGAAAAGTAGATTGGCACATGTTCTCTTATTTTTCAAATTAGTTATGCCAGCTATGCATAAAAGAGCTGAAGCAAAACCATTCCGTATCCATCGTTAACTGTTTTATTTTCCAGACTAAAAGCTGAATACTTGCAGCTCACATGTCATTATATTCTTGTCATTTCTAATTGCTTCCTGGCATGTTCCTGGATGTTTTGTAGATGGGANTAAAAAAGTCCTTCATGGAATGGGTCATAAGGCATTGGAGCAGGCTGCCTGGGGAAGTGGTGGAGTCACCATCTCTGGAGGTGTTTAAAAGGCTTTTAGATGAGGTTCTTAGGGACATCATTTAGTGCTAGATTTAGGTTATGGTTGGACTCAATGATCCTGAGGGTCTCTTCCAACCAATGTGATTCTATGATTCTTTGTGAGAATTAACAACTTAACTTGTAGGACCTCTGATATGCTGGTTCTTCCTCTGCAAAGTTAGTGTAGGCACCTGGTGTGGTTAGTCTGATCTTCATTCCTTTATTTGGATTTCTCTGTTGCCTGAACTCTGCCTGAAAAGTAGATTGGCANATTTTTTTTTTTTAACACACAGCTGAAATGCCTTCATAACGAGGCTAAAAAAAAAAACAACCACGAAAAAAGTCTATGAGATGGAAAACTTCAGGGAGAAATAAATACATGGACAGATTAACTTGTTCCTTCCAAAAGAGTAACTTTCTTTGTCTCTTATGATCAGCAAGTATTTTGTCCTGAAGGAACGAGACTGTTATATTTCATAAGTGGAAATTAGTCATCAGGCATATTTGGTTATTTTCAGAGCATTTCAGTTCGATTTTTCCCTGCAGGTATTCAATAGGCGGCATGTTTTACCAAAGGAAAATGTGGTGTTTGCATACCAGGTTTTATACACACGAGTTCATAAATGCACGTAGAAACAGATTTACAGTTCTGACCCTTGAGGTATGCTACCAGCAAGCTATTCTGAGGCTGGTGGTAAATACAAACTGCATCAGTGAAAAGCAAAAACAAAGCAGAAACAAAGAAAAAACCCACTAGTTTCCCAGCTGACATTCCTTTTACTTCTTGGGATTTTATTGTCTCCTGACTGTCATTTGACCACTTGACTATCCTCACAATGTGCTGGAGTATCAGGCGGCTGTTACCTCTGGAAAGAGCTGTGGTTCCTGAATCTGGAAGTGAATCTTCAATCACCGCAATTAAAGGTAACGCATCTCTGTAGAGCATTGTTAAATACACAGGCTGCTTAGGATAGATTCAGGTGTGAAATACATCCAAAAGCTGTGGCCAGAAATTAAAAGGCAAATATATCCTATGTAAGATTGCTTGATTAGGGAGGCTCCCGTTTCTCTGCCTCAGGGGCTGCAGCGTGTGCCATGGCGTAGGGTGCCCGGGCTGCATCCCTGGCCCAGAGAGGGTTTTCAATGGGCTGATGCACCTTGTCCCGCAGCTGCCTGGTAGCAGGAGAGGTTGGGAGCCCATGGCAGAGGGCTGCCTTCTCATCGGAAAGGGATAGTCAGCTCGTGTTGGCAGCAGCCTATGGCCGGGTAGGTTTTGGCCACGCATGAAGCTGCTGCCTTACAAGTTGCTGCCCACGTTGTCTCAAGGCTGAAGACAAGAGGCAGCCTTGGGGCAGCTGGAGCCCCAGGCAAGGGGGGACACTGGGGTCTGCTCTCCATCACCTGAAAGGTGGCTCATGTTCATCTTGTGACCCAAAGGCTCACGTATCCAAGGGCAAGGGTTCTGAGAGCTCTACAGCCAGGGCCTTACAGTCTGAGACAAACCCTGTCAGGAAGGGGTGGGTAGGATTTAGCGGTGGCAGCACATAGGAAACATGACCTGATGGTGGCTGGTCTGTCAGGACGATAACGTGAGTTTGTTGAAGTTGCTGAAGCACATTCACATGACGTAATATTAAGTATCTGCACTAGATACCTGAATTATTTGCCTTCTATAAAGACTCTACTGACTATGATAAGCCTAAGACCTTAATTCAGCCACCTCAGTTTAATGCCTGCTCTTCAGTGGTATGTCCAGAATTTCCCTGGTATGTGCCATCTGCTGTGATAAATAGGAGCAAAGACTCTTGCCTCAGGTGACAATAATTTGTTACTAATATAGTGTCACAACCATAGTTTGCAATTCAGTCATCTATGCTAGACAAATATGAAGATATCTGCCCTGGAGAACTGGCAAGTGGCATTCAGGAATGGCAGGATAATTTATGGTGCTGAACAAAACAAATACAGTCACAGACTGCTGTGCTGTGTGCTGATTACTTGTGCTTTTAATGTGAGTTTTTTTGTTGGCCACATGCCTGCTGAAATCTGACACTCCCCAGTATTAGTAGCCTCTTGGTGCCTTGCTGAAATAGGTGTAGGAAAATATTTTTCTGAAATCTGGGGGCTTAAGGGAATTTTGCGTATAGCCCAATGAGGTATGACAGTGAAGGAATACTTCAGTATTTAAAGTGAAGATAACCAGTCTTCCCTCTGCAATGAAGTATATGAACTTTCATTTATAAACTTGCCTCTGACTGGATAAAATAAAATTGTCATTTTTCTGCAAAAACAAACATAACACTAGTGATGATGATACTGTGGTAGGCACTGAGTGTACACCCCTCCCTGTCCTAGAAGAGGTAGGAAAGCTGTCGCCCCTGGTGTGGATGTGACATCGGAGCCCTGAGCACCACCAAGTAAGTTCCATAAGGTCTGTGGCACTGCAGGGTTGATTTGCTTTTCTTAATTACCTAGCTGGAAAGTTATTAAAAAAAACCTTCTTTGCCATGATGATGCAAAACTACTGTCTAAGCTGTTACTTATTACTTACATTGGTCAGTGGTAGAATATGATACTCTGACATCTAATCTTGTAATAAAGCAATGTGAAAACTGTCTTGAATCATGGGAAATCCTTATGTGTAATCACTCTTTTGCTGGGGGGGGTGGGCCTTTGGTGGTTGGTTTTTGTTTAAACACTGCCTAAAATAAACGTGTGTTAGAAGAAGCTTCAGACTGGAAAATGGTTTAGGGAAATACACCAAATTCGCCTTTATTTCCAGGTTAGGGGTGGGCATAACAAGTTTTGCTGCGGATCTGAACAGATCCTACTGCTGTGTTAGTGTGACATTGGTGCTCTGCTGCTGGCACTGCCCTCTGTCAGAGCAAATGCTCAAAGTCCTGTTTGGTCTGTGGTTAGTAAAATCCTGGCAGTGTTTTTTTTCATGGATTAAGGTGATAACTGTGGTGGCCAAACTAAGCTTCTGACAGTATAGTTTCCCCTTTGACCGTAACTGCTGCTTATAAAACTTCGCACATGCGGCTCCTGAGCTGGCAGGCTGGTTTTCTTCAGCAAGAGGGCGAGCCCTTCGAAGAGCTTTTGCTCTCCCTGAGGTTTATTGCAAAATGAAAATGTTTTCTTTGTCTCTGGCATCAACTCAGGTTTGTAAACTTTGTTAACCAAAGAAATACTGAGTTCATATTCCAAAGTACTTGGAATCTGGTTGTTGACTTTTGGGTACACAGGGCTTTGCTCTCACTCAGCACAATTCTGCTCTTAAGCTTCCGAATGATCCCTGTACACATTTTCTTGTTTATTCCCTTTTCTGTCAGAGGGCTTGTTCCTGGAAAATCGAACGTGACCACGGTTTCCAAATTGTGCTGAGGGTGATTGTTCTCTTTTGCGGTGAGAGCACTTGGTGGGACAGTGGACATTTTGCGTGTTACTGATTTTTTTAGCTCTACGGATGGGAATACTTGAGTTACCAGAGGCGATGAATGGATGGGGTGCATACCTAGAGAAGGGAGATTGGCAGGCAGGATGTGGGTGTGGGGTTCAGCTGGGAGTTTCTGCCTGTAGAGCAAGTGGGAAGGGGTGGTAGCTGGGAGGGGCTGTGGCAGGCAGTACTTGCCAGTAGTCATCTCCTGACCTTCACCCGCTCTCCTTGGCACAGCTTGCCCCCGTCTTCCAGGCTATCTCCTTCCCTTCAACATCACAGCTCCTTTCTTCCTTTAAAGTTGACCTTGGCTGCGCGTGTGCCGAAAGGTGAGCTCCCATTGAACAGCCTGCTGCTTTGTCTTGGCTGGAGTCCCAGGCCAGGTGCTGCATTATCTTAATCTTTTAATTGTTATTTTTCTTGGCTTTGAGGGGATGGGAAGGACAGAAGGCAATGCCAGATTATAAGGACTGGTTTACAGAGGCTTTGAAGGTGGAGCTGTTCAGTGTTGAGGAATAATGTGTTTTCTTTGTATGCCATTAATCAATTTGCATTCCACTTTCACTGTGACAGCTCAGATATAATTACTGTGCAGTGTGGGCTACTTAGATGAGCACTGTATATTCAAGTGAACTTTTTAACCTGCTAAATGGATCACGTGGAGAAAGTTAATGCTATTTATATTTAATTAAACATGTGCAAACCAGGCAGGAGGGAAGAGCGTACACAAAAGCAATGTTATCCTTTATGTTCAAGCTAATCAAGGGAAGCCTGGTGTCTTTGAGAGGTGATTAGTATGAGCTTCTGCTACAGCCAATTGACTGTAATAAAGGGGTTAATTTTTAAAAAGGACACTGTCATACTGAGTATTGTGAAGTTAGGTGATGTCAAAACGTGCCTTATTGGGGCTGAAGCCTGCCTTTTCTGGTTGGTCCTGCTGCTTGTTTCTTGATAATGTCACTTTCAGGGGCTTGCGATGGGGGGCCTAAAAAGAAGTGACTGCATATGGCAAGGTTCCTTCTTGCCATTTTACTCCCTGTATGCTTCCATGTCTCCTTAGCACCTTGATGAAGATTTGATCTTACACATGGTACTATAAAATGCGTGAAAGCATTTCGTTTTTAAAGAGGTGCAGTATGCCTCTCTTGCTTTTAGTGGAAGTTTACAGCCTTCCTTGTTACCTACAGAATTTTGCAAATGTGAATCCTGAAAGGTTGCAGCCCCAGAAGAAATAAGAAAGCTCGTTTTTAAGCACAGTTTTAAGCCAACCTTATGAGTGTTGAATGCCTGTGGTAAGCTTGGCAAGTCAAATAACTTCTTAATACAGCTCTGTTCACTGTCCTTGGTGTACGAATGCCTCAGATACTTAAAGAGAGCAGAAACAGCATCTTTCTCAACCTGCGAGCAAACTGTTTTACAGATACATGTTGTATATTAGTTGCTCTCTCCTTGTGGACACTCCTGCGGTGCCCATCCTGCAGTGAGGTTTCTCAGCATAAACCGCTGTTAAAATCGCCGGTGCAGGTGGGGACGGACGGTGTGCATCTCTCTGCAAAGGGCTTGTTTCACGTCTGGGCAGTGCTGAGGGAGAGCAACAAGGCGTGTTTTAGTGTGGAAATGTTGGACAGCCTGTTTCAAGTACAGGGAAAGGACAGGAAGTTCTTAGTAGTAAAACTACGGTGTGGGACTGAGTCATACTTGTTTATACATTAAAAATGAGTTTTCATGTTAAAATAAGCAGCAGCTATGTTTGCCTGCTGGAATTCTCTTACTTAAATTGTTACTTCAGGGGAAAGTTTGTGCTCCTTATTAATAGGACATTACTGAAACCTTGTCAAAGTACAGAAATTTCAGAGCATTTCATAGTTAAGCTGCTTTTTAAAGTGGAGAAATCATCATGCCTCTGTTGTTTTTACTGTTTCTTTAAGCAACAGTCAAAGCATCCGACTCTCAATGCTGCTCAACATTGGTACGAACACAGAGCTGGAAAACAGTTTTGCCCTTTGCAGTTTCTGGGTGCTTCAGAGTGGTGAAAAATGGTCTCTGTTAAAAACAGAGACAATTGTGTTTAACCGATCGCTGTGGAGGGGTTTTTTTCTTTTTTAATTGTAGTACCTAAGATATTTTCCTCCTCAAGGAGACTGATATGTAATTGTCTGGATGTTTTTTCCATGTCTTAATGCAAATGCCAACAGTGTTTCAGAGCCATCTCCTCTCACAGGGAATGGTGCCATTTATGTCCTTATCACCTATGGCTTATGTTATTGCACCCAGAAGCAGATCCTTCATGTCCCAGTTACCCAAAGTAGGAGTTTGGATCCTTGCTATGCAGAACATCAGCATTGGTAGCTGGTAGACTCCATTTGTGGGTTTGAGATGAGTGCAGCTACAGTGATGTTTCTGTAACTTGTGTGCTTTGTAATCATGAAAGTATCACAAGACAACTTTTTGGAAAGTGCAGCTGACTTAGCTGTGTTTCTGATGTTTGTATGTATTGGAAGAGGCATTTGAAGAAGGGAGGGCATGGAGTTATTGAGAAAGAGAAAAATGACTCATGAGAAGTATTTGTCTTCTTTCCCATGTTTGGCTATTGCCATTGTAAACTGTGGAGTGATCAATGCCTGTCTGAATAGGACTGAGGATGTGAGAGAGCTCTCAGAAGGTGAAATATTTTGCAGTTTTTAAACCTCCTTCCTTTGCTACATTTAAAGTTTAACATTTTAAAACATGCTAAAAGTTGACAAAGTTTATTAACTGTGGAGGATGTTTGTCTTGCTTACACTAATACCTTATTTAAGATACTCTGTCTTTTTTAAGGATGGAAAAAAAACCGAACAAACAGTGTTTTGTCTCATTTCTGAAATTGCTGACATGAATGTTTATATCCCACACTAGATGGGGAAGATGAACTCCCTCGGAATATTGGAGTTGCTCTGCATTAAGAAATGTGTGCACTGCACTTAATGAAGGAGCACTTAGCTTTGCTAACATCACTCTGGAGCAATACGGAGGTTCTTTTAACACACAAGTGGATTCCCAGAACTCTTGCTTTGTAAATAAGGTCTGTTCCCAGCAAGTCCTAATTGATAATGGCAGTTAATGTAATACCTGCCGGCTAGGCATGGCCTTTACTAAAAGAGTTCTTTGAAACTTATTTATTGATTGCTGCAGTCAGTTTGGTTTAAAAAAAAAAACCAAAAAACAAAAAAAACCCACATTCATTTTGCCTCAGTTTTCTGATTCTTTTTTTTTAATTTAGTTCGTGTAATGAGTGAGATTAAAGTCTCAAAACTCTTGTCTTCCTTTTTATTTGTAAAGCATTCAATGTTTTTGATTTTACATGTGATTATGGCTCCAGGAATTACAGTTATATGGATATTAAATAAATGTAATTTTCTGTCCAGAAATAGACACACAGAATTTGTCTAACTCTCTGTATCATCGGCTCTTTATAAACCAATTATTGTTTGTTTACCTGTGCAGAAAATGGGGCTTAGTTGCAAGGCTGAGACGGCATTCCCCTCTTGTTATTCTCAGAGTCATTAGTACTTTATATTTGCTCAGTGCTGTACAGACATCAAGTAATGAACCCTTGTCCCATGGTACAGACCTTTGCCAGCTCTGCTGCTGTCTACAGAAGGGATTGGAGTTTTGCTTTGATCCTTCCAAGCTTTAGTATTCTCTTAGTAGTTAGAGGTTTGGTTTGATTGCTATTCTCAGAGCATGGTTAATGTTAGACAGAAATAATCCAGCGATGTCATTCACCTCGTGTTTTTCTGTTCCCTGTCTCCCTTTGCTTTAATTTCAGTAGTTGGACTCCTAGCGCTGAATTACTTAATGGTTGGAAAGTAACCAGCTCTTGAAGGGGTGCTTCTTTTTGTTTTTCCTTTGTGTATTTTTACTTCAAAAGTGATATAGTTATCCATTTATGTGACTTGCACTAGGCGCTGTACAAATGCTCTGTGGAACATAAGACTTGTTGCAAATGACCTGAAACATGGTTGTAGTTTCTGAAAAAATGTGTGGGGAAAAAAAATTGTTAATTCTTAGCAAAGATTTAGTCAATAAATAATTATTTTTTTTTCTTGATTGCTGAGTATTGTTTGCTTTGTGCTTCTGATTGCATTTTAGTCTAACTTTTAGTATGTATGGCACAGTTTTATCTAGCACTACGCCAACAAGGGAGACAAATACACTGTGGAAAAGTAGAAAAAATAGCTATGCAGTTTAGCAGGAGATCTTACTTGGGGTAACTTAAGTTTAAGGAACTGTTTTAGTGAACTAGATTCAGATTTTTTGTGTCCCTTTAAAAAGGAGCCATTAGTGCTGCCTCGTAGGCTGATTTTTGCCCTTGTTCATTCTGCACATGCACAATTGTACTCTAAATCTTTTGTTACAGATTTATCAGCTATTTGGAATAATCTGTCAGTCCTGGATCTGAGATGGACACAGGATTAGAGTGGTTCAAGTTTATAGCTCAGCACGTACTTTGAAAATGACTAATCCAACCAGTGGAGAGGTGTTGTGGTTCTAAATGTTCCGAGGGACAAGGAGTGCAATAAAATAATTCAGCCAGCGACAGGTCCATTAAAAATTAACATCAGTATAGTTTTGTCCTGGCATATATAGTCATAAAACCAGCAGAATGACTTACACAGCGCACTTTTATTTTACCACTGCTCTTTACAAATAATAGCCATTATTAAGCATTTCTTTCCCAGTTGTTTTTACAGACTAATATATTAGTCTGCAATATATTTGGTGCAAAATGTGATTAATGAAAAATCCCCTCCTTTATGGATGAGTACTTCAAATGTAATAGAAAATGGTGAACATTCTGCAGCTCTTTTGAACATCCTATAGTATGATAAACAGAATTTTGAACTTGGGGGGTTTATAGGCTGTTAAAAGGCCTGTAGGACTTTTTTCATCCTCAAAATTTTGCATTCTGCATGTTGTGCTGTTGTTCCCACTGTGCCCTCTCATGGACCTCCACAGTTTTGGTCTTTGTTAATATCTTCTGTTTATTAATGAGACTGAACCTTTGCTGAAAGTGGCTTGCCAACCATTGACAGACTGACAGAATTCAAAACTGATAGAGAAATTTGATTTTTTTTTTTAAATTTTTAAAATAAAATATCAGGTTGACTACAATGGCCTTTCATTTTACAAATGTTGAAGTTAAGCAGATTAAATAGGAAAATCTACAGATGTCTGGTGACTCCTTGACAGTGAGTAGTTAAACCTGAGGGTTCTTGATTTCCTGGTACCTATAAGAAGGCATCAAAAGATAGTTAGCTTTTTGTGTGTACTGCAGATGTCAATATCGAATTTACTTGAGTCAGTGTTCAGTGAATTCAATAAATAATTTGGGGTTTGGTTGTTTTGTTGTTTTGGTTGTTTCCACACACACACCCCCGCCCCTTCCCCCTTCATTGATGTATAATTTGGCTTCTAAAATATTTTTCTCTTGCCTAAAGCTGGAGGTGAGCGACAGTTGTGCAGGGTTACATAAGGTGTACTGGAGAAGGGTCTGGGTGGCTGCTTAGTGTATCTTGCTCATGTACTTAATATTAGTGTTAGGTTAATGAGGGAGCTATTAGAGCAGAAGGAATTGGCTTCTGTTATAGCATGTTGTAATTGTCTAGGCATTTTCACTTATTACCTATTTTCACCTAATTTCCACCCTGTTTTTACAGTTCTTTAAACACTGTTCCTTGTTCCCATCTACACTCTCGATCAAATGAAGAATTATAAGTTTATAAAATCCTGCCTAGATTCCTTTTACAGCAATCTGCAGTATCCTGCACTTGAAACATATTTTTCTATAGTGCTGAGGCATAGCTCAGTGTGCTTTTGAAAAGTATTTTCATTTACATAGGACTTAAAAAGAATATGATTATGATTCAGGAAGTTCCTTTTTTTAGTAACCTGGAAACTTTAATGGTTACCTGCAGCTTTGTGAGTAAGATGTTATACAACATTTCCATAATCACACAGACCTGCTGTTTTTAATGGCTTTGCAATAAAGACGTCACCCAACGTTTTTTTGGGTTTTTTTTTCTCTTGTGCTTATTATGTTGTAAAATTGGTTTCTGGTAGTATCCAACCAATAGGAAATGTCTCGCAGAAACATAATTAATCTGTAAATGTTACAATTCAGTCTCAGCAAGGTCTGCTCGCACAGACCCTCATATTTAACAATGAGACACTTGGAATTGTGTGCATGCTTTCGTGCTGTGCCGTAGTTTTGGCATTTGATGCAGTAACATGTTTAGATCAGAATACCTAGTGCTTGCATCGCTTCAGCCTTAGATTACCAGCATTAAATCTAGAGTTATAGATCATAACTGAATTGAATGGCTTATGAACACATAGCTTCCTCAGAAGATTTGTGGTGGTCCAACTTTTATGAAAAATAAACTAGCATCCAGGCTTCATTGGGAAAATCTCCATGCTTGGCTTTAATGGTCCAAGATTTCAGTACCTGAGCCTTTGGAACTATAATTTCTTTTATGTGCATGTATCAGTTATCATGACTACTAATAGGATGTGCATATATAGTGTTTATATGAAAAAAAAAAATCGACATATGTTGAACTTCACAGGATGCTTTGTAAAAACATCATGGCTGCATTAAGTGCGAGCTGCATTCAGCAGCGTGAGTTTGCAGAGGGAAAATACCTGAAATCAATCACGTTTTTGGAGCAGACCTATCAAAATCCCTTGGAAAACTGTGCAGAAACCTTACTGGGACTCGCATCCATATGCTCTGTGTGTAGGCCACTTGCTGTGGAAGCTGGTACATGCTCTGGCACCTGATGCCGGTGCCACCTCCACGTACTGTCCAGGGCTGCCAGCACCTGTTCCCCAGCGCAGTCCAGAAAGAGGAGAGATCACTGTGCCGTGGTGCAGATGGTGCAACTACTGCATTTTGCTCCAAAGCAATTTGAAGGATGGAGCAATAATAAAGAAATCATGCAGTTCTTGTTGGAGCTATTCGGTTACCACAAGCCCGGTCTCTATAGGTGGTGATGGATCTCTGCCTTGCGGTAAACAAGTTCAGGTTGCACAGAAGGTAAATACGATAGTAAAGTTTTGAGTGTATTCATATTGAAGACTCACACTTAAAGAGCAATTTTACCTTTAAACAGAAAGGGCTTTTTTGTCTTTATTTAGCTCTCTTGAATTGTAAGTTAACGTATGATTTTCTGTAAATAGTATTTTGTGTCTAAAGTTGGCAACTGGCAGGTAATTCACTTTCAAAGCAGGGTGGCCTAAATGGAAAGGACTATTGAAATTAAAAAAAAAAAAAAAAACACAAAAACTATTTGCATTATATTATGTTGAAGTACCAGGATTTTTTGAGGGAACAGAATACTCATGAAAATAATAGTGGTTGATATTAAACCAAAGGATAATAGTTTGCGTCTCTCTGGAACTCTTTGTATATGCTTTTTGGAATACCTGAAATAAATGACTTTGGCAAAGAAAAGACACCAGGAGGTTCTTCAGTATTTGGGCTAGTAATAACAAGCCCAAGAACTGAAAGTGTTGCAGTGTAGCTCTAGAAAAACCTCTGATAATTCTGCGGGCATGAAACCTTTGTCTCCAGAAGCTTAAAAATATTTATTATTTGTCAGGCTCTTCAGAGCTTCACCTAAGTTGTATGATGCATAACAGTTGTGGGATGTTCTCCTCTTTAGTATTACATACCCTTATTTTTAGCTAAACACTGTCTAAAGTGGTTGTGGATCTCTGATATTCTCAGTCAGCATAAAATAAGTCTATGACACATATCAAAGAACAAGAAAAGACCAACAAAGTTGACACACTTCATATCCTGATCCTGTTCATCTTAAACTAAAGAAATTAAGACCTCTGCTTTATCTTAAGCTGCTGTGGCTGATAGCTTCAACCTTCCACTTTTTTCATAACTGGAAAAATGAATGCCACTTCCAAAATAAGGAGACAGTGGTTAATTCTTTCAGCAATGAGTAATAGGTTTTTTCAGCCTCACTGGAAGTTCAGTACAGTGATATGATTGCTTAAACTTCTATTAATGCAGAAACATAAGGTAGTGTTTGCGCTCATTTGTGTTATCTAATTTACTTCCAATGCATAATTTTCTGCTTGTGCCTTTGCTGACAAGTCCTAGAAGGTGCAGAAGAGTTTGGATTAATAGTGCTATATAACTAGGGATGTTTCTCAGGGCCATGTGGATTAAGGTGTTGGTTGGTTTTTTTTTTTTTTCCCCTTTTTATCTTTTCCTTTGCCTTGTGCTCGTTCTTTTCTGAGCCTGGAATTGTGGCAATACAGTCTTGAGTCCCTTCAAAGCAAGGGCTAGAGAACCACAACCTTAAGGTCCTTGTGTTATGCTTTTGATGTGTTTTGTTTTTACGGCTGCAGTGTGTTAAGCACCACATGTTCAGCATCAGGGATAGCAAACCTCAGCACACGCAGTCCAGGCTGCACAGACCAGACACAGGAGAGGAGCGAGGTGCAGGGGAGGGGAGTGATGGTTCACTGTGACACAAGGGGCCACGGCAGATTCAGTCCATAGGTGAGCCAGTGTCCACGGGGGTGAACAGTCAGTGTGCTGCCCTGCTGCAGGCAAAGGAACTTTTTGGGTTTGAAATGTACTTCTGATAATATGCTCACCGCTCCTGGTACTCAGATAAATGTTGTCAACAACCATGCTATATTGTTATGTATTGTTTATTTTTTTAATATAGAACTCTTTTGGTCTGTAATTTATCAGTCTGTTTTAAATATATATTATTGCATGCCAATTCTGATAGGTTCCTGAGTTAGAACTTGTACTTTTGTGGTTATAGTAGATTTTATAAGCAGTTAAACTGATTTACAGTAAGGGAAAGAAAAGTCACGCGTACCCATGCCAACTGACCATCTTCATGTTTTTTTTACCTGAACCAGAAGTGTAAGGCATTTGTTCATCTTTTGTTAAGAAAAGGCAAAATTCATCATAATTAGATCTTTTTCTGAATTGTTAGAGTATTGTTGCTCTTTTCCCATATTGCGTTGGCTTATTTAAATTCGACATTAATGTAAACTACCTAAGTATTTATATATTTGAACATTAGCAAAAATAAGGGAAATTCACTTGAATTATTTGGTCTTCATTTGAAGACTTCACAGAATCACAGAATGTTAGGGATTGGAAGAGACCTCAAAAGATCCGGTCCAGTCCCCTTGCCGGAGCAGGAACACCTAGATGAGGTTACACAGGAAGGTGTCCAGGTGGGTTTTGAATGTCTGCAGAGAAGGAGACTCCACAACCTCCCTGGGCAGCCTGGTCCAGTGTCTGTTACCCTCACTGTGAAGAAGTTTCTTCTCATTTTTAAGTGGAACCTCCTGTGTTCCAGTTTGCACCCATTGCCCCTTGTCCTATCATTGGTCGTCACCAAGAAGAGCCTGGCTCCATTCTCGTGACACTC
>VWYH01002408.1:14852-84373 GCA_013399365.1 Pampusana beccarii | reverse complement strand
ACCCCCCTTCTAATACACCCCAGGATGCCATTGGCCTTCCTGGCCACAAGGGCCCAGTGCTGGCTCATGGTCATCCTGCTGTCCAACAGGACCCCCAGGTCCCTTTCCCCTACACTGCTCTCTAACAGGTCGTTCCCCAACCTATACTGGAACCTGGGGTTGTTCCTACCCAGATGTAAGACTCTACACTTTCCCTTGTTATATTTCATTAAATTTTCAGTTTCAGGCTTCTTGCACAGTTAAAGCAAAAGTCTGTATCTGTCAATGCTTTGAAATATAGCAGAATTCTTTAAATGAGTACTGTGTTTGCAATAGTGGTGATTTGGGTACGTGTTTGTTTTTTGTAGTAGAGCAGGCCCCTGTGCTCACATTGCCATGGGTGCTGGGGAGGAAGCTGAGGAGGCTGGTACTCACCTTGTGTTGGTAACTTAAATTGGCAATGAGATAACCGCTCTTCAGTGCTCGTAGTTCATTTAATTACAAAGCAAATTTTCAAGAAATATAGTTGCTGCTGCATTTAAGTTGCAGCTAATAGTGATACTGTTGAAAAATATTTATTTTACTGCAGCTGCATGAGAATTGGTGGTCTGGGTTGTCCCTTTAGCACTTTAGGGAGCTGTAACTTGGGAGCAAGAAAAGCACACTGTAAGCAGCACTGTATG
The DNA here is from genome assembly GCA_013399365.1 of Pampusana beccarii. Taxonomy (NCBI): domain Eukaryota; kingdom Metazoa; phylum Chordata; class Aves; order Columbiformes; family Columbidae; genus Pampusana; species Pampusana beccarii. The sequence goes on along the minus strand of VWYH01002408.1, from coordinate 83,711 downwards.
CAATCTGAAGCTCAGAGTAAACAAGCAGCAAATACACCTCTGAGGAGTTTGGTGTCTCTCCAGGGTCAGAACTGCCGTAAAACCAACCTGATTGTGAAGGCAGGATTTGATCTGTGAGGGAGGACCTACATAAAACATTTGGCTCAGTTTTCACCTACAGCTGCACAGAACAGTCTGTAGACAGGGCTGATGTCTGCTGGTGTTGTCATGCCGTTTTAGGGTTCACCTTGTGTAGGTGGGAAAGGATCTAATTTCTCTGAACCATCAACTGTTAAATTTGTGGCTCATCCACATTCCCTAGTAAAAGTGCCAGGTGAGCCTGCTTTAAAAAAAAAAATTAAAAATTACTTGTTTTACGGAGTAAATACTGCTAGGCAGCCCACTTGGTGTGATTCATCTTTTTTTCCTCAAGGTGATATAAAGAAAGCTTTTTTCTGCATCCCTCTTGCTGTGTGTAATACCACAGTGCACAGGAGTGAAGTGATGTTTATCATGCTGTTCTATATACTTCACAGCTGCATGTCAGTCATGTGGAATTAACTTATAAATGTTGTTGACAAATCTCTCCACAAAAGTGAACATAAGATAAGTGTAAGAAAAGAATGACCTTTTACAGTTCTGTCTTAGTCATTGCACATGCTTACAAAGGGATCTTGCCATAATTCACAATCCTAACCAAGGAAAGAAGCAGATAGCTGGCGTGTCTTAGCTTTGGCAGTAGGTGTCTTTGTAGCTTCAAGTATTAGTTAAAGCTTTAAGGACCTCAGGGATTACTTAAACATCCCGTGCAATTATCTTGATGTTCAGGAATTTTATATGTTTATTTTTGAAGGCCGTCCTTCCTTCATTTCTCTTCAGGGCTGGAATGGGAAATTAGGAATTATATTCAGAATATTGTTCCTGTTGCTATTCCCTGATGAATTTCTCCATCTGCTAATATTACTGTTTAGGAAGTGATAACATATGCGTGTAACAAGTTAATTGTAAAAGCCCAAAATGGGTAATTTGATTGTGCTACTAAAACAATAGTTGTAAAGCACTCTGGTCTGTGGTTGCCAGCTTTAAATTATCTTAATTGTTGTAAATCATATGAGGGGAATGTGGGAAACAGAGCTTTCAGCTTTTCATTACAAATCCCCCGTTTTCTGTCCAGTGATCTAAGGGAGAACAACATGCAGCCATGTGTCTAATAGACTGTGGTGGTGCTTTACAGACCATTTCTCTCAGCACTCCATGGGAGTAAGAGTGGGAAGAAGGAACATGCCTGAATGTTACAGTATCTTTGGGACCGTAGTGCTTCTTACTGCACAGATTGGTAGCTAAGAACTGAGCCCACATCGCTGTGTAGCTGCTGCATAAGGGGGCCCTGGCAGTTTTCCATGTTAGGAACTCATATGTTACTCCTATGTTGCTCATAATGCGTAATTAGCTAGTCAAAATGGGAAATGACAAGAACACTTTATATGTGCTCTTTTTTGTTGCATGAGGGATGTTTCTCCTGTTTACCTTTAAAAAGTAGCATCTAAGTCCAGTGTACCTCAGCTCATACATGCTGTGCCCTTGTGTAAATACACGTATGTGCAATCATCAGTGGGCAGAACAGGACACCAGAACCCCATGTATAAATACTTAAAAGTCTTAAAAACTTCAATTTTCAAACTTCATTTTATGTCTTCAGACATTGTGCATGGTGTTGTCATCCATGGGACTAAGGTGCAGGCTCTTATCTGGAAACCTTGTTCCTGTTGTAGATACTCTGCTCTGGCCATACAGTGACTTTTGGGAGCTCACACTGCTTCTTGGGTCTCATTTCTTCCTGGGCTGTTTAACAAAGTGGAATCGGAAGGTAATTAGTTCTTGATTAATGAGTTCTGAGCTAAGAAAAGGGAAGAATTTAGTTGGTAAGTGACTGGATTGCTGGCTCAATGTATAGCCCTGTTACATTGTTTACTCTATCTAAAAATGAGGGAATCTTGTATGAGTAATGCCAAAATCACTATTCCTGTGGCTGAAGCACATGGTATTTGGGTCAGTGTCTCTTGCCAGTTTTAAGTCGTTCCTAATGTTTAACTCAACCCTGATCCTTCCTGTGGCACTTGTGCTACTTGAGCACATAATATGGTCACAGTGTGTGTGTGAGGGTCAGGATTTCTGAGATGCCAGTGTCTACATCTGTTGCAAATATGTGAAATGCTCTTGGGTTCCTACTCTCTTGTTTCTGCTTACTACACTTCACTGACACTGCGTTGTCTCGTGCCCACTCTCAGTTTTATTTTTTCAGAAGCACAGTGAGTATCATTTGAGCTCTTTCTTGCGGTGTCACAGCTGAATCCATCTGTGCTCACTCAAGTATGTCCTTTTTCATGCTGTACTTCCCTGTCGACAGGTGTAGTTCTTGGAAATTTGATAGGTCTCTACCCACCAAGTCCTATTTATTCAGCAGCTGAAAGATGCTTAGGGGACATTAATCAAGAGTAAGAACTCCTTTTGAAAGGCCTGAGGGGCATGACATTTAACTTTACCTGCCAGTTTTGACATGTACTGTAGTCATTGTGGCAGGTGGGACAAAGGAGACTATCTGTGGTATGCTTAGGAGAAAAGAGGATGTAGTTAGCCTGGTGCTTGAAAATTGCTTGCCTATGTAAATTATCAAAGGAATTTCTTTCTTTCTCAGAAAGAAATTCCTCTGATTTCTCCTGATGGTCTTCATTTCAGTCACGGTTACAAGAATGGATTGGTTCTGTCAGGAAAAACTACACAGGGAAACTCATTCTGCTTCAGTATTCTGGGAACTGGCTTTTACAGGTGGGTAGGTATAGCTGATTTGATCTCTCTGCCAGGCTCTGGATAGCAGACTGATACTCAGAAACAGGAGATTAATGACAAGGTAACTACAACTTGCTTTGGTGTGTCTGAGTCTGACTTCATGATAAATTTCATACAGAATTCATGAGGTCTTTGGAGAAGAGCACTCACTGCAGTGAGCAGCACTCTCAGCTTCCCACACCGCTATTGCAACCTGAGTTGCTGGAGGCAGTTTCTTTTTTTAGATTGCTGAGTAATCAGCTGCCAAAATAAGATATTTTTCATAAAAGGGTCAAACCACTGAGCACTTAAAAGTTACAAGTCATAAAATTATCAAAACATTCTGATATGAACACGTGGTCTGAGGACTTAGTGCTACTGTAGGAGGAAATGATGTGCTGTGCAGATTGCATAAATCTTAGTTTATCTATGCATTTTTTTTCAAATCTGGGGCCAAATGCTGAAATGATACTTTTTTTGTTATCTTTTTAAAGACTGTTGTGAGTTTTGAGTCTGACGATGATATATTGTATAACTGGTGCTGCCCTGGCGATCTAACTGTTGTCCACTGTTCTGATTAATTATTTTTGGCAAGGCAAGGTAGTAGGCACCAGAGTTATGGAGTACAAGTTGAACTGAAATTTTTTGAAATATGCTTTTTTTTTTTTAAGCAATGTTTCCTTTCAATATAACTTAATTTTTGTTTGTCGGTATACTTCAGTTGTTTTCATTCTGAGTTTGGTATTCTGTTTTTAAAAAACCCGTTTGGGTTTTATTTCCACAAACTCGACTTATGTTCCTTTCTGTCTACTACAGAACTGCTTACAGAAACAACAACTTGTCAGTAATCTTTTCAAATACTCAGAGTGTAACAAAATGAAACCCTTGATCCCTTATTCTAGATTCTTAAACACTGACAAGATAAATTAGAGCTTCATTAAATTAATGATTCAATAATTAAAAAGAAGGATTTAGAGGAAAGGCTTAGAATAATAGATGAAGTATAAATTAACTCTGCATTAAACTTATCATTAAGGGAAAGAACAATGAATCATAAATTGCACCTGTATAAACGCACATGCTTTATGTGGGGAGACAGTAATTATTATGCCCAGGAGCATTCTCTGTAGCATCTCCCACTCATTACTGTCAGCATCAGTTATTCCATTATGATGAAAACTTCTGAAATGACCTGAGGTTAGAAAGAAATGAAAAACCCAAATCTCTCTTTCCTTTAGGTATTTTTCCTATTTTAAGTACTTTCGAGGCATTGATAACTTGCAGCTCTGTTTTGTACAGAAGCAATTAAATTTACGAACACATTGGTAAACGTATCTGAGAAATGCAAGAAAACTGCAGATCGCTTCACTTTTTAGTGATGTCACTTACCACCAAGTTCTAAGTATTTCATAAGGAAATTATTAGAGGTTATCTGATTTGGCATACAGTCATGTCTTCAGGGATCCCTTGTGATACCTGCATGCTGAAATGGGAAGAGGAAAGTGTTAAGTGAGTTATCTGATTCTCTTTTGCAATTACTCAGCATTTCTCTCATGTGTGATATAACCAAACATGAGAGAATTTCTGATAAATACTTACATTACATAAGTGTATATATGTAAATACTTAAGTACATTTATATTCCTAATATAGTCTCTTATTGGCTACAGGCTGGAAGCTGTCTGATTCCTGCCATCATTGGTGTTCCTGCCAGCCCCTGGAAATAGGCCTCTTTGAATTCCTGAGTCTGATTTAAGATTGTTGATTTAATATTTTTAGAAGAGAAAACAAGCCTAAATTAGCCGCGTAATAATTGGCTGAAAACGTGAATTGCACAAGATACATGTTCTTGCTTCGTGCCACAAGGAAAACACGCTCTGGAGGAATTCTCCACCCCACCCCCCAAAAAAATCCCTGCCACAGATACTTTCTGTTCCCTAGTTAGCCACATGTAAACAAACTTTAATTTTTGATACTGATGCTCTTATGATTGGACTCTGTTTTGCATCAGGTGGACAGCATGTTTTGCTCCTCGCCTGAGATGTGTCAAAAGACTTCAAGCTAAAGAGGCGGTATGGATGGAAAATATGCATGAAAATCAGAAGCAGGACTTAAGAGAAAATTAATGACAGCCATGACAAGAACTTGCAACATGAAACAGATGTGTGATACAAACACATATCGTATGCATAAATCCTATAACTTAAATGTATGCATGTATGCAAGGCCATGCAGTTTTATGGAAGATGGATGGAGGGGTGTGGAGTACATGCTCAGATTCCCCAGGTGCCTTACTGTGATCGACTTGTGGGAGGTAGTCTGTAGCTGTGTTCCTTTTTTTTATTGATTTGTTAGCCAAAAGCAAATGAGGACTGCTTTTAAAATAGAACTGAAGAAAGATAGAAAAGTGACTATAGAGTGTCATTGCTGTATGATGTCCAGGGTTTGTGACATGGGAAATCTCTTCTGAGTCTCTAGTTCCATGGATGCTATAGGCCAGTAATGTCATATACAATCTTCATTGAGATAAGGAGCTGGATTTGAGATCTCTCCAGATGAAATATTTGACTCTGAAACAAACTGTTGAGTGCCTTCAGCTGAGAACTACAAAAGGGTGGGTTTTTTTCTGATTTAGTATGTTTCTTTCTTGTAGAGTCATTCTTCAGATTCAGATTTTAGAAACTAGAAATGTTTGAAAGCATAAAGAAAAGGAAGACTGGAACCAAAAAGAAATAAGCAATTCTTAAACGATTTACAGAGTTTGGAAAACTACTGTCAAAAGTCATAGTGCATATTACTCCTTCAGCTTTGTTAAACAGAGAGCTCTCTAATATTAGGGCTCTTTGTTATCCGAAACTGTGGAGGAGAGCTGAAAGATAAATATATTTAGTGTATGAAAATACACAGAGTACACGTGTAGCTTGCAAATAATCATCCAGAAAACAGAAGGCCACAAATAAAAAAAAGCCACAAATAAATTTTAAATCTTAGTGACTCTTTTTGCCTCTTCATCTGAGACTGCATTAGTGATTGTTGGTGAACAAATACAAGATCAGTATTTAATACTAATAAAATATTTATTTTATAAATTTTTAAATTCACTTGTATTCCAGTAGTATTTGAAGCCACCATTATCTCAGCATATTGCAGGAACAGCTGATGAGACGTGGATGCCCAAGTCAAGGAGCAGCCCACAGCTGGGGGTCGAGAATGGGTGGAAGGACTGCGTTTTAGTGCTTCAGCCTAAATGCCTACGCACCTCAGCTGCACTTTTCACTCATGCTTGACTTCAGCATCTCCCTTCTTAACAAGCTTCTGTAAATCCCTTTCTTTAATGCTTAACCGATTCATGTGCATTCTTTGCTGATAGCACCAGTCATGCTGACGTTGGGGCTCTGTGCTCAGAAGTGCAGGCTTTAGGCGTTGCTCTGCATAGCCGAGTGTTGTCCAGGTTCCCTGATACGGCAGGAGGGCTGAGGAAGTGCAGCTCAGGACTGTGAAGCCTAGAACCATCTAACTTCAAAAGAACAGAGAGAGAGAGGGGAAGATGAGTCTGTTTTGCTACGTAATCTGAGGCACTCATGCAGAGTTGTATTTTCTTCTTGTGTTGGGGAAATCTAGCCCCTGATGAGTGAAAAGTGAACCTATGCAGTGATAAATGTTAGCTTTTTGGAGAAGCGGTGACAGATCCTTCAGTGAGCACTCAGTGAGGCAGGAGATGGAGTAGCTGGTTTGGGATATAACAACAAACTGGGCTTTTTGGATTTGCTGTTGAGTCAACAGAAGGTTGAAGAAAGTGGCAGCCATCTTAGTTCACAAGTAATGCTTTGTTTGCATGTGAGTCATTTGTGGAGCTTGTAAAGGCAGTAATTTAAAAATTAAGATCTTTAGTAATGCTTAGAATAGCAGCTGTAATGCTTAATGGCCAATTAAATTCAAACATAGCACAGTGATGGAGATTAGGTAAATTTGCTGCTATCCCCCAAGTCTCAGTCCTTTGTCCTCAAGAGCACTGACCTAAGGTGTAGATTACACTATTTCAAAAGATGGGAAGGAAATGAAAGCCATGGAGGTTTTAACTTTGCCCAAGTTTCATACTACAGCACAAATAAGCCTAAAATAAAAATTGTATCTCCGAATTTTAAGCCCTGTGCTTTAAAGCAATAAACTGTTCACCCACTGTGCTGGTTAGTCATGAGCTTTTTTCATCCAGTAAATTTTGGTTTTATGTTTCTGTGTCCCATATGCTATGTTTTTTCTTAGACCATTAAGGATTTGGGCAACATGCATTTAATAGGTAATTTTCTTAATATTCTGTATTTCCTTTTGGGAAGATGTTTTCTTCTGCCTTTTTACAGTCCTAGGTCCTTGACCCATTTACCCTTGCAGTAGCTTTAGTCTTTAGTTAAAATTAACAGCTTTGTTTTCTCATATCCTTTTATATTATATTTGTGTATTTAGAAATATTTAGTCAAAAGGGGGTGGGAGATGGTGAGAGGAGAAGGAATCGTATTCAAAAGCCAGGCTTTCTAGTTCTGCAGAAAATCACTTAGAGCTGGCTGATCATGAGTCAACAATGCCATTCCCTTACAAAAAGACAGATATAGTAGGATGTATAAAGCTGAAAGAGACCTACCTGTGGCTTAGCTTTGATAAAGCCTCAGATAGACTGCTATTTCAGACTTGGGCTAACTGGAGAGAGTCCAGAGGAAAGCTTTGAGAGTGATCAGCAGTCCGGAAAGCTTAGATGAAAAATCAGGTTTGCTTCATCTAGGGAGGAGGAGAATTACAACAGTCTTCAAGTAGGTAAAAGACTACGAAAAAGGGGTAAGGAATAACCTTATTCTTCATTCTTGGGGGAGGGAGGGGAAGCAGAGGAATTTAATTGCATCAAGAGAGTCTTGAGTTACATATTTGAATAACCTTCCTAGTGGCAAGGGTAGTCATGCATTGGGATAGATTGCCTGGGGAGGCTACAAAATCCTTGCAGGTCTTCGTTGGTCTTCAGAAAATTCCAGTAGGCAGAGATGAGAGTCAAGCGATAATGAATTGATCTGGCTGTGAAGACTGGGAGTGGACCAGATGATGTCTGGCAGTCCTGCCCAGCCATATTTTCTGTAGTTCTGTTACGCAGGCTGCCAGATACTTGTACCCAGTAATTAGTTTTTCTTGAAAAGTTATGGAGATTTTATTTTTTTATTTAACCTCTAGTAAATTCCAGTTTTCACTTTATGTCAGCCTTATAAAACATTTTTTTTTTCTTATGTCTATTCTTGATTCCACAGTATCTTCTACTTCATTAAAGAGCAATCTAGTGTTTCTAGCTTCTTCCACATATGGTTATTATCAAGTACAACAGAGTAATCCATTATGTATTTTTCTCAAATAAATTTGGGCTATTATCTTGATATAAAAAGATGCCCCATGACTTTGAATAACATTTTTAGGTCCTTGGTCTTTTGAAGTTTGTTAGCTTCTTAAGTGTGGACATGAGAACTGGCCACAATAGTCCAGTAATACATCTTTCTTCTCAGTTTATACTTTGTATTTCCCTGTTAATTTATCAAGAAAATTTCCCTTTTAAGTTACTGATATGTCTGCAACAGTTTCAGCTAGTAGAGTTGTGGATTTCCAGCTGCCCAGATCTCAAAATACTTTACATAAACATTGACTAAACTGTTCTTCATAACATTCCTCTAGCTCAAGTAGATAATTAACTGTAGCTGAGAATGACATGTTTCAGTCATGGAAGACAGACTGAATTCTGTTTTCTGGATACCATAAGAGCTATATAGTATGTCAAGTTTAGTTTCTACCTACTTAGAAAGTTTGGACGTCTTGTCTGTTTGCATCCTTTACGATGCTGATGGTTTCTTTTACAACTGAAAGAGGTATATTAGTTCCTATATTTGGCTTTAGACTAATACATAGACCTCCAGAGCAATCCTGTCCACAGATATATTTGTAAGCATAATGCAGTGGCAAACATAAACTCACCTTTCATCCGTATGAAGAGTGCCAAAACAAATATCAGTTGTTACTCAGCTTAGTGCTGCTAAGAAAATGTTCCGGTTATTGTTATGTCAAAGAGGCAAAGGTTGCCATATCTGTAAGAACAGAAATGTGGTTCACTGAAGTATTTAAAACATGAAGGGCAAGATTGATTGTCGGATTCCTAAGGGTGTGAAATGGTTGAAAAGTGGGGGGAAAAAAAGGCTCTGATTTGGAACAAGAATCTGGGCCCTTGTCCAGGGAATGCTGGCGACGCAAGTGGAAGGGTTAAAGGAAGAAAACAGATTAAAAGCTTTAACTATCTGAATAGAGGAAAAAAGGAAAAAGCAAAAGGTTCTGATGGGTTTTGTTAGTGTTCCTTGAAATAATGTAGAGAATTCCTGTGCAAAAAAAAAAAAGTTGTTGGCAGAATTTAAGGAGTGAGTTCACAGTTGCAAAAAGGTATTTCAGCTAAGGATTTGAAACTTCGTTATATTAGAGAAATGGAGTTTACAGGTAAGGAGTTTGAACATAAGGAGGATCGTAGAATCATAGGATATGTCAAGTTGGAAGGGACCCATAAGGATCAATGAGTCCAACTCAGTGCTCCTCACAGAACCACTTAAAACTAAATTATATGGCTAATAGCATCATCCAGGTGCTCCCTGAGCTCTGTTCCAGGCACCAACCACTTCCCGGTGAAGAACCTTTTCCAAATGTCCCAACCAAAACTTCCTCTGGTGCATCTTTCCATTTCCTCATGTCCTGTTGCTGGTCACCAGAGAGGAGATCAGCACCTCCCCCTGCTTTGCCCCCCATGAGGAAGCTGTAGACGACCATGGGGACACCCCTCAGCCTTCTCCAAGCTGAGCAAACCAGTTCACCTCAGCCACTGCTCCTGAGTCTTGCCCTCGAGGCCCTTCACCATTTTGGTCACCTTCCTCTGAACACGCTCAAATAGTCTGATGTCCTTCTTACACTGGGGTGCCCAGAACTGCACACAGTGCTCCAGGTGAGGCCGCACCAGTGCAGAGCAGAGCGGGACAATCACCTCCCTCACCCGGCTGGCAATGCTGTGCTTGATGCACCCCAGGACACGGTTGGCCCTCTTGGCTGCCAGGGCATGCCATTGACTAATTCAACTTGCCATCAAATTGATGGAATTACTTGATTGGAGAAATCTCAAAAATGTATGTGAAGAGCCCGTTTTTCTTTCTGTTCAAGACAAATATTTTCAAAATGGGTTCAGGAGAAAGTAATTTGGGGCTATCAGAAAGGGCCACACATCACAACTGATGCAAACTGGAGAGACCAGTAGAACACTTCCTATATACAATTAGAATAATATGCAGGCAAATTCTGTCTTATCTTCCTTTGAGCTCAGTTGTGGAAGAGTTGTGTAACTTGAAATTGAAAGAAGTAAATACAACAATGTGCCAGTTTTGCTGGAATCAAGTTAATTTTCTTCGTAGTAGTTAGAAACTTCTAGTAGCTAGCACAGGCTTTTGGTTTGGATTTAGTATAAAAATAATGTGATAACACACTGAACTTTCCCTACTTTTGGTGGGACAGAATTATTTTTTTTTTTATTTCCAGTAGCTAGGCTGTGTTTTGAAGTTAATATGAAAAGAACATGAGGACTGACTGATGGTTTGGCTGTTACCAAGGAGACCATGGACTTTTTCAACTTTCCAGCTGCAGGTGCACTTAGAAACTGGGAGGGAGCATAACGGGACAGCACCTCAACTGACATCCAGGCTGGCCAATGAGATATTCCCTACCATTAGTATCCATATGTAGCTCAAGCTGGCTTTTCAGTTTCAGCTCTTTCCTCTTTTCTTTGGGACCAGCTGTTCAAGACTAGAGTGCTCTCTTTTCTGTGACTGGTTGTTCAGCACCATCATGTTTGAGCATGAACTGCTGTCCAGCTCTTTGTTCTTCCAGTGTCAGCTGTACAGGGCCAGAGTGTGTAATTTAGTTTGTATATATGTTGTGATTGTTATTATTATTTTATCTTCTTTTGCTGTCCTATTAAACTTTTTTTGTCCCAACCCACAAGTTTCTCCCTTCTCTTTGGATTCTCTCCTCCATGCCACTTGGATGGGGGGAATGAGCAAGTGGCTGCATGGTCCTAGTTGCCAGCTAGAGTTAAACTGTGCAAGGAAAAATACAATAAAGAGAAAATAGGATTCCTTAGGCCAAAACATCCAAGCACAAGCACTCTGGAAATAGTATATCACAGATGACAGAGATCCTCTTATGCATCTGTTGGTAGCGCAGCATAAGGGAGGGGCAGAACTTCTGAACCATCTGTTAGGATTTATGAATCCAGGCCCTGCATATGCTTGGAAAAAATCCATCCTTCCTCAATGGCCCATGCCATCATAGGCTATCTATAGCTTACTCTCCTTTTTTGTTTGTTTGTTTTTTCTCCAAAGCATGTCACTTACATCTTCTTTTTTGCCTGCTTCTAGCAACTTTTAAGTTCAGTATCTAAACATCTGGAATCATGGAATCACAGGATTTCTGAGGTTGGAAGGGATCCCTGGAGTAGTCCAACAAGCCTACTCAGAGTGGAGTTTCATTAACGCAGTTTCACTGGGCGGTGTCCAACTGGGCTTTCAATATATCCAGAAACAGAGGTTCCACAACTTCTCTGAGCAACCTGTTCCACTGTTTGAGCACCTCTACAGTGAAAAAGGTCATTAATGAAGATATGAAATGGTATTAACCCTTGGGCTGCTTCATTAGTGACTAGCCCTCACCTGGATTTTGTGCCACTGGTTGAAACCCTTTGAGCCTGCCATTTCAGCCAGTTTTCAGTCCACTTCTCTGTCCACTTATCTAGTTTGTACTTCCTCAGTTTGTCAATGAAGATTGTACATGAGGCAGTGTCAAAATCCCCCCTAAATGTTTTTCCAGCACTCGTTCCTTCTTAGGTGCTCTTTTGGAGACCAGAAGATCTTTTGGCACAATTGGGTCCAACTCATCTCTGGTTTATTATTTGTTGAGTGGCTAGCATGGGCCATAGTGAGGAGATACAATGGGCACAGATCCTCACATACTATCGTCTTTTTCTTAGTTTTGGAAGCAAACTAGTGCTGGATGGGCTGTAACTTAACTCAGTGTTGCAATCCTTTCATTTGCCATGTGGGTTAGAGTAAACAAAAGTGTTTGCGAGAAAAATATGTGTCTCTGAAGAAACTTCATCTGTATAGTTCATTCACACAAGTCTATGTTCTCCTTTTGCTGAAGTTGTAGTTTTTCCAAGAATCACTGAAAAGGTGGCTGCTTGCCATTTAAACATGTAGCTTGTTACCCAATGTGCAGTCAGCCGCTTTTTCACACATAATGAAGTGTTATAGCCAAGTGCAAATATAACTGTCTTCATGCTCGTGTGACTTGTTCTGAACTGCAATATTGCAAATAAACAGTGTCACTGCATGCAGCCTCTGTGCTATCACCACTTGCTACCAAGACTGAAACAGAATGTTCTGAGTGCAATTAGGTAATCAGAAGTTAGGACATTTCTCTTTTGTTGCCCATGAAGTAGCTAAGAGGTCTTTTCTACTGTTGAGTAGGATTTCAAAATATTTTTGAAAGGCTACTGTAATAATTTTAACTTTTCTATTGTTGTAGGATTCTGATTTTGTCACATGGAGATCATTTCCATTTACTAATAACCTACCAAGTGTTTTGAAACAGGAATTGGTCAGTAGTTCTTGGTGGCTCACTTCAGTCAACAGCTGCCTTAGACTTAACAGCTTTGTTTTAGTCTGAGCCATCCCTTTGTTTTTGGAAAAGAGAGTTGTGGCTCCCTGGTCAATTATTGTCTCTGAAATTAAGAGTTATTTTGAAAATCAGCAATTAAATCAATGTAAGACTCCTTGCAGAGTTAAATATAAATGGGACAATCAGTCAGATTCTCAGCCTGATAAAATATGAGCAGGCTCTTTCTGAAAAGTGAGATATTGGAACTTGGCTGTGCATATTATGGGGTAAATTAGGTAAAGACTTGCCATGTATGGACCTATCTAGTCCTCTCATTTCATGATGTGAACCAGGAGAGAACCCTGCTTACAGATTTCACTTCAGTCATCCGCACACAGGATGACTTATTTTAACCTTGATTGCTATTACATATTATTCTTGGTTTTGCATGGAAAATTCCTTTTATTATTTTCAAATGTCTGTTTAATTTTTCTCTCTGTTCAGTTCAAGGATTTTCTTTTTTAGTAGTTGCTTTGTTTTTGATATAAATACATAGGTGATACTTAGCCGATTATACATTGCACTGAAGAAGGATTCCTGAGAAATGATTAAATTTTCACTCACAGTCTGTCCCATTTTGCTTTCGATTACTTGTTGTTCTGGGGTCTATGTGTACATTGAAATGCTACACGTAAAAGGAAAAGAAATCTGTGGGTACAAATCAAGATTCCTGCTGGTCTTTCTTAAGCCAGTGCTAGTACTCAGTCAAGGAAAACTCTCTTTTAAAATATTATTTTCTTCTTCTTCTTAGCTAGGGCAGTGTGGCCCCTAGGTATTCAGTCTGAATGTATACAGCATTCCCTTAGACGTTATTTGTGGCTTTTTGCAGACTGCTTTCTTTTTCTGTTTATTTAAAGAGCTTGGTACTTCTTTTCGTAGTCCCACCCACTAGAAACCAAAGTATTATGAATTATTCAATTAATGTGAGCACCATAGCTGACTTTTTAAAATACTTTAAAAATCTTCAATGTTGAATTAATATTATTTTTATTTAACTACAGAAGTACTGCTAATTCAGAACTGCTATAGATGAAACTGCTGTGCCATTTTTCATGAAAGTGATAATATACTTAGGAATTCTGCACATAACAAATTATGTACTTTTTTTTTTTTAACAGCATGCCATCTTCCTGAAACTTGTACACTGTCCTTTTAGGGAAAAAGGAACTGTTACCTTATTTAAACTGCCAGTTTATAAGTTACTACACTGTAATTTATTGTCTAAAATAGTAGAAGTGAGATACTACTCATCCAAACCCTCTTCTTGGCAATTCAGAGTTTACTTCCCATCCAGCTGGTTTCCACCATGGATGTGCACTTGAAAATGACTCTTGGTCAGTCACCCTGGCCTCTTTCTTCCATTTAAATCTACGTTTGTGCATTTTAAGGTCAAGGTTGGTGGGGTGGCTGTTGGAGCTGGGCTGCCCCTTTTTGCAAGCCCGTGGCTTTTCCCGGGGTGGCCGTCCCTGAGTAGGGCAATGCCAGGATGCCCATTAGGATTTTGTTGTGTTATCTTCCCACCACTGGTGACCTTTGCTCTTCCAGAACTCACCTTTTGTCTCTGTTTCCCTTAATTTTGTGTAGGTGCTGGGATGGCTGGAGAAGGTCGCATTTTGCAGTTGAGCTGAGGGAGGCGTGAAGCATCATCCATCCCCTGCTGACACTTGAGGTAGTGTGATAACTTTTATCTTACCTGCAAGTGACTTTATGATTAATGTTGGCTAAGCAGAGCAATCAATAGTATCCTGTAGCACTCCACAGATAATCCTCGCAGATCCCATGATCCATTCCTACAGAAGGTGATAATGATAATTTACAGTATACAGAATTCTGGTTGAGGTATGATCCTTGTATTTTATTACCCTAAACAATAGAGATATTTGAATTAAGGCTGTCAAATTCAATCCCAATGTAAATTGATGGCTTCAGGCCATCTTTCTACCAATCTTTAGTAGCCAGAATTTCAGGAAAAGGGCGTGTTAACTGGTAGAAGTGCTTAAAAGCCTATTTTTCTTGTCAGAGAAAAATTGTTCTACTGTATTTTAAAGAGCAATTTCTCATTTATAATGTTATTTAAAGTATTAATTGACTGACTTTTAAAATGCACAATATTGAAACAAATTGAAAGAAAAAAAAAAATCTGTGTTTTTCCAGGGAGAGAGAATTTAAAAATGTGTATCATAGCATTGTAGGTAACAGACATCTAGTTTGAATGTATGTATTTTGTCTAATTCATATCTGGAGTGTATTACTGAAAGTTTGATCAGACTAAAGTTAGGTTAATTTGAATCAAACGTCACTGAAATACACTGTAGTATAAGGGATTTGGACCCATGATTGCTCATGCTGTAAAACTAGAAAGCTGTTACCTAGTGTTAAATGACTGCATGAGACTTTACAGCTGCTCTCTGTGCACCATAATGGTTCTGTGAGACTTAAGTGGCTATTCGTGTCTAAGTGTATGCAAATGTAATGTTATTAAATAGAAGAGAAAATCTAGAGACTTTTGCTTTGGTTGCAATACAATAGGTGAGACTTGCCACCGTATGTCCATATTTTCAGTGTTTCTAAACCTAAATGGTGGAATGCTAAATGAATTCGTCATACCATGAATCTCTGCTTGGGATACTTGCCTGAGGATATACCAATTCCACGACGAAAATAAGAAGGTCAGGATAGTGAAAGGTTACTTGTAAAAATGTTTGTAAAGTAGCTGTAACTTGGGGTCTTTAGGGACCTCCTTAACTAAAGTCGTGTTTGTTGTGGTTACTGTGCCATCTCATACAGGTTTAAGCATACCTGAAAAACAATTTGCAAGTGGCTTCTCTCATTTTGTGGGCAGGAACAACCCCAGGTTCCAGTATAGGTTGGGGAATGACCTGTTAGAAAGCAGTGTAGGGGAAAGGGACCTGGGGGTCCTGGTGGACAGCAGGATGACCATGAGCCAGCACTGTGCTCATGCGGCCAAGAAGGCCAATGGCATCCTGGGGTGTATTAGAAGGGGGGTGGTTAGTAGATCGAGAGAGGTCCTCCTTCCCCTCTACTCTGCCCTGGTGAGACCACATCTGGAATATTGTGTCCAGTTCTGGGCCCCTCAGTTCAAGAAGGACAGGGAACTGCTGGAGAGAGTCCAGCGTAGGGCAACTAAGATGATTAAGGGAGTGGAGCATCTCCCTTACGAGGAAAGGCTGAGGGAGCTGGGTCTCTTTAGTTTGGAGAAGAGGAGACTGAGGGGTGACCTTATTAGTGTTTATAAATATGTAAAGGGTGAGTGTCACGAGGATGGAGCCAGGCTCTTCTCGGTGGCAAACAATGATAGGACAAGGGGTAATGGGTTCAAGCTGGAACACAAGAGGTTCCGCTTAAATTTGAGAAGAAACTTCTTCTCAGTGAGGGTGACGGAACACTGGAACAGGCTGCCCAGGGAGGTTGTGGAGTCTCCTTCTCTGGAGACATTCAAAACCCGCCTGGACGCCTTCCTGTGTAACCTCACCTAGGTGTCCTGCTTCGGCAGGGGGATTGGACTAGATGATCCTTTGAGGTCCCTTCCAATCCCTAACATTCTGTGATTCTGTGATTCTGTGATTTTATAGCTGAAGCATGGCAAGCCAACCACACAGAAAGCAGCTCCTGTGCTGTTTTCCCAGCTCTCTGTGCCCAGTGAGCCGGTCAATCCCCAGCTAAGCTGCCCGTTCCCAGTTGCTCTGCGAGCAGCGGTGCAAGCAGCGTGCCCAGCACTGGGAGTGCGCAGTGCGGAGATGGGGTCTGGCCTCCCTTCTGGGCTCCAGCACGGGCTCCCTCAGCGGTTCCGCCAACCTTCTGTAACCTCATCATCTTTCAGCTTCCTATTTGTCAATGAAGGCTAATGGTTCTTAATTTCCAGAAGAGGCCACAGAGTCCCAGTCCTTAGGACATGCTGGTACTCATGCAGTGTTTGTCATATTTGATGTGATGCTGATGCTGTGTTACCAGGGGAGAGCATTTAAGAGTGACCTTCAGCTTGGAAATTGATTGTGGATCCATGGGTGGTAAAAATAATTTTTGTGGAACTTTCTCACTTAGTGTCTCCCAGTAACTAGACATAAAGAGCATTTTGGCTCAGGGAATAGCAACTAAGGTGCTCCAAGGACAACATGATCATGGGGGGCAGAAATCTTGAAAGTGACATGTCTGTAATGTATAATACCTATGCCAAGTTAATTTTAGATTAAGAGCTGCAAGTGTGATAACTGTCCCCATGCAGCTCAATTAATAGTTCAGCCTTAATATATTTAGCTTTAAAAACGTGTTTGGCAAACTCAGTCATCTGGAGGCAAGTTTACTGTTCAGCTCTTCCGTGAAACTGAGACATTTAATGCCCTATGCACAGTGGGAAGTGTTCATCTGCACATTTTCTAGACTGCAATTAATCAAGTGTTCTACTCTGAATGACGTTTTTGTTTATTCTAAATGAGTATGTTGCATTCTTTCCTTAAAAGGCCAGGTTGGATGGGGCTTTGAGCAACCTGGTCTAGTGGAAGGTGTCCCTGCCCGTGGCAAGGGGGTTGGAACCAGTCCTTTCCAACACAAACCATTGTATGATTCTACAACAAATTAGACAGAGGCCTTGTTATTTCAAATCTGGGATACTGAGAGTGACCCATAGATGTGGTGAGAGTAATTTGTGCCTCATTGACATTTACAGTCCCAATGGAAGATAACACATGAGGCACAAATTTAAACAGATTTTGACGGTACTGGTAGTTCTGCTGAATACGCTGGAAAAAAATCTAATATCTGGCCAAAAGTAGCAGAGATGTTTGTAAAATAACTGCTGTAAAATATTCCAGTAACCATAATTTCTTTAGCTATTAACGCTTATCCAGCTACCAGATCAGCACACCTCTCTGTCCTTTAAATAAAGCTCTGATAAGTTGCTTCCTGTGGAATACAACGTACAGAGTACAGAAATGGTTTGTGGTGCTGTGAGAGCCTGAGAAAAGCTGAGAGTATGGGAATAAAATTGTGATCTGTTCCTCCACAGTTTGGAAAAACTCACAGGCATACAGGAGCTTTGCCTTTTGAACAGCCTTTAAGGTCAGGGAAGAACTTGCCTGCACTGAAAATGTCAGTGTGTGGATGTTGTATCAACAATAAATGTGTTCATCAGCTTAACACCAACATGTTCTAATATTTTTCTCATTGGGCAACTTGTCTGGTGATGTTGGGCTAACACAAATTACGTATCCACCATTTGTGGGTTATGTCCACTAGTTAGTGACTGGGATCAGATCCAAATCCTTTGGTCATAGAATCAGAGAATGTCCTGAGTTGGAAGGGACCCACAAGGATCATCGACTCCTGTCCCCGCACAGGACAACCCCACAGTTCGCACCTTGTGTCTGAGGGTGTTCTCCAGTCTCTTCTTGAACACTGCCAGGCTTGGGGCTGTGACACCTCCCTGCGGAGCCTGTTCCAGTGTCCACCACCCTCTGGGGGAAGAACCTTTTCCTAATGTCTATCCTATAGAGAAACAACCTCCAAACCACTCTCTTTTTTTTTAGCTTTGTTGGTATTCCTCATATTTTTGCTTTATCAGTTCATCATACAATTATACAATATGAAGGGTATGCTTTTTAGCAGTTAATCATACAGTCGTCAGTAGGACAATTTAATTTACTGTTAAATAAATTAAATTCTGCTGCTGTTGGGTCATATGTTACTGCAGATTTGAAATCAAAGTTAAGATTCAGTTTGAACAAATCTGGCGAAGTGAGGTATTATGTCCTGGCAAAGGGTTACAGGCAGTCATATTTTATTAACTACTGTGAATAAAATAGAAAGGGAACTAGAAATGTAAACACCAAAATATACCACACAATTTACTTAATGGTCTTTTTTCTTTTAAAGACAATACACTGCAGTCATTTGTAGCCACATTTATTCTGGCTCTTGCTTCCAAGTAAAGTATCTCAAAATTCACTGTTTGAGAATTATTTGTAAAAAATAGATTTTCCAGACTAAATATACTACACTGAACCAGTGAAAAGAATCAGATTAGGTAAATCTGTGGAAACCTGTTCTTGCACGCATGGCTCAGTATGCTTTAAAAATACACTCCAGCAAATCAAGTCTTGCACCGTAGGTAGTACTGTAGGGTTTATTATGCATGACTAATAAAAATATGTCCATATGGTCCAATCTTTGCAGGGTTGTGTGGGAAGTAAATCTGGATTTTGGAACGGGTAACCTCAACATCCCTACTTAGCTGCAGTGGTCCTGCTGTTAATTCTGACTGTCTCACCCCGTCCACCCCCTGCGCCCCTTTCCAGGGGAAGCAGCTCACAGAACCACAGAATGGTTGGGGTTGGAAGGGACCTCTGGAGATCATCTAGTCCAACCCTCATCCCTTTCACAGAATCACAGAATGTTAGGGATTGGAAGGGACCTCAAAAGATCATCCAGTCCAATCCCCCTGCCAGAGAAGGAACACCTAGATGAGGTTACACAGGAAGGTGTCCAGGTGGGTTTTGAATGTCTCCAGAGAAGGAGACTCCACAACCTCCCTGGGCAGCCTGTTCCAGTGTTCCGTCACCCTCACTGTGAAGAAGTTTCTTTTCAGATTTNCGCTGGACTCTCTCCAGCAGTTCCCTGTCCTTCTTGAACTGAGGGGCCCAGAACTGGACACAATATTCCAGATGTGGTCTCACCAGGGCAGAGTAGAGGGGCAGGAGAACCTCTCTCGATCTACTAACCACCCCCCTTCTAATACACCCCAGGATGCCATTGGCCTTCCTGGCCGCAAGAGCTTTGCAAGCAACTCCTCTCCGTCCATGTCTTTCCCTCAGGCAGGCCGTCACCCTCCTACTTCTCTCTTCATCAGAGGCCAAGGAATGAGAAAAAGGAGAGGAGAGGAGCAAGGGGCTGGAAAAGCCATTTCTTGTCTCTGGGCAGAAGTGACACAGGCTGGATGACCTCATTTCATGGGCTAGATCTGATTTATGAACTATTTGCCATAAATAAAAACCTACCTTAAGAATCCAATTTTCGTTAAAGAGAGAAATGCCAGTCCTCTTTGTCAGATGTTTCTCTGTAAAGCTATACCACCATCTCTAGTAATTTGTGCTACAGCTCCTAGTAACAGCTGCTTTTTACCATATCGGATGACTTTCAGCCATACCAGTAAATTAAATGTACTACTCCCATCAGGACAAATTCTTCTTGGAAAAAAATAGCTTTTGAGTTGTTTCAAATACGCTAGTTGCTTAAAAAATCACTCACAGCATGATACAAGTTGCCTACTCTTTCTATAGTACAATACTTCAATATTTCAGGCTAAAAATAGTTCTTTAGATCTTTCATCAAACATGTATCTAAGTATGCCTAGCAGTGTATGTAGCAAGATCTAGAACAAGGATCTGTATCAAAGGAATGTGTGTATTTTAATTATTTTAGACTTAAAATTTTAAAAATTACTCTTTCCCCTAACGTTGAACAAAAAGACACAAGGAGATTAAAACACAGCTGCAAGTCCTAAATTTTTGGGACTTTTCCTCTGCAAGTGTAAAGCTGTTACGTACCTCCCTGCCAGCTGAGATAATCAGGAGAAACCTGGCTGACCTGTGGAATGTGCTTTTTCTATGAGTTTTATATGTCTACCATAGAATGTGCCTGAGACTGGAAGAAAGCCTGCTTTCCTAAGGACGTAAAAACTCAATTCCAGGCCAGCCAAAACCAGATCCTTCTTAGCCAATAAAGTAATTTATAGACCACTAGTAATCGTGCGATTAATTGTTCTCTGCAGCCCACAGAACAGCTGACATCTGGATTCACTTTCTAAGCCATGAGAGTACTACAGACTTTGAGGGGATGGGGTGGGGGGTTTATATATGTTAAAGCACCCTGTATCAGTTTATATTCAGAGCTGAGAGTGTGGTTGGTAGGCTGTTGACAGTCTTCACAGACTATCGCTTTTGGAGTCTCTGAAAACAGCAGCTGAAAAATACCTTCCTTGAGTGAACTATACCGAGCCATTATTCTTTTTAGTATATGCCAGTCACCTCTTATCAAGTCTAATCGCTGAAGAGTATATGCCATGAGTGAACTGAAAATCAGGACTAACTCATGCAGCTCCATCTGCTGTGATATTCCACAGTTTTAGCAATGTTGGGAAAATGATAATCTATGCAGAAGTGATTTATCTAATGCTGCTGTACACTTTTGTAGTAGAAACGAAGAGCAGTCAGTCTCATTGTGCTTACTGTGAACATGGTTACTTATGCAGGATTCAAGTGTGATTGGTAAGTGTCTGACTCAACAGCATCCCTCCTGTGGTTCTTGGCTTAAAAGGTGTCATCAACAGCTGTATCATAAAAATGTGTATCACAAGTGATTGGTTCAGTATAAAGGTTCTAGACATCCTGTTTTGATGGTATATAAAAATGCTGATGTGTTTTTAAGCCACTCTGGTAAGTGTAGACATAGTCTGTTGGTTTTTTTTTTTATGTGAGGTAAACTTAATAGCTGGGCATTTTAATTTCCAGATCTTACCAATGCAAGTGAAGAGAGAAGTTAACTGAATTTTTAAGATTTTATGAAATGTTTGAACAGCTATCAGCTTTTCTTCACGAGTTATTGCTTACTTCATAAAAAATTGTTTTGGGAACAGTGCATTTAAAAATACTGAGGAAGTTTCTCCCCTTGCTGGTCTCATTCAGTATGTCTTTCAACTTCATGCTGATTTACACAACTAAGGATCTAGCTCAAAATCTTTGTATTTGGCTACACAAAGTGGTTTACACAGTTGTTGAATGCAGTATGCTACTTTTTGGTAGGTGCCCACAGTTCATATATCCAGATTTGTATGGACTTAAAGCGCCGGTCAGCAGAGAACAGGGCCAGGGGACAATGCTGGTATGATCTTACAGAGGACACATGGAAAGCAGTTGCAATCGTAATGTCTCTCATTAACTGAGAACTTATTAAACAAAGAATTTTACTTGCAATTATTTTGAAGAACAGTTGTGTTGAATAGATGTGCTCATACGCTAACTCTACATCGTTTTAGACAAGATTTGAAGTTAGCTTCAATCTGTAAACTACAGATACAAATTAAATCAATATAAAGCATATCTTAACTTGATAGGAACTTCAGAACATAGGAAATAGCACCAATTTAAAATGCACTGTTTACTGTTACGCCTTCTCTCACACTGATTAATCTTTGTATGTTGACCAAGTAGCAATAAATATGTGAGCATTTGGAGTCACAAGTGGGCATTCAGAAATGTTGTTCCAGTCCTGTGTCTGTCATTTACCAGCTTTCACTTAATCTGCTATTTAACTTAATGACTTCCTAAATGGCATACAGGCTTTGTTATGTAGTCTTTAATCTGATTAGGAGCACATGAATAATTTAGCATGCAATTAAACCAAGTAATTCATTTGTCCCATAGTAATGAACTGTTAAGTAGTTCCATTAGTCTAGGATAAATACCAGGGTCATGAACTTAAATCTTCTAGCTTCTTGGAGATGTTTTTCCTGGAAGAATTTTTTTTTTTTTTTTTTTAAGATATATAAATACTATGTAAAATGAAAACGCTGCTTACCCTGGTTTCCTGAAATTGCTCCTTGAGGTCTGAAAGGCAGGTTTGGGTTCAAGGTTGTTAGAAAAAATTGAGGATGCTTTGTTCAAAAATGTTCAGCTATAACCAACGCTGTTTCACTAGAGGTCAGCAGGAACTTAATAATTTCAAAATAGGGTTTGGTTATAGCTTTATATATATACTTTTATATATATATATATACACATACATATATATATATCTTGGTTTATGTTTTGCTCATACAGAGAAATTATCTCACTTTTCTTTGCAATTGTTTGTACAAATAACAAAGCAAAGATCTGATTTTTGTCTTCTGGATGAATGTTATTTAAGAATTAATAATAATATTTTTTTTTAAAAAAAGCCTAGGAAAAATTACTACAGTAGTCAAGAAAAGTGTTTATAGCCTGAAAAGAATTACCACTCTCATAAAAAAGCCT
This sequence comes from Pampusana beccarii, assembly GCA_013399365.1. NCBI lineage: Eukaryota > Metazoa > Chordata > Aves > Columbiformes > Columbidae > Pampusana > Pampusana beccarii. The sequence continues at coordinate 61,119 of VWYH01002408.1, read as the reverse complement.
GGCCATTCTTCCTTAATGATACAAGTACATGCAAAGCCGAGTATCAGCTGAGCAATTCATGCCTGCATGACAGCAGCTGAATGTTGCAATTTCTTTCAACTGAGTTGCACCCATTTTACTGCTTTTATGTATTTTGGGGGCTGAAAGGCAACCAAAGCAATTAAGTCTTTTCGATGTTCAGAATTTTCTATCTGTGAAGTAGACAGGAACTGAAGACTGTAACTTCAATTCCCTTTTAGCAATTGTCTTCTGGCAGAGGTGATCTCCTAGTCTTACAGCTAAGAACCTCCCTCTGTGTACTTAGTCCATTAGGTTTCTGCTGCCAAAGTGTAACAGATTTTATTTTATACAAAGTTTTGGTACGCTGCATGCCACAGCCATCCTTGGACTTTGTAGCCCAGTTCTTTGAGTGTGCCTTTATGGCTGGATTAACCTGTAACAGGTTTCAGTACAAGCTCAGAGCAACGTCCAAGCTCTGGATTCACTGAATGGCTCCTTAATCACATCCAAGAACAGATAACTGTTTGGCCTGTTTCCAGTTTAAATGCTATTTCAATCAGTAATTTGCTGACACATCTAGCCATGGAAAAAATAAATCAGCTCTGGTGAAATTATTGCAGGTGTCTCTTACAATGGACATTTAAATAAATTTGGTGTTGAAATGAAGCTTTCGTAGTCTCTATTCCAAAATCAAATGTTTGTTTAGGAAAAAAAAATAATAATTTCTTTCTAGTCCAAAGTAAGCAATTATTTTAACGGATTTCATTTTCAATTTTAATACTTAAAACTATTATAAATTATTTAGCTGATGCAGAGCTCTAATTAATAATATAAAATTGCCTCTGTTCCATAGTTTTATTTTGTCATAATGATGTACCTTTTAATAATCCTCACATTTGCATCGAGCCATACATAATAAATACAGCTTTATGCCAGAGTCCTTCATTCTTTTCCAGTGGTGCTGCTTTTTATTGTTAGGTTCTTGTTTGCTGTCTGAAACATTCCTTTTGCGAGTTGTTCTTTGGTTTTGTTTTTTGTTCTTTTTTAATTTGCAGTACCTAATTTCTGCTTCAATGGTACTATTCCTTGTTGTTTTCACGTCCCAGATAGCTGCTCACGGTAGGTGAATGGTGTGTTATTCATATCAGCTGTGACAACTTGTTATTCCTGCTTCTTCACATGGCTGAGTATATAGGCCTGACAAGGGTTCCGTAAAAACAGGCATTCAGCCAAGTGCTGCTGATGACTCAATCAAGCTGTAATACCAGCAAGCAAGGGAAGAAGTCTTTAGGTCCATGGCAGTTTTAGATTGTGTTGACTGGAAGGGCTGTAGCTCATTTCATCTGCAGAATGACATCCTCGTGGCATTCAGGGGAAGGAGGGCAAGCAGGCAAAGTGATTTCGGTTGTGCGTGATCAGCCAAACCCATGTGAATGTCTTTACGCAGGCACAGAGAGAAGATTTCTCCTTGGTATTACTAATCTTGCCATGAGGTAGGTTGTAAGGAATATCCACACTGTGAAAAAGCTCTTTCCCACGTAAAAATTCTGCAGGGATATGTAAGCGTCACTGAGGTATCCCAGAGTCAGTTTTAGGCGGACAACAAGTTCCAAACCAGACTTTATCCTAGCCGGAAGTGTAGCCAATAAACCAACTAGAAACAGGGTTTATACAATTATTTAGCACTCTGACAACATCAACTACAGGTTCAGATATCAGTTGAGGAGATTATTGGAGTACGACAACATAAGAATAATGAGGATCGACAACGTGCACACACACACACTCACAAGGAACAAAACCAGAGCCCTCTGACTCCAGGGTACCCACAAGAAATTATCACTCACCTGGGTTAGGCGAGGGCTCACACTTGCCTGTTTAGGCAAGGACTCGTTCAAGGATATATCCAGTAAATAACCACTCACCTAAACAAGGAGGTGAGGCGCTCTCAATCCCAGGAAGTCTTCTTAGACAGTGTCCCAGTCTAAGGGATGGGCTCCGGTTCACAGACCCGCTGCTCTGAGAAGACCACTCAAAGGGTGTCTTCAGCTGGGACCCCGTTTTACAGCCTGCTCAGATCTGGCTGTGGGCATTACAACATGGTCCACAAGCTTCTCAGCTTCTCTGGGCACCTCCTGTGTTGAGGACCCTGTCAGTTGACCAAGGGTCCCACCTCTTCTGCCCCACCAGCTGGTGGAGGTGAAGTCACCCTGCCCTGGGGTAGGGGAGGATGTGACTCTCAGCAGCTTGGTACCACCCTAGGTGTGTACATGGGGACAGGCACAGTGGGGCACAAAAGGTGCTAAGGAGCCATCTACTGCCCAATTGAAGTCTCTGGATCTCAGAGGGATGTGCAGCTGCCACAGTATGTACGTATTTGGTAGCTGCATGAACAAGGTTCAGCTGGAAAGCCTGGAGTTAACATTCCCAACTCAGCTCTTGTTCTTACTTGGTGGTGGGTATATTGGTGTGTGTTCATCTGTATTGCAAGCTCTTGTGTCCTTGCCTTTTTGTGATCTGATGGAATGATGAAATGTAGCAATGTACAGGAAGGCTCCTCAGATTAATCCTCCACTCAATAATTTTGTGGTTCAGCTTGCAGCAGAGAGGCCACCTTTGGTTCTGGACTAGTTGCACACATGCTGCTTTGGCAAGCAGTGCTAAACTGGAGGAAATTATAGGGGAAAACACTTTCTCATATTTGGAGCACAGTGAGTTGATGGAGATGCCAAAAGCAGCAGTCCCTTCATAGGCACAGTTTAAAGAAGTGTAATGTCCTCCTTCCTTCAGGTCCTTTCAGGTTCCGGAGCTATCTAAATGTAAGATCTCAATTTAAAGAACAGTTTTGTTTATCAGCAAAACTCTTTATGGTTTACTCTGTGTTAACATTGTTACCTGGCCAGAGTAGATGCAGACTACTTAGTATGCTGTGACCAAACTATTTGTTTTCTCAGGGATTTTCTTAGCCTGGTTTCCCCTGTTTATGTTGACTACGTTCATGTCCCAATGGAGAGATGTAGTGTTTAAATTCACTTGTGATTGACCTTACTCCAACATCGCTATAGAAAAGAGCCAAGAATTTTTTTATCCTTTTTATAACTTCTGGCTCCCTTTCTGTACTGAAGCAATTAGCCTGAGCTGACCTCTAGCCAAATGTTCCTGTGGTCGAGTTTCAGCTGCCTTGAAGACAGTCAGCTGCTGTTTTTTGTTTGTTTTTTTTTTTTTTTTTTGTTTTTTTCTTNCAGGGGAAGGAGGGCAAGCAGGCAAAGTGATTTCGGTTGTGCGTGATCAGCCAAACCCATGTGAATGTCTTTACGCAGGCACAGAGAGAAGATTTCTCCTTGGTATTACTAATCTTGCCATGAGGTAGGTTGTAAGGAATATCCACACTGTGAAAAAGCTCTTTCCCACGTAAAAATTCTGCAGGGATATGTAAGCGTCACTGAGGTATCCCAGAGTCAGTTTTAGGCGGACAACAAGTTCCAAACCAGACTTTATCCTAGCCGGAAGTGTAGCCAATAAACCAACTAGAAACAGGGTTTATACAATTATTTAGCACTCTGACAACATCAACTACAGGTTCAGATATCAGTTGAGGAGATTATTGGAGTACGACAACATAAGAATAATGAGGATCGACAACGTGCACACACACACACTCACAAGGAACAAAACCAGAGCCCTCTGACTCCAGGGTACCCACAAGAAATTATCACTCACCTGGGTTAGGCGAGGGCTCACACTTGCCTGTTTAGGCAAGGACTCGTTCAAGGATATATCCAGTAAATAACCACTCACCTAAACAAGGAGGTGAGGCGCTCTCAATCCCAGGAAGTCTTCTTAGACAGTGTCCCAGTCTAAGGGATGGGCTCCGGTTCACAGACCCGCTGCTCTGAGAAGACCACTCAAAGGGTGTCTTCAGCTGGGACCCCGTTTTACAGCCTGCTCAGATCTGGCTGTGGGCATTACAACATGGTCCACAAGCTTCTCAGCTTCTCTGGGCACCTCCTGTGTTGAGGACCCTGTCAGTTGACCAAGGGTCCCACCTCTTCTGCCCCACCAGCTGGTGGAGGTGAAGTCACCCTGCCCTGGGGTAGGGGAGGATGTGACTCTCAGCAGCTTGGTACCACCCTAGGTGTGTACATGGGGACAGGCACAGTGGGGCACAAAAGGTGCTAAGGAGCCATCTACTGCCCAATTGAAGTCTCTGGATCTCAGAGGGATGTGCAGCTGCCACAGTATGTACGTATTTGGTAGCTGCATGAACAAGGTTCAGCTGGAAAGCCTGGAGTTAACATTCCCAACTCAGCTCTTGTTCTTACTTGGTGGTGGGTATATTGGTGTGTGTTCATCTGTATTGCAAGCTCTTGTGTCCTTGCCTTTTTGTGATCTGATGGAATGATGAAATGTAGCAATGTACAGGAAGGCTCCTCAGATTAATCCTCCACTCAATAATTTTGTGGTTCAGCTTGCAGCAGAGAGGCCACCTTTGGTTCTGGACTAGTTGCACACATGCTGCTTTGGCAAGCAGTGCTAAACTGGAGGAAATTATAGGGGAAAACACTTTCTCATATTTGGAGCACAGTGAGTTGATGGAGATGCCAAAAGCAGCAGTCCCTTCATAGGCACAGTTTAAAGAAGTGTAATGTCCTCCTTCCTTCAGGTCCTTTCAGGTTCCGGAGCTATCTAAATGTAAGATCTCAATTTAAAGAACAGTTTTGTTTATCAGCAAAACTCTTTATGGTTTACTCTGTGTTAACATTGTTACCTGGCCAGAGTAGATGNTTTTTTTTTTTTTTCTGGTTTTAGCTCTCTTCATTCTTGCAAACTGGTGGAGTTGGGTAGGGTAGAGACTATTATTCCTTAGAATACTGTGTTTTACAGACACTGCCTTTTTTTTTTTTTTCTTGTTAAATAACAGGGGCTGTATTATTGTCATTTGTCTTTCATACACATACAGGGGTAGGTGTTGGGAAGCAGATTTTATTAGATTGTAAAAGGCCAGTTTTGTCCCAAAGCCAACAGAGTCTCTTGCTGCGTTAACACTGCACCCTCTGAACAACTGTTCCTGCTGGCAGCAACTTGCAAAGGTGTTTTAGAAGAACACCAGCTAGTGGCTACAAGATAAATTTGCAAGAATGTTCTGCAAGGTGGTAGTTGTCTGATGGTGGGGCATATGGCACTTCAGAAGACCCTTCTCTCAGAAATTTTATTCTGTAGTGCCGAAAGCAGTATTCTGATGGGGCTGCTCCTGCTTTGCGCGAGATTTTTTCCCATGAGGCTGGAGCCATGGTGCAGTATGTCTCCCTTGGCCTCCAATACTTCTAGAAATGGTGGCCATACTTGCAGAGCTTTTGGTATATGTGCTGGATGCAGAGAGGTCGCGTAGTCCGTGGTGCTTCACACCCTTTGCAGAGTTCCTTTTGCCTGGGATAGACACTGAATATGACCCAAAGGGGTCTGGGTTTGACCTCTGAGGAGGGTTACACAACTTGCCCTTTCCAGATGCTGTTGTCAAAAAGGCGGAGCATCACCCAGGCATATTTTCTATATTTTCAAATGAGAGCAGTTTTGCATTTTTGAGGTCAGTCCCATCCATACTGGGCATGTTCAGAGTATACCTATTGGATTTTTCTCTCACATGCGATTTGCCTGGACAAATAACCCAGTGGAGGATCCTATGTGGATTTAGGCACAGCAGAGAAACTCTATTGCTTTGTGTTGCCAGGACAAAAGAAGCATCATTTACTAGCAAAAGCTACGGGATTAAACAACTGTTTTGATCACCTGTAGGGCTTATGAGCACAAATTAATCCTGTGCCCTATTTCAGTGGGGTAGATGTTTTAGTCGAGGTCTGTGGCTTAGCAGGAACTGTCCCAATAATTACAGAATTGCTCTTAAACAAGTGGTAGCTGCTGCTGAAGGGCTGGCTGTGTCCTCTGCTCTGCCGTGCTGCTCCGGCTCTGCTCCCAGGATGAGTCTTTGTGGAGTCCTGATAAACCAGGTCAGCAAACAGATTTGTTACAGTAAATGTTTATGGTTTAATTTTAACTGGAACAATTTCCTGTTGGAGTTCATTCCGTGCAGGTATGTAAACAAGTCTGCCAGCACAAGAGCGGTCAGTACTGGAATGGGATTGTTTTCGTCTGCAGCCGCAAGACATCATTGAAGTTCAGCGTGGTTGCTGACCTCTGGGATGTATTTCCATGCTCCTGGGTTGGTGCTCTGACTGTCAAACCACTCTTGCAGGGGGGAAGCTGAGATGGCTGCTGGTCACAGCGCAGGGATGGAGGGGACAGCCATGCTGTGATGGCTGCATGTGGGGACTGATTCTTGCCTCACCATAGAGCTGGTCCGTGCAGTTACGAAAAGTGAAACGTTGTCCACAGATGTGCTGTGAATGATGGACTCTGCTGATGACGTTTGTTCTCACAGGAGAGCTCCTGAGAGGGTCTGGGCTTTTCTTGTTGTTAGTCAGGAAGACGTTGGAAAGTTTGGAAAAGCCTGGTAGGAAGATCAGCAGAGGCTGGTGGACACAGGAGAGCGGGGAGGTGTGAATACGGAGGCAGCGTGAGATGTCTGGGTGTCGTAACAGGGAGAGACCGGGAGGGCTGTAAATGAAAGTGGCGTTGTGCTCAGGCCTGTGAAAGAGAAAGGGAAACTTTAGGGAGAAAGTGGGAGGTCTGAAGGGGAGGAGGGACTGTTTGACAGGGTAGAAATAGTTTAAGAGGAGAGGAACTGACAAATAACAGAGAAGCATTTCTGTGGAAGATTTAGTAATCAGAGACAATAAGAGTTCTTTAAACAAGAATACATATGGAGCAAGGGAACAATTGAGCTGCTGAAAACATAGCTGATCTTGGATGAACCTCATGCTGTGCCAGTGTAGCTCCCCTCCGAGACCAGGAGGATTGTTGGCCTGTGATTGATTTATGAACTTTTTCCCAGCCCTGTGCACTCCAGCAGCTGCAGCTTTTGCTGCTCCTGGTCCCACTCCCCAGGCTGCACCACTCTCACACCACCCCAAATCCTTGCTAAAGTGCCTCCAGCCTCACCGTACCCCTTCCTTCCTCCATGTCCACTTGAGAATGGGGGAGTCACCTTTGGAGAGACCCATGTCTGCTTGGCCAGGGGAAAGCCCTGCCTGGTGCCTGGCAGGTCCCCAGCGCTCCCAGCTCTTCTCTCCATGCAGCTGCCCCATCCACGCTCACCCCGGCCGTGGGGCGGGCGATGCAGCTGAGCATCCCCGCGGTGCTGTGGGTGTCATGGGAGCATCTCCTGCCTGGCCTGTCAGGTCTGGGTTAAACTCTGCTAGCCTAGAGCCATTGGAATAAATTCCTCCTGTACTGAGCCTGAAACTCGAGAATTATGGAGCAGTTGTGTTAATGAGGATGTGAGAAATACCGTCTGATTTTCAAGTTTTGTACGAAACAGCATGAAAGAGAAATCTGGAATTGGTAATAGTTTTGAGTTTTTCTGTAGTGTTATTCCATCTGTTCTCTTGGGGTAAGAAAATTAAGAAGGGAATAATCTTCTAAATTCAGTGTGACCGTAGTTTTACATACCGAGCATGCTCGTGTTCTACAGTTTCTAACAACATTTAAAATCTGTTAGTTCTACCAGGAGAAGGGCTAGTTTTTGAAACCCGGATTTGACATCAGTTTCTAATCAGTAACACCCACTTAGAGATTGTTACTCATTACTGGGCTTGGTTGTTTGAACACTGCTGATTTAATCTCCTGTTAGATAAAGAAAGAAAATGTCTAATTGAAAACACTCCAGTGTAGAATCAAGGTTTGTCATACCAATTTATAGTCAACTGTGAAAGTGGAGCTATTACCATCTCTCTCCACTGCCTCACTGAGCTGGGGTGTCAGTGTATCTTGGTAGTTTTGTGCCACAGAACAAGAAACTGATACCTTACCATTGTCTCACCATTTGTGTTCATTTTGGTGTTGTAGCTTTGCTTTTGAAGGTCTCCGGTAATCTCTGTGCTCCACTGGCATGGTTGTAAGCTGTCAGGTAGTAATCCATGGTATTCATGTTTTCCCCTTCCCTGTTGCATGTGGACATCTCATGAGCTTTTGGTGGCATGGTACAATTTTGTGCAGGAGGTTTCACTGCCCGCAGGTCCAGCATAGCCCAGTTTATGCCCTTCACTTCTTCATTTTTTCACCTCTATATTAAATGAACTAGAGACCCATAAGCTAGTTCTCTTGTAAAAACAGTATTTACTCTCTGTGGTAGACTGCAAGATAATACTGACTTTGAGGCAATAAACCATAAACTAAATACACTCCCGGTTTAAATCCAATCAGAAATTCAGTAAAAAATTTATAATAGTTTAAATGCCATGTCATATTAGTTAGTAGTAGTCATTTAGAAAGAAACTCTCTTATTGTCTTTTATTTGTTACAGAATTAGAGGTATGGATCTTTGGCATCTGCTGCTTACTTTGGTGCTGGTCTGTGCAAATGACTCACTTTCTACAAGTGATGGTAAGTTTTATGATACCTTTCTGTGCCTTTCAGTTTATACACATATATATGTATATAACTTCATATAAACAGTATTTTTCTATTATGTGCGTCAGGGCTATGTAAGTTTCTTGATGGCAGTAACCTGGGTACATAACATAAAAAGCACATAAATAATTCTTGTCAAGATGGTGGGTGAGATTGAGACGCGCTGCAGCCTGAGGGTGAATTTCACAGGCAGCATTAGGTGTGTAGTGTGTAAACAGCCTGAATCCAGTATTGGTGTTAGATATCTGGCTTGTCTTTGCTTGAGCAGGGAAGCTATGAAATAATTGTATGGACTTAAATTTTTATAGAAAATGTTTTGGTTTTTCTTTACATCCACAGTTGTTCTCCTTTCCATCCCTATTTGCCTCAGTTTTTCAAACTTCTAAATTAAATACCAGGCTTGCAAGCAGTCACTCCAGCTGAGCTTTTCTGATGCTTTTTATTCTTGCATGCAGCAATGAATTAAAACCATTTCTGTATCACTTGGAGATTTGCCCTGACTCTGGCTCGTCCCCTGGGACTGGTCTTTTACCCATTTAGAACAAAAAATTCCCGTTACCTCCAGTGGGAATTTTACATTGTGTCAGACTGATCTGCTTACGCTGGTTATGATCTTCTGTAAACAAATACAACTTCATCTGGTCTGCTCTGTTTTGTTCTGGCCTTTAGAGAGAGCACTAGCAGCTTTCCGTAATTACCGATTTCAAACATGTGTCAGTGCTTCTCCCAGAGCTGCAGAGCTGTAGGATGGTTCCTTAGAGCAGGTGCCCCTCCTGACCACCCAGCCAAAATCAGCGTTAGCAAAGGAAGTCAGAAAGAGCATTTTGCTGAGTAAAGCTCATTTGATTTATTAAAAAAGGGTTTGGATAGAGAAAACACAAGTTTCTGTTTATTTACTTCTATGTGTGTGGCTCAAACACTTGTCCTCTGTGCTATCAGTCACCGGTTCGTCTGTAAGAATCTCCTCCCTTGCGACTTAAAGCATTTTCTTTAACATTTACGAAATTTGATTTGAGTTCCTAGTGTATCTGACCATTGAAGACAATGAATGAATCAAGTTTTCACTTTTGATCCCTACTCCCATTTTCTACTTGCAGCAGTACTTTCATTCTGCTACTTACATGTCCCATGGACAGCGAGTATCCTTATTTAAAAAGTGTGTAAGGAAGTGTGGAGCAGTGACATGTTTATTTTCGTATTAAAATTGGTCTGAAACAGCTTGAGACATTTATTTATTGTGTTTCAAATCCTTCTCTGTCATCTGATTTCATTAAAAGAAGAGGAATTTTCTGATAGGCATTTGTAGAATAAAGCTATATACTCATTTTTTCCCCCTTTGTGTAACAGCCTGTTTAGTTAGACCTATGAACTGAAACAGAATTTGCAAATTCTTCCTCAGTTCTGCTGAAATATGGAAACTCAATATTTCACAGTGAAATATGATACATGTACCAGCATCTATTCATTGCCTCTTACAGAATGGTCAGTAGAACAAAAATGAATGTGTCCTGACTTGATCCTTCCCCCCCAGTGTTTGTATTTTACAGTACATTCATTCAATAGACCAAAATAATCCCTGCCCAGCTGCAGTCTACTGGACCAATTTATTTCTCTCTCGAGGTTTGAAAGTACATGAGGATTTTTTGGTGCTTGGCAGATGAGGTGTGGTCCAGATGTCCGAAGTTAAGTAGCAAACTGTGTTAGCAGTGAAACTTAACCACAGCATCACCTCTTGTCTGGTGACCTTGTCTATGCTGATGAAATAGCAACTTCCGTTAGCTTACCTTAAGAATCAAAAAATCAACGTTTTAATTGTGTTTCTGTGCTTAAATCCAAGACACAGGGTTAAATACGTATGCCCTAATTTGCTGCAGTATTACAGAATTGTGTGTGTGAGAGGAACAGAGCTTTGTTGTCCTGAGAATAAATTTCTAACTGCTAGGCTGCTGCTGAGGCTGTAGCATGTTTATTTTGAGTAAGGGAAATGCTGAGCTGAGAAAGTCAGACAAGGAAGTATAAGTCAAACAGGAACATTTGAGATAACAGCATGAGAGAGCATCCATTTGCCATCCTTGCATGATTTAGGACAGACTATCAGATGAAATCTGTTCATTAGCTGGTTTGTTCTTTTTTTTCCCCATGTGAATGTGCCTGTACCTGCAAAAGTTCTTGTGGGCATCCAGACTTTCTCCCAAGTCATTATGAAGTGATGAATCCTGACAATCTGACAGAGCTCTGCCCAGCACAGTCTTGCTAAAGCCTTCCTATAAACTTAATTAGATGTGCTCCATACCTGTACCATATCTGATATGTTGCCTGAGGAACTGGATCTGTTGTGTCACAGTTCCCTAACAAAATCCATTCAATAATTGCACATTAAGAAATTACACATACATGCTAATCTTGCACCAAAGCACATTGCTGAGGCAGTGTGATATTGACATGTACACGGAAGAGCTGCACACTTTTATATCTTGAAAGTAAATAAAGCTTTCGTTCAGCCTTACAAGTGCCTGCGCTTTGAGCTGGCTCCCTGCAGTGGGTCCAGACCCACCCTTGGCACACAGTGAAATCCCATACGTGTTTCCTCCTAGCAGGAGAGGGTGTGGGGCCAGCAGCCACTCGGGGAACTGCACAGCACTTGAGACCAGATATTGAACATTTAGGCACCTATCTCCAGGCTGATGTCAAGTTCTGCTGAAGGTAGCTAGTTTTTGTGCTCTTCTTTTTGAAAGAGCTTGGCTTGCTGGCTCCTTGATTGAGGCTGTGGCTATTGTGAAGTGACAGAGGTACCCGCCATCTCTGAGATGGTGACACTAAATGTGACCAAATGTGTCTGATGCCCCAGGTCTTCGCATGTAATTCAGAACTGAGCAGGTCTGGGACTTGCAGGCTCCTGCCAGGTGAACACTGACCACATACTGTCCATGCTCTCGAGGTACCATAGGATGGTACAGGCAGAACATAGGCAGTGGAAGAAATGAAGTGTAGAGGCCACAATAATGGGAAGATAATTTCTAATAGGTGTGTAATTACCATACATAATCGGGGTTTGTACCTTAGAGATTGGAAAACATAGGGCCTGTTTTCACAGCTAATGAAGACATTTTTGTTCAGTTAACAGTACTTAGGCTCTTAAGAGTTTTGGTTGCTTTGAAGACAGTGAGCTGTGTGATTTTGAAAATGTAGTTTAATTTAGTTAATTAGATACGTGAACAAGAGTACTACTTCCTGAGTAGATCACCTACTTCTGTGCAAGAAAAATCATAGTTTAAGAAAAAAGAAGTGCTTATATTCATGTACATATTCATAACATGTGTTTGAGGTATTTACAGTAATGTAACTGTGATGTTTCAAATACATGTGCAGCATACGCCTACGTACTTTGTTTTACTATACCTGATTACATCAGAAGTGGTTGAGGTGAGTTGCTCCAGACACAGGTTGCAAAATGTTCAGGAAGCAAAATAACTTCTGTCTGCTTGTTCCTTCTCTACAACGAGGTCATATAAGGACATAGAGTAATAAACTGGGAATTAGTCTCAGTTAATAAAACAATACATAAGCTCAAGCAGTTCCAAAACTAATTTCTTCTCATTGAAAAGAAGTGGGAAATGTCTTTTATCATTTTTGATACTAGATCAAAGTTTGTTCCTGACTATTACAGCTATGCTAATTCATCCTCTGAAGCAGGTTTAGAGAGGCATTCATATTTAATGATAGCACATTAAAAATATTTTTGAGGGAACTGGTTTTGTACAGTGATAATTTTTAAAGCTACAAGCCTGAGCTTATTTTCTTTTCATTTAATCTGATTTTAGAAATGTATTTTTTTTCACCACAACTTTTTAAAAAATTGTATGAAGCTGTTACACTCAAATGCTTGCTTTTCCTCGCTTTTATATAGGAAGTAGGATTAATTATTTTCACTTTTGAGACATATTAAATGTAATTTTTACATCCATCAAGATGTCCTTTTGTTATGTTGGTGTCTACTTACTTATTGTACCTGGCTGCTCTGTGTGCATTACATATACAAATTAAACCATCTAAGTATAGGTGTCCACTGAGTAGCAAAAGTCCCAATTGTAGAGCTGGAGATTGACTCTGTAATCCATGCGTAGGGCTTTTGTGTCATTATAGACACCCCTCAGCACCCACGACATCTGCATGGGACTTGCAGAGATGATAAGAGGACCTGCAGGACATCTGCATCATTCTGGAATGGCCAGAAGCTTAAAGAGCTCTGTAAAAATCTTGAGGCCAGGTATCTCGTATGTCCATGAACACCTGTTTTCAGGCAAGGGAATGAACTCCACTAGCTGTTCTTTGTTCTAGGGACTCTATTCACTAGCTCTCCATTGACTCTTGGGAGTTTGGACACCTAAGGATGAGGTTCATCCGTGCATGAATCATATGGATACCATCTAGGTAGCCAAAAAATCTGCATGAGTCTTGTGGATAGGGCATATGGCCTGTAAGAGATCTCTGCCTTTTCAAGCTGATGCTGGGAGGCAGGCAGAATACCCTAGGCAGTCTGAGGTAGCTACAGATGTTTAGGCAACTGGATTTTGCCCTACCTTGCATAAAGAGAGCAAAATATAGGTGTCTTCATTCTGAACTGAGCCTCACCCTTATAGCTGCCTTGTTTGGGCATGCATAATTCTGCGTGCTTTCTTCTGTTAGTGTCATACCTGCCCAGCCGCATCCTTCTGGTCTTCTATTGCCAGCCAAGGTGAGGGGTCTTGTTACTGGATTGACAGGATGACAGGTGGGTTCTTACTGTCACCATGAAGTTAAGTGACAGATGGATGTTTTCTAGAGGCATGGATTTGACTTTTGTGACACACAGAGAAATTCTTAGTCTGAGCAGGAAGGTGCCTTTAAATTGCAACATATTCTCTGCTGAGAAACAGAAATTTGTCCATCATTTGTGGAGTCAGGAGGTATCAGGGACTTCATTGCTTGGCTTGAAATATTCAGAAAAAAAGATCAATAGCTGTGTAGAGTCTTGGCTGAAAATATGTTTTATGATTTAGGCATACTCAAATTTTATAGATTGCAGTTAGTGCAATGACAAGCCATTTCTCCTATTTGAAGGGTATTCTTTTATTTTTAATGACTTTTTGTCATACTCAGAAAGACTAGATATATATTTGCATATAGAACAATCCTAATCTTGATAGGAGGTGGCAGAAGATAAAGAGAAAGGGCAGAATCTTTCCTTGGCTTAAGCTCCAAACTCTCGTACCTCCTCTTGGTAAATCATAGAACCAGAATAGTTTCCATTGGAAGGGACCTTCGAAGGTCATTTGGTCCAACCCCCCTGGAAATAGTAGTGTCATAATATAGTTGACAGTAATTTGTTGATTATGGTAGTTTTATTCTTCTGATTGGTGTGTCTCTGCTAAGGTTTTCTCTGTGTTACCTACTTTCTCAATTATATGCAGCTATTTTAGTACAGGGCATGAGACAAAGCGGAGTCGTCAGTAAAACCTGAAAAGTGCAAAACTGCCATCAGCGTAGCGTGTCCTGGTTTGTGTGGACAGGGACAGAACTGTTTGGAATGAAGACATAAAGCTTTTACCTGTAGACAAAGCTTTTAGAATAGTTGCCTTGTTTCCAGAGATTTAAGTAACTCCAAGCAAGAAGTATGTTCCATTATGTAGTAGAAATTGCTATAGAGCCATTCCAGGAGCCAGGATCAGAGAGCTTGGCAGAGGGAAGCGTAAGTTTATACCCCTCTGGTCTAGCTGAGCCATTTCAGCTGGAGGGAAGATTCGTTTTGGCAGAGGGCAAGGTAGTATTTCCATCATCACTTTCCATTGCGATTACGCAGGGCTTAGGCTAGCAGAAAAATCCAAGGGAAGGTTTTGAGTCTGTGCACTTTGGAGTTACTTTTACCACTCTTGCTTCCTAGCCAGTGGTGTATATTTTAGATAAGCCATTTGTCTGAGCCAGTATGACAGTATCTATGCTGTCCACTTAAAGTGGAGAAGAAAAGATTTCACCTTGTGTTTCTGTGTTGGGAGCATGCGTCATATTTTAACAAGAGGGATTTGGGATTTCTAAGAGAAGAAATTAATTGCTGGAAATGAATTGGAGACAGACCTATTTTTTGTAATAAAACACAGAAAATACAAATACTGTGGTGAAATTTTCAGGTATGATAGCCTTAAATTGTGCCTCTAAAAATCTGTATTTATGTAAGTGAGTAGATCCAATGGTTCAAATGCTAGCCTGAGTTGCCAGAGCCTTGTCTGCTTTGTCCTTTTCTCCAAAACACATCTGTGACTACAGCATGTGCTGAAGACTTTCAGGATTTTGGATATCTGCACACACAAGCCTGCAAAAAACACTTCAGGAACAATCAGCTTCAGTCAGACACCCTGCAAAATAACGTTCATGCCACAGTTATCCCATCCAGTTATCTTTGTTATCTTTAACCTTCTTGCTATCATGTATATTTCCTTCTTTGCTCTTTAGTTGCCATCATATTTTCTTCTCTTTTGAACAGAAACTCCCTAGTTTGCTGTCCTCTTACTACTGGGTTTTGAGGTCATTCGCAAAGATTAGCCACATCTCTGTAGTTAGTGGCAGGTGTAGTCAGAATGAGAGGTCAGTCAGCTTCAACGTTTATAATCCCTATGTACACCTTTGCCCTCCCAGACCTACACACACACACGTACGTCTTCCTGGAAACCAGAGTTGTTCCTCCTTAATCAGGCGTGAGCTGCACCCAAACCGCTGGCTGACGGTGGCCAATTGAGGCTTGCTTTTGCAGGAGAACCTGTGAGGCTAGTTTGAAATACAGACTTTTGCCCATGCATGCAATTAAGTCTGTGTAGGTAATGAAGAAGATCAGATGATGGACATGATGAAAAAAACGTGCGCTGCAGTTTGTTACCCCTATCTAAGAAGCTAACATGAGAGAAAATTCCTGGTTACCATTTTTGCTTTAACTCCAGTTTTGGTACTTTAAATGTAGTTGTATATTTCATGTGAATTATTTAAACAGTTTGTACTGCACTAGCCAAATGAACTCAGTTAATAAACTGACTGTGCATCAGGGGAAGGAAAAGTAGCTCAAGCAAATAAACACTAATCCATATTATAAAAGCAAATTGCATGAGTTATAATGAATCACTCCATGCAATGGAGCACATGCAGAGCAAATTGTTTTCAGTACCACCTATCTGCACAGAAATAAAAAAAACAGCAGTTACTGCACATTCATAACATACAATGAAATGAAAGGGTAACGTTTTTTGATTAGTTTAAACAATGAAACACCTATCACTGTGCAGTAGCTTGCACTGTCTGATCTAAAGTACAAGGGATTTTTAAAACCAAGAGGCTGTCTGCAACATCTGCCTTTTCTTTTGTGCTGTGCTCTTCAAAAGTGACAGTCAGGATGAGATTGAAAACAGAATAAAAATATGACTGGGACTTGGAGAGCCATCATTGAACAAGCCCGGTTCCTACCAGTGTAAATGTGGGAACATTGCAGTATTCTGGCACGCACATGTGTTCTTTTCAGCTGTTCAGAGGGATCAGAAGTAAAAAAAAAAAAAACAAAAAACATTTAGAGCACAAGTTCACAAGGTGCCATTCTTGAATCCCACAGCGTGACTCCAAAACCCTTGTGCTGGTCACCACCCTCAGCAGAACCAGCTGATTCTTGGAGTTGCAGCAGCACGTGCAGCATAGTTGGGTACTTTGGGAGCTGGAGCCACCATTTGGAGGATGCCTTGGTCCAGCAGAATTTGTGGTCCAATGGGCTCTGTCAACCAGTTACTTGTTTCAAACCTTGGCTGCTCCCCCAGTCTTCCCTGTTACACCCTGTAGCAGAGTGCTCGTACCCAAGTGATAATCCACTTCCCAGGAGGATGGGAATGGGAATGGGAATGAGAGAGTGCTGGGGAGCTTGGCCATTGTGTGGCCCTCCAAGGCAAGGCTCTGGCAAGGTTGCCCTTGAGGAATAAAAATGCGTGGCCTGGGGTCTTTACCTTTAGTCTCCCTGGAAGGGTGCTCAGAATGAACTCTAGCTTCTAAATCTAAAAGTAATCCTGGTATTTAACGAGACAGGGGTTTCTCTGTTTTGCTTTTCCTGCCCACAATACAAGTATGCTATAAAATTAAGTAGTAACAGCAATGGTTAGTTTTCTGCAGAACTTCTAAAAAATTGTCACCCTGCTGGGGATTTTGAATTCTTCTTTCATAACTCAGTGAAGATTTTTTTTTCATTTCCTGAAGTACAGGGTTTTGTTTGTAGATAATTAAAAATCTTTTACAAAGGGGTGTAGAATTGCCATAAGGTAGGCTAATAGAGTTAGTTTATCATCTAGTGTGCCATGCGTCATTTCTGTTCACTCCCATATTTCATTCTCCTTATGCTGGCCAAGGAGACTTTTCTATGAGTTTCAAAGAATGCAACTGTTAAATATTAAGTGTAGTTGGGAATTTATCGCTTATGTCAGCCCTAGAACCAACAAAGTGGGATGTAGCAAACCTGACAACAATTTTTAAAAAGGACTCACGGAAATTGCACATCAGAAAACTTGTCTTCTGGGCAAGGCAAGTTGGAAGAAACTTGAAAAATGCACAGATTGGTAAATCTATCAATAAATATTATATATTTAGGATTCTGTATAAGTCATGTTTCTTTCAAAAGGCACTTAGTGTCTGTCACCCTTAGCTGCTGACTCAAAAAAACGCTTCAACAAGCACACAGAAATGCTCATTTGGTCCCTAGAATGTGGGTTTTCAGAGAGCCTTTGATACAACATCATAGCCAAGGTTCCATAAAAAGCGCCAGGGGGTAAAATGGAAGGATTTCCGTGGATTAAAAAATAATCGAAAGGAGAAACAAAGGAATAAACGATCAGCCCCCGCAGCAGAAACTTCTGAGGGTATTTCCCTTCTGCAGTCCACGCGAGCAGGAATTAAGCAGTCAAGTGCTTTTCTGCTTGGAAAGCTGCGTGATGGGACAGGACAGAAACCAGCACAGTGCTGCTGGTGCCAAGGGAGGGGAAGGGACAGACAGGAGCGGCAGGAGCCCTAGGCCGCTGGAGCCACCGGAGCCCTAGGCCTCTGGAGCCCCATGTGTGGGCACCCGGCACGGCGCTGCTGGGGTGGTGGAGCGCGGCCTGGCCGGGGAAATTCAACAGACCCACGAGTTTCTCTTTTGTGGGCTGCCCTTAGCTGTTATCCAGAACATATTCAGGGAAATGCACTGAAGGGAAATGTGTTTATTCTGTATTTGGTCTGGGATTCTGTTTGTTTATTATTCCCCCAGCAATGTGTAGTCTTGGCTTTGGGCCTGACAAAGAAAATTTAGAAGCAAATTTGAGAACTCACTTGGATCAAGAGTTTACTCTTGAATCACTATGTGCTAGAACCCCATGGTTTTTACTTTGTAAAGACAAAATGACTAGAACAATTACGTGCCTGGCTGGCAAACACCATATGTGTCACGTTTCTTTTAAAAGAAACTTAGTTTTTGCCATACATGCCTGCTGTGAAACAGGAAAAACTGTGTTAACATTTAGTAAACATTAAATCTTAAACAACAACATGTACAGAGTAGCATTATGTCATTGTACCCTTTGAATTTTTGTTCTGTCTCTTCACCACTAAAGCACGAAACAAAGAATAATGTAATAATTTGGCTTTGGACCAGAAATTGCAAGTGTTAGTTATTACTTACGTTCACTTCCGTATGAATGTTAACGTAGTCTATTTATTATTTGCTGTTAATAGTTAGTACTCAATAATATTACTTCAATGAAAATGCTGATGTCAACTACAGTTACTGTTGTACAGGATTTAATTCCAAATATCCATTTTAATCCAGCTGTAAATATGCTGGGTTGATCTTCACTTGCAGTGAAGTGTTTTTCTGGAAGTTAAAAGTAATTATCAAAGGAATGGAAATTACAAGTCATTCGTGGTTTTGCAAGGAAAACAGATGCATTTTGAAGCGCTTAGTGTCTATTTTGAAGTTCTTAGTGTCTTTTTTAGAGGTCTTTCACAGCAGAAATGGTTGAGGGCAGAGGGTAATGCAGAAGTCTTTTCTGTCATAAGCTATGTGTTGATATTGGTGTTCATCCGAGTTTGGAAGTGTAAGCCACTGGTCTGATTATTCTACACAGGTTAATTAACTCAATTTATTTCATAAGACAAAGAAATTTTGAGTGGTTTATTAAAAAGGAGGTATAAAACATTGGTGAGCAATGTGGGGAAATGTTGGCGTGTGTATATTAAAAAAAAAATATTTTCTAGTGAACTGTTTCATTCTGCAGTGTATTTTTCAGTGGATTCATAGGGAATGTTTGGTCTTGGGGACTAGTTAGCTTTGAATGTAACTGCCTCATCTGAGGAAATTTCCCTGTTACCCAAGGATGCCTCCACTTGGTTCTAGAGCTCAGATCTTCGTGCTGTGAAAATCTATCTAGCCATTTCACAGGAAAAACACTTGCATCTAGGGCAACTACGTAAGTAATGAAATGGATGTGAGATCAATAACTTACTATCTTTCCTTTCTGACTCTGTAGCATTTGCACAATAGGAAGCTGTAGAAGTTAATCAGAAAAACCCAAGGTATCCCTTGTTACTCTTGGCACATGCCTGTCAACACACAGAGGGCCTTTCAGAACTAAATTAGAGTCCTGGCTGGCTTACGCCAAGCTTTGCAGAGGTGGAAGGGAAGACTTCGCTCCTGAAAGGAAGCACTGAGATCTCTTCAGGGTATCCAGTTGTCACAGCTGAGACTCCTTAACCTCCCATTCCTGGCCAAGCCAGTTAAGTAGAGTTCCATCCTTGTCTACAAAAATACTTGCAATAATATTGCAGAGCTCTCCCAGCTGAGCCTTCATGTTAACAGAGATAGCAAAGGCAAAACCAGTGGAATTTGATGTGGTTGCCAAAAATATCCAACTGCTATTGTCTGCTTTCCTCAGGCCGTGAACACCATTCATTGTTTGAAGTAGGTTTTTCTCTTGGTTGCCTTTTCTTCCCTTCACAAGTCAATAAACATTTGTTTTTTTACCAGGAGGAACATGCGTTACAGAATCTGGAACATTTGTATGTATTGCAATCTTGTGAATGTTTTGTTGAGATAAGTGAGTGACAGCTTCCAGTTGGTGTTCTGCAGGAGGTGAGGGCCTCTTTCCAGGAGTGCTGGCCATCTCAAAAAATAACTATGTTCTCCTTGCAGAGCTCCCAGTCTGACGTGTTATCTTATCTCCCCAGTATGGCAGGCTTGATATTCTGCTACACCAGTTTATCAAGCTAATAGACTTGAGTAGCAGTTCTAGTTACAGGAAAAACTGCACGGATTGCATCTATCAGGGACAGAGTTTGGTCTGTGTTGTCCAACTTTATAACAGAAGGCTTAGTTGTAAAGTACTGTTAAATGCTCTTTTTCAGTGATAAGATCTTGTTGCTGCTGGAATTCAACATGGTCTTTCGTCCCATTTGTTAAGTCAAAAGTGTGTTTTTCCCTAAGAGAATGAGGCTCTGTTTTCCTCTTGTTTGGAGAAGCGTTAACAGTTAAAATCTTGCTGTTTAATTTCATTATATCCCCTTGAAATCTCTTAAGAAACATGCTATGACCATGATAATGCTTTGCACTTCCATGGATTTTACATCTCAGCAGCTTGCAAAGATGTGTGAAATACAATTAAATCTCCAGTAATCCCAAGATACCTGTATCTATGCACTGGCTAGAAACAGCATTATTTTTCCCAAAGTCGTAGCTATCTCTGAAAGAAATAGAATATTAGACTCAGCATGTGGCTTTTAACCCCCTTTGAGAACGGAAGTGGGGACCAATTTTTTTTTTTTTTTTCTAAAAAAAAGGGCTTACCTTGATAGGACTCCTGGATTTAAAAATAAATGGTCTCTGTTCTTCTACTTGCCTATGGTAATCTCATCATGCATTCAACTGCAGTTTATGAAAAGCTGCTACAATCTTCTAACAAATTACTTTTAGAAAGCCCTGAAGCCATCGTATCTCTCCTTCACCTAGGGGTAAGCTGCCCTGACTTCTATGCTGTTGGGCAAGTTCCACAGCATTTCCTGGTTGTCAGCGTAATATACCACAGCTTCTAAATGCAGCGTGTTAGAAAGGCGTGTGAATTTTAGAAAAATGCGTAAGAAGAAATCCTCCTTGCTTTAAATCAGGGCAAGGCTTAGGTCACACATAATGAATAAAAATTGTTCTCAACTCTGTATTTGCGATAGCTACAGGATGGTCATGTCCCTAGGAGGAGCAAAGCTGGTGTACTGAAATCCTTGCAGCCCAAGGTATGGGACGTGTCAGGAGAGCTCCAGCTGTGCTGATATCTCAAGTGTTTACTTCATTGCTGAGATGTGAGTGAGATTTGTTTTACTGTTTAAGATTTCTTTGTTTTGGTTTTTATTAGTAGGTGGCTCCCACACAATTGGTGTGAAATTACCATTTTCACTTTGTTATTGTTTCCCGGAGGAAACGTGCCCCTGTTACCTGAGTTGTCACTACCAGCAGTACTCATCGTGGATCTCAGCAGAAAGGCAAAGGGGTGGCAATAACCTGAGCCCTTCAGATCAGGCTCAGGCATGTTGACAGGGATGGGTGAGCTTCCAAAGCCACTTATTTGTCCTAAAGTAGGCAAAACCCCTGTGACTCCAGGAAGAGTAATAGTTCTGTAATAACAACATTGGTCTGAAACAAGCTTTCAGCATCTGACTGTGCCAGAGAGATTCCTTTGTGTCCTTGGCAAATTGATAAATATTTGTGTCCCGGCTCTCCAGCTGTAAAGTGATGAGGCACTTTGAGGATAAACTCCTTAATCGGTTTGAGTTGCTCAGATATGATGATGATGAAATTGCTGAGGTTGTGAAATGTCCTCTGTCAACAGCATTGCGTTTATTGTGCACAGCAAATGATAGGAAAACATATTTCTTCCTCCAGCACTCACAGAGCTGGCATGCTGCCTTCTCTGCTAAGGTGACAGTGTGTTTGTCAGGAGGTAGGGGACAGCACCAGCAAGCAGAGAAAACGCTGACGTTTCCTCCAGCACATATTTGTTTTCTGCATAAATCTGCGTACTTGCAGAAACTGTGCTTTTCTTCCAACAGACAAGGACTTGTGCTAATGTGAGCCCATTGCTAACTATTGCCATGGGAGAATCTGGAATGGCCACCCACACTTTTATGTCTGAATGGAGCTTGTGTTCAGACACGCTCTTCAATCTGTGTGTCAACACATGCACATAGTGTGTATGTATGTTTCTTCCCTGGTGTAGCATGGTCAAGGTCAGATAAGAAAGGTGGCTTTTGGTGTTAAAGATTTTCCTGGTGTCAGCAGGACCTGGAACACTCTGTATGGCTGCTCAAGTAGTGAGATATCCAGAGTACTCCTTGGTGCTGCTTCAGTTCATTTATGTGCTCAGAGCATATAGAAAGACAGTCCTGAGAAATTTTCACTTTTCTTTCTTTAGTTGCGACGCTGCAGCCCTTCTCCCCACAGAATAATGTGTTCTGAACATAAAAATTCAGGTGTTGGAGCTTTTCAAAGAAGAAAGTATTTTGTTTTGAATTGTGAGCCTATTCCCCCCCTTTCTACTATTCAGAAAAGGCTTTACTGTCCTGTGCGAAGCTTTCTAAAATACTTCTGTCACAAGACATACACGCGATTTAGAAAATCTCGGTTCAGGTGACTAAAGTTGGGAGAAGCTGTATGTGATGCAGATGCTCGTGGTGGCAAGTGGTGACCAAGACATCTCTACTGGGACAGGAAAAAGGCGTCCCGTCGGTTCATGGTTTCTGCTGACCAGCAGGTGCTTGTTGAGGGTGCTTTTAGAAGCAGGTGCTTCTGTCAGTTCTAGATACGCTTTTTGACAGGTTAGATTTGACTTATTTTTAAGCTGGTTAGTTTCTCTAAGTATTTAGGTGCTGTTGAAGCCAAGCTGCTTGCTAGCAAGCCACTTCAGAAAATTACTAGAGTCAAGGAATGTAATTGTCTCACTACTTTCTGTCAGCAGAGCAAGGACTTTAAGTGCACCATCGTCCTTTCATAGAGGATCTGTGCAAAGCACGTTAAAACATATTGATGAAATGTTGTGGAAAAGGCTGCATTGTCACTTTCTGAGCTGCTTATTTGCTTTGGACTGTGAATTTGGCACCGTTGAGTGAGATGAAAGAAACACCAGCACTGGAGCACAAGTACAATGCTTGGCTTCCTCCCTGCCTTCAAAACAGTCTCACCTGCCAATTCCTTCTGCGTACCCAAATACTGACTGGATTCATCTAAATGTCAATTATAACACCGTTTAGGACAGCAAGCAAGTGCTCTGTGCTGGCGCTTCTGGGGTGTGCATGAGCACCTTTAGCACCAGCAGGTCCTCTCCAAAATAAAGGACGGGCCACAGGTGTCACACGAGCATGGACCTTAGTGGTCCCTAAACTGCGTGCCTTTCTGTCTTTCATTAGGTTGTTCCCCTGCTCTACTCCCTTTTATGTTTTGAGAGGGTTATATTAGTCTGAAAATATTGAGACTGTATATATTAACAATCTGATTATGATGTATGTACTAAAGTAGACTTGGATTTTCAAGGACGAGAAGATGACTGCAGATGAGTAGTGGGGTTTTGAGAACTGATAGACATGTAGTTGTCATACTGTTTGTGTCCTTGTAGTTCCTTAAATTACAGTTTTAATTTAAACTAGGACATCTCACACCCAGCTAAAATCTTTTACCTATCATTGTGAAAGTAACAACTAACAATAATGAAAGTGAAAGTAGCAAATTGAACGTCTCCTTACGTAGCTGTCTGTTGTGCATTACCTCACTTTCCTAGTTTGAGTAATTCACTAATGAAGAAAAGGCATTATTAAAACCATGTGAATATAAAACATATTTTTATGAAAGTCTTACTCCTTTTGAATGGTTTTAAAGAATTTTGAGAGTTAGTTAAACAAATTGCTTAAATGCAGGCAGAAGATGGTCCAATGTACAAAAGATGTTAGTGATCCTAGAAAGTATCTTGGTGAAATATCAGTATTGCATATTTCAATTGCTTTTCCATCCTCAAAGTAGCCTCTCTAACTGTTACCTGTATTTTTGGTGAGTTACCTTAATATTTTGTGTGTGCTACATGAGCCACTTAAAGCATTTTTGTAAATCTCTAAGAAGATAAATCACTGGTTTCAATTCTTTGAAATTGCATAAAAGTATTCAGATATTTGTCATATAATAGTTGTGACTGTAGAACTGTGGGCACAGTGGGAGTTTCTACTTGACTGCATTTTTCTCTCACTTTGTAAAATACCTTTACTGAAGAACATGAATTCTTAGGAGCATGGATTACTTTAAAGCGTGAAATGTAATACATAATAATATACTTTAGATGTCATATCTGATACTTTTGCCAAACTTATATTTTGAAATACAAAGAAAAATTTGTAATAAAAGCATTTTTAAAATAACTGAGAAAATTTCGCTTAATTGTGTTTTCAGCAACAAAATTCTGCTATTTGAAGGATTTGCAAAGCAGTTGTTTTGAATTTTCTTTGTTGTATCTTGTTCTGAATTTTTTTCTTATCTATGACTGTGAACTTTAATCGTGTTGAGCTGTGACATGAGCTTAGCCCAAAGGTTTCCTGTGTCCCAGCTTTTTAAGGTGCCTAACCTCTGTAAATACATTAGGGCAGTTCTAAAGCATTAAAAACAAGAGGAGATGGATGTGTGCAAAGTTCAAATGTGTTCTGGCTTTTATCATCAATGTGAATCATGTGGCAAATTAGGTGCTTAAAATAGTTTGTTGTTCATAAAACACAGCAAAATACAGCAAATTAAATTCCTCTAAAGGAGACAGAGATATATATATTGGGCATCTCAGTTTGGTGTTGGGGTACTAGAAGGGGCTAGGGTTTTTTCCTTTTTTTGTTGGTGGTGTTGTTTTATTATTATTATTATTTTATGTACTTGAAATGGTCTGTTTTGAAAGCTGTGGAAACTGAAATCCTTCTTCCATCCTCAAAAATAAAATAGTATGGGAAGTTTAAAATATATGCTTCCCAGGCAGAGCCGGATCGCAACAATTTTGCCAAACAGGTATCAGTCTTCCTGCTGAATCAGTTTCTCACCTCTTTCTGATGTTTCTTGCTATCTCCAGCTTAACTTCACATTGCGTGCAGAATCAGTGAATAAAAGTGTTTAAAAAATTTATAAAGCACAACCAGTGACATTTCTTAGGCTAGATACTGAGTGATGCTCCTGTCTCTGGATGAAGGCTTCCCTGAAACAAGCACGTGCCAAACCAGCAAAGCCATGTGTGAGAGTACAACTGCTCAGGAAAGTATTTAAAATTTAGTTTTCAAGCGTGATGTTTTGGGGTTGTGTTTTTTTTCATCTTGAGTTGTCATTAATGTGCACATACAAAACGAGCTAGGAGTGGGAGTCAGAGAGGGGAGGTGGCTCTTTCGGGCCTCTGTGCCAGGACCGCTTCTTGTCTGCATGTTCATAAACATCTCTGCAAAGGAGGCAAATGCTGAGGTTCGCAAAACAAGAAGCTTGCCAATGCTCCACTAAACCGTAAAGGGCCAGCTGAAGGGCTGCAGAAAGTCCTTACAAGGCAAGTGTCTGGGTAATAAATCAGCACATGAAAATCAGTCTAGATAAATGTAGGACGATGCTTGTTAAGCAAAATATAACCCTGGCGTGGCACGTGAATTCGCAGGCTCCAAACATTTTGAGTCAGAGCTGGGGTTTTGCTGTTGTGGCAGGCTGTCCCCTGAGAAGGTCAGCTCACTGCTCACGGCAGCTCCGCTCATCCCCACCCCAAAAACATGCAGCAGAGCTGGAAAAACGCAGAGGACAACAAGGATGAGCAAAGGTCCGGGACAGGTTCTGTGGGGATCCTCCTCTGTGTGGCCTTGCCCAAGCTTTTATTCCTCAGATACCCCTAAAATCGATGTCCTGAAGTGAAGGACCAACAGCTGCAACAGTGGAGGTGTCTCCTGTGTGCTTTCACAGACACAGCTGGGATGCTGGGCGCAGGTCCTGTGTGCTGGCAGCGCAGAGGTGGCATGGAACCGTACCCCCGAGCGAAGAAGACTGCTGGTGTGTCTGATTTCACACTGTCCCCCAGTGCATGCAGAATAGCGAAAATAATTCTGGCTAGGTCCAGTCCGTTCTATACTAATTACTGCGTATGATACAGGGTTTCTGGAGTAGCGTGGCCAAAAATACAGTTAGTTGAGATGAATACCACACAGCCAGTTTCTAGAAGAAAGCAATGAAAGAGTAAGGGTCTCAAAAGTCTTACTTTTCCAGGGACATTTCCTGTTTCTGATGACCTTCTGCTAGAAAGACCTTATGCCCCAGTAAAAGTTCAGTTATTGAGCAGGAGTAATAGGAATGTAGTGCAGAATCAGGGCAGCTCCTGTGTTGGTACGTCCTCCTGCCTTCTGGTATTTGTGCTATTTCCACAGAAAATACTGGAAATAGTCAAGTCTCTAGTCAGCTTAAGGGAGTCCTTGGCTCCTTTTCTGCTTTTGGTATTTAATGAGCGCCATTCCAGTTAGAGTAACAACAAAACGAAACAAAAACAAAAACAACAAAAAACTGAGAGGGAAAAAAGTGACGGAATAAAAACTTCAGAACATTTCAGGACAAGGGTGGGCAGCACTCAGCATCTGTTCTGGTAGTTCCTTCTGCAGCCAGGTTCTTCAGCTGAGGAGGCTTCATCCATCCTCGGGAACTGCAGCCATGTCCAAGAACACAGGCTCTTGGCAGCGGGGTGGTGTTGTCTGATGTAGCTGGAGAACTGAAAATAACTTTTCTGAGGGAAAAACTTTAGATGTAAAAGGCTGTAGGCATGGCTGCCTAATGTTGTTAGTTTTTAGTGTATTTTGTATTATTAGAGAATTGGAGGTTAAAGGGTTTTTTTTGTGGTGTTCTTTCTCTTTCCTCTCAAAAATAAGCAGCTGAACAGTTAATCCACAAAGATAATACAGAACATACTGAATTTTATCATACCTGCTGTCACTTGTGAAATCTGAATTCTCTCTCTGCCTTTTTGAAATATGTGGAAAAAATCTGATCACTGAAGTCAATGTTCAATCTTTGTTTTATACTCTGTCTTTAGTGCAGACAGCTTCTGTTCCAATTCCTTCATTTATGTTAAAGACAAAGTTGTACAGCTAACCATAATATGGGATAAATAGTTATCAATAAAACCTCAGCATATTTGGTGAATGAAAAAAAAAAAATTGAATTGTGGGATTTGAATTACCATGTTGTTTTAACAGAGTTAGCTGCTTTCACACAGTTGTTTGCAGTGCCCATTAATTTAAAGCAATCTCACCAGCCACAGATGTGGAAGGATTATGACCTGGTCACCTGTCCAATGCAAGATGCAATGTAATTTGAAAGAAAAGGAATCCCTAGCCTATACTAATGTTACAGTTTGATTTAAAATAAGCAAAATAGTTTATTAGTAGTAGTGCTATAGCATGTTATGATGAAGTATCATGAGGAAGCTCTTGGTGTCTTATACAGTGCAGAGTTGGTAGTAAAACCATATATATAGATAGAAAATGACCACAAGGTATGCTTCTTATAGAGGACCTTGTTTTTGAGAGTATCAAAATACTTAACAGAGACTGAATATAGAATCACAACATGTTCCATGTGTAGTATTTTCATTTAACTGCTGAAGGAAACGGAGATACAGAAAAACAGTGATTTTTCAGAAATCTGAAGTGGAATGTGATGCTTGAGAATGCGAAGGCTTGGCAGAGAAAGAAACTAAAAGCCTGATAGGGAGCCAGGTTTCTCGTTTCACTGAGTTTTGCATTTTTCTATTATGTTAGTAATAAAGGTGATGTTTTAGAAGTATGCACTATACAGATAGATCATGATCCAGTAATGCTGTGAACAACCTTTTTTTAACCTTTTAGTCTAGGAGGGAAGATAAATAGATCCTTGTGTACACAAGTCAAATCTGGTGTTTCGGGAAGGCATGGAAGAAAATTTCTCTTGTGTTCATTTTTATGTTTTGCTTAACTTCTGATACTATTCCCTTCACTGAAACATGAAGTGTGGAGACTTTGTAATGCTAATGTCACTCTTCAGATTTTATTAGCTCTTAGTCCACTGAGATCAAAATTTCCTGGCAAGTAACATCCTGACAGTTTCACTTATTTACCATCTATAATTTATGAGAATACTTTGGCTTTTCTGAAACAGAGAGGTGTGTTTGTGGAATGATATGAAGGATTTCTGAAACCTGGGGAAAAAAAAAAAAGTGCAAAATGTACAAACAAAAAAGTGTTATGGTGCAGATAATGCTGTTTACCAGCGGTGAATACATGAAAATGTGCTCTCTGCAGATCCTCATACCAGGGAGCTTCTTGTTCGGTGCCACTTGGGAGAGGAGAAAACAGAAAAAGAAAAGAAGTGTATGATGATGGGTGAGATAGACACACAGCGGACCACCTTATTGAGAGCATTGCAAGCAGGTCAAGGGAGATCATTCCTCTTTGTTCCACACTGGTGTGTTGTAGCCAATTTTCTTTTGGTGTGGGACTTCCCAGCAGAAGACATAACAACAGACCAGGATCCAGTGGATGGCGACTGTGTGGATGGAGGGCTGGAGCTCTTGGCCTACAGGAGGCTAAATAAATTGTTAAGCGGTACAGGAAATATAATGCTAGAAAACGGTAAGCTGTGCTGAAGAATGCCAGTTCTGCCAAATCCATGGCTCTGAGTGCTCACTGAGCAAAACATGGAAATGCAAACAAAATACTGGAAGACCAGAGCAATTTTAAAAGGTGAATTGACTATGAAACTTTCTGGAAAAAGGAGGAATAAATGAAGAAGTCTAATACTGCTTTTCCCTGCATGTGAATGCGAAGCGAGTTCCAACAAAAACTATTTTAGGCTTTTTGTTTTCTGACAGAAAAACAGGGATTTGTAGCAACTACATATTCTTAACATAAAACAACGTGACAACAAGACAGGCAATATTTTTAGTTGATGACCAGCCAGAGCTCATATATAGAGCTCTATATGTACTACAGTCAGCACAGGAACTTATTCCTATGCTTTTGAGATTTGGATTGCGAGACATAAAATGTATTGATGCTTTGAGTTAGGTGGCCTCCAGAAAGAAGCAAACAAGCTCTGTTCAAATTTAGGAAATAGTAAGTTTTTCACCATGCTGAATGCGTGATTTGACCTTTCTTTCTGCAGTCACAAGCTGGACAGTCTTCTTTACGCTTTGGAGAATTATTAAGGATCTTTATCAAGATGAGTCTCTAAAAAGTGGACATATTGCACTCAGAAAACAAATCATGGCTTAAGTCAATCAGGCTCGTGTTGCCTTGACGTGATCTTACGAGTAGATGCAGCTGAAGTCTACGTGCAGTATTGTCATGGAAATTGGAGATGTTTGCTTCTGTGTCGGAACAATAAGCCCTAACTCTCTGCCCATTGTAACTAATTGCTGATTTATAATGTTCATCCTGGACATGATAAGCTGTTCCGTTTGTCAAGAAGACTCGGAATTCTCTTAATTATGGCCTTTCCTTCTTAATGAATGGCACAGTTTTTTCTGACAGATGCACAAGCATTTAAGATGATGTTTTTCAGATTTGTTTTTTTTTTTTGTGAGGGTAAAGTAAGAGGTTCTAAGGATACGGTAAGATTTACTGCTGGAAACACTTTTGGTGGGTTAAGAGATTTGCAACTATCATTTTCCTAGTCTTGCTGCCAGATGCCTTAGAAGCCTGTTTCCAAATGTTATTGTGGTGAAAAACCTTCAATGAATCAGCAAATTTCGTATATTGTTCTACAAATGTTCATTTTCTAGCTCTTTTGTGAGCTATGTAACACTCTTTGGGATAAGACAAAAAGCAGACTAGTGTGTGGAAGGAGATAAAGAAAAATCAAATATCATTTGACCACTAGATGGAAACAGAAGCAGCAAGTGTGTATATGTGTGTGTTAGCTATAAGTTTTCGCATATTCACCTGAATATTTTAATCTCTTAATCTCTCTTTTTAGTATTGCAGTTCAAGTCAAGAATGAACTGGACAACAGACTATAGCTGGAGTAGACTACATGTGCATAAAAGAGAGATGAAGTAAAAAGGGGAAGGGTAAGAATACCAATACGAGGGAAATTATACTCAGGGAAGCTATACAAAATGCTGTAAACCAGAAAAGCCACATCATGCTGGCTCGTCAAGAGGGGCAGAGTCTTAAAGATTATGTTCTCTTTTTCTTTTTTCTTTAGCTTTTACCAAATTTGCGTTCGTTTGCAGCAGTAGGGAAGAAATCATCTTGGGTCTTTGAATATGTCAGAAGTGATTTTCTGTGAGGAAGCCTTACTTCTGAAAAGCCACAGAAGTTCTCACCACATCTCCAAATATTACTGTTTTCATTCAAAATTGAATCTCTGAACCCCGTATCATTAAACTAAAGAACCACAGAGTGCTTAGTTAGCAGTTAGGCAGCTGTTCTGCATGGTCACTGTTGAGTTGTGGAATCATTCTGGCACAGAATAATTTAAATGAGCAGAAAACTCCTCAGGTCTCTAGTCCAACCACCTGCTGAAAGCAGGGCTGATTTTGAAGTTAGATCAGGTTGCTCTGGGCCTTGTCAAGTTTTGGATGTCTCCAACTCCATAAGCTCCCTGCCAAACCTGTTGCTGTCCTTGACCACCCTCACTTTGGGGAAAAAAAAACCCAATCTTTATGCCGAACCAGAACTTACCTTACAGCAACTTATGTTGCTTCCACCAGTTCTGAAACTCTCATGGTCTCCACAGCCAAAGCTGCTGTAGATCTCCACATTCCCCACCAGTTCTTCCCTAATTGCAGATCCTGCAAAGCATTTCCTTCAGTTGGCCTGTCTGGTGTCTGTGGTAAAAAAATTGTCGGTGAGGCACTCACATCACCTGGATTTTGAAAGTAAATCTTCCTTATCTAACATTGCTGGGGAAATGTAAGGCATGTGTAGCTAGAGGTGCTTTAGAAGATAGATTTATGGTAACACAAGGATGATGGGCACGCTTCAACCGTGATTCAGTTTGTCCTAAAGTAGACGTCCATAAAATGTTATATGAATTGCACCTATTTCTCTCCACTGCTTATAAAGGCTGCTGACTGCATTATGTACGTCATGGATGTCTAAAATCGAATTACATGAATCTTAGCTTTGCTGACTCTTACGTAGATGACCGCTTGTGGATATTGAAACCATTATGCAAGTCAGGATACAAACGTACTGAATATGATAGAGTCTATACTTTGAAGTACCTACCCTTTAGGGGAATGTTGTTGTGGCATTAATAGCACTGTATTTACTGATTTAACATTACAGGAATGTACTTTAATTTAGCACGACACTTTTATTGGCACTAAATATCCTGTTCCTTTGCACCAAAATGTTTGCAAAGCCTTTTAAATTAATGTAGGTTACAAGGGCTTTCTCATCCATTGTGTGTGTTTGCTGACGTGCTGATAATTTTGTCTGCTCTTTCTGTTCCACAGTGACATACTATAATTTTGGCCGGATTAGGCAGTATGAATTTCTTGTTCAGTCTGTGCAAGCCTAGACAGAGTTTTAACAACTGTTGATAGAAAAGGTCTGTCATGGACAGGTATGTGGAAAAATGCCAGTCTGACTGAGAGTTCAAAGGAAAGAAAAGAAATCACTTTCCAGCATCTTGGGAAGAAATCTGGATCTGTTTGCACAGATACAGATACGCTGGCCTTCTGGAGAAGGTTCACAGGTTCTTTTATTTCTGTTTTGGTTTGTATGAAAAGTAATAGAAATTGAAGGGAAGGTGTTTTTAACTTGCAGGCTTCCTTTCCCTGATAAAGAGCCTCATTCTCAAACCAGGCTAAATATCCCTTCCTAATTAGTAGCAGATGCAGCAGTGCGTGCACTAATCGTGTGTAAAGAGGACATTTGGAAATCATAGCAGCGGGTACTGTGCCAGATAGGAAAGGAATATGTGAAGCTGAAGCAGGGACTTGTTGGGACAGTTCAACAGTTGTTTTGTAAAGATAGGGAGGGAAAGGGGACAGCTGTTACGGATTTTTTAGATAAGGCTGCAAATCAAGCCTGTGACCTCCTCCTCTCTTCAGCAGCAGTCTTCTTCTGCTATTTAGATAGGTCAGAACTGCACGGGAGTTAGAAGAGACACCCCCATAATTTATCTCCAAAAATACATTTAAAACATCTACAGATTTTTCCTCCTGTCCCCAGATCCAGAAGCTTTTTAGCTGTGTAATGTCCATTTTCTTTTTTTTTTTTTTCCTCTCTTGCTGTCACGTTGTGTAAAAGAGACAGACCAGCTGCAAAGGTATTAATGGCTGTACCAAGACAGACAGTAAAACCGGCTCCTACAAAGAACATAGAGCCAGGCAGAATGAAAGTATTTTTCTGTAACCTCTTTTAGCAGTGGTGCTACTGTACTGTTACTGTATTTATTAATTCTAATGATTAATGTTAAAAATACATGTAATCTAAAACATCATCTAATGATGAATGTTAAAAATACAGTAATAGTATACGTTTAACTCTAAGTTTTATATTGTTGTTGGACACTTAAATGTACCTGTACCAGTCTCAACATACGTAGCCCTTCGGTTTCAAATAAATCATCATGCTAAATCTGAAAACTTGTTGTTGTTGTTGTTTTGGTGGCTTTTATTATTATTTTAGAATAGTACCGTTGACAAATATTTGGAGTTACATTGCAAAGTTTCTGTAATTCTCACTCAACACTATGACTGCAATCCTTTACATACTGGACAGCCTCTTATTTACAAATTCCGATGTTTTCAGTGCATTTTTTTTACCAGCCTTTGTAGCCTAATCCAAAATAGTTTAGTTTTATTATTAGAAAAATAGATTAAAATGTATTTTTAAGTATAGCTGGAGAAGTAGGATCAATCTTATGTCTCATGAATGAACACTGGAGTGCAGGGCCCTTGGTGGGCACTTGACCCACAACAGCATGAGCAAGAGGGCACAGTGGCATCTCTGGTGGTGTAAGTGGCATCAAGCTGCACTGATGTGGCTCTTCTGTCCGCTTGCCATTCTGAAGTGCTCTGTGGAGGAAGGATGCTTCCAGGAAACCTTGCCTTGCAGTTCCCCAAAGTCACTAACACAGTTTATAGTGTTAGGCATGTGGGAATGAGGTTGATAGCCTTGCTACTTGCAATGGCAGGCATTGTTAGAAATACATCATTTTCATTCTCCTTTGGGAATATCGTAACTGCTGCCACATGGTCCTTGCCTTCCCCATTGTTTCTCTGCATAATGGAGAGAGAGGAGACAGTCTTCACAAGGGCGAGGAGAGCTCAACTGTGGCCTGACAAATCCATAAAACTGCATTGAGAGGGTTACACTCCTTGCTACACCAGAGGAGTTCTCATCAATTTTTGTTTCCCTGTGAGGGGTTGGATAATTTGGAGAGCTTCTCTCTAGACAGAAGTTCTAACAATCTGACAGTCAGTCACAAGGACTGTTCCAGTTCCTAGATAAAGAAGGTGATTAATTAGGCTTTATTTTTCCGAAATATTTTTCTGAAGTGCATCAAAATCATCTCAGTTCACAGAAATATGTGGCTTTGCTGTAAGTGGAGTATTCGAACAGAAAGGAATTGCAACTCAAAATCTGTAACCTGTAGTTATGCAGAATGTGCTTTCAGTTATTTCCTTTCAGAGTTACTAAACTCCTTAGGACATTTTCTACCTAATATTTGTATTCTTAAATAAGCTTTATTCTTTAACCTTATTGTAGCACATGGCTGCAGAAACTGCTCTATACTCTGCTGTAATTACTGACCAGATCTACTACTTTGCTAGCAATCATTTTCTCTAATGAATCATGAAGGATCCATAACATTTATTCGTAATATTTATTTTACTGTTGTTAAGTCAGTGTGTTCTTGGAGGACTGTGCAATCTGTAGAGCTTTATGATACTGTTGACAAGCTGGAGGCAGCCCGGTGGGGGGCCCTGGGATGGACAGAGGATGGGAACACTCAATATACAAGGGGAAGCTGAAGAAACTGGGTTTGTTTTCTGTTGCTTTCTGATGGGTTGACCCTGCCTGGACACAAGGTGCCCACCAATGCTGCTCTATCACTCCACTCCTTAGCTGGACATCAGGGAGAAAATATAACAAAAGGCTCATGTGCTGAGATGAGGACAGAGAGAGATCACTCAGCAATTGCTGTCATAGGCAAAATGGACTTGACTTGGGGAAATTAGTTTCATTTTTGACCAATCAAATCGGAGTAGGATAATGAGAAATAAAACCAAATCTTAACAGCGCCTTCCCCACCCCTCCCTTCTTCTGAGATGTAACTTTACTCCCAGTTTTCCCTACTTCTCCTCACATGGCACAGGGGGGTGGAGAATGGGGATTATGGTCAGTTCATCACACACTGTCTCTGCTGTTTCTTCCTCATGGGGAGGACTCCTCACACTCTTCCCTGCTCCAGTGTGGGGTCCCTCCCATGGGAGACAGTCCTCCAGGAACTTCTCCAATGAGTCCTTCCCATGGGCTGCGGTTCTTCAGGAGCTGCTCCAGCGTGGGTGCCGTCCATGGCATGCAGTCCTTCAGGCACAGACTGCTCCAGCCTGGGTGCCCATGGGTTACAAGTCCTGCCAGCAAACCTGCTCCAGCCTGGGCTCCTCTCTCCATGGGACCACAGGTCCTGCCAGGACCCTGCTCCAGCACGGGCTTCCCATGGGGGTCACAGCCTCCTTCAGGCATCCACCTGCTCCAGTGTGGGGTCCTCCCCGGGCAGCAGGTGGAGATCTGCTCCACCATGGAGCTCCACGGCTGCAGGGGGACAGCGGCCCCACCATGGTCTGTGCCAGGGCCTGCAGGGGAATCTCTGCTCCGGTGCCTGGAGCACCTCCTGCCCTCCTGCACTGACCCTGGTGATCGCAGAGCTGTTTCGCTCACGTATTCTCACACCTCTCTTTGGTTGCAGTTCTGTAGCAGTTTTCTTCCCCTTCTTAAATAAGTTATCCCAGAGGCACTACCAGTATCGCTGATGGACTTGGCCTTGGCCACTAGTGGGTCCGTCTTGGAGCCATCTGGCTCTGGCTCTGTTGGACACTGAGAAAGCTTCTAACAGCTTCTCACAGAAGCTGCTTCTGTAGCTCCCCCACTACCAAAACCTTGCCATGCAAACCAAATACATACTTATAGGAGCTTTTATGAACAAGCCAGCTTCTTCTGAGAGGTACATACAAAATGGCAAGGGGCAGTGATCACAAACTGCAACAGAAGATGACCCGTTTAAGCATAAAGAAAAAAAGTATTCCCTGTGAGTGGTTAAGCAATGGAACAGGTTTTGCTGGAGAGATCACAGGAACTCCATCTTTGGTGATACTCACAGCAGGATATGGCAAAGCCCTGAGGAGATTGATCTAACTTCAAGGATGGTCCTGCTTTGACTGTGAGGTTGGACTAGATGACCCCTAGATGTCCCTGCTAACCTAAATTATTCCTTCATTCTCATAAACAGATGTATCATAAGTAAACACTTCGTGTGTTCCTCTGCGCTTCCAAGCTCACTGATGATAGAACAACTGTAGGCAGTGTTCCTAACACTTTATGTGATTCATATTGCCTAAATCTTCCTGCTGACATGTTCTCCATTATCTCTAGCTCACCAGGGAATTGCCTTTTACTGTGTTTGTGAAAATGTGCTCAGATTTTGATACTTCCACGAGATTCCTCACTTTTGTGTGTGGGCGCTCAGTAGAAGCTTGGACCTAGTAACTAAAATCTCCGAAGACTCTGACGTCACAGCTTGCTTAGGCTCTCCTAGCAATTAGCAGTGACAAGCGTGCGTGCGCTGCCGATGGAGGGTGTCTGAGCACGCTGTGTCCCGGAGGCGAAGCGGAGTTTCTCTGAGCAGCCAGAGCCAGCTGCTGCAGGCTGGGCCCTGGCCAAGCCCTGGAAACGAGCGCAGGAACCCTGGCTCTTGTGTGAGTTCAGTGACCCCCTGGTTGGTGCCAAGGCACTGTGGGGGAGGGAATAGGTTCAAATTTAGTGAAGACAAGAACTGAGCTGGGAGAAAGGGATATGGCCAAGGAATGTATTTGTGCAGCTGTGTAGACGTGAGCTGTAGCAGCCTCAGTGGTCCTGTAGATGCCTGTCTGCATTATCTGCTTGCATGCCTTTTGGGCTCCTTCCTGGAGTGACCCTCTCCGTATTCCGGGAGAAACTTCCTGAAAGTATTGAAATTTTGTTTGGATGGTCCTTTGGAATAAACTTACCTGTGGTGCAATTGGATCCAGCTCTCTGTACAGCCTCTACCACTGTTATCTGCTGCTGTCTTGGTAACATCATGCAGGTATTCCCTAAAGGTGGCCTGGCATTGCTTAGCGTCACGGCAGATGAGATAAGCAGCACTCAGAGTTCAGGTTCTGTTCACATCAAGAGACGTGTAGTCCCGCATCCTGGGGTTTGCTGCGGTGCAGGACACCAGGTGTGATGGATATGCAACCAAGGAGCCAGATTGGACTGGTTTAGAAGGAGTGGAAGAGAAGGAACCTGTACAGCAGCTTGGTATGTGTTGGAGAAACACTTTGGCAGGTGTTTTTGGCAGGAAAAAAAAATTAGGGTTGTCTGAATGGAAAAAGCAGGACTGAGCACAAGAGCTTGAAGACTGGGTTCTGTGATAAGGACATGAAGTCAGAAGCAAATACAGACAGGTTTGTGATACTGAGATACAAGGGATCACGCTAGCAAAGAAATGCACAAAAAAGCTCTACATGAGCTCTGCAGGTTACTTTCTACCAGACCCTGAATTAGAACTCAATTTCTTCATCTCATTGGTCTGCTGCTTCATACTGAAGGGATGCAAATCTCACTGGCAAAGCACATGTACAAGCCAGCTACAGAGTGCCAGCAATGAGGCCTTTCCCATCCAGGCGGTGGTGTTGGAGCTGGCATTCAGGAATGGTGGCTCATATTTATTACATATTTTCTTTCTATGTACATATGCCTTTTTTCCAGTGCACACTAGTGCTGCAGAAAGAAAACATAAATATGCTGGTGACTGAGATTTGTCTGGATGCTATACCAGAAGCATACTGAAGTTTGGTCCTTTCAGAGGCAATAGATTAGCCTTTCCAA
The DNA here is from genome assembly GCA_013399365.1 of Pampusana beccarii. Classification (NCBI taxonomy): domain Eukaryota; kingdom Metazoa; phylum Chordata; class Aves; order Columbiformes; family Columbidae; genus Pampusana; species Pampusana beccarii. The sequence goes on along the minus strand of VWYH01002408.1, from coordinate 24,423 downwards.
GACACTGAAAGTGGAACATTTTATTACATTTGTTTTCTCAGTTTAATCTGAACAGGGCTGTACTACATTTTGCAGAGGAGTCCCATGAGGGAATTGTCTAGGTACACCCTGTTCAGCATGATTAAGTGTGGCAGAGCCAGTCACACCCTCTGTTCATTTCATAGTGAATTTGTGTCTTTTTCAGTGCAAGTCATAGGACTTAAATAGCTCAGGCGTCGCTGTGATCCTAAAATTTTAAATTTATAAGCCAGCTTTCTAAAAAGCTGTTGAAATGTTAATGTCTATTCAGTGTATCTTTGATGTGAACTTAAAAGGTGATTTTCATAGAAGAAATTGCCATTGTCTGTGTCAACAAGAGGTTTCTGTCCTGGACGACTGTGACAAAAAGTAAATTCATTTATATATTCTGTAACAAATGGCTAAGTGGTGCAGCAGCTGCATTATACAAGGCTTTTAGAAGGGATGACAAGGATTCTGTGGCAGAAGTTTGGAGGGAGCTTTGTAATATTTTAGGGACTTGATACTTTTTCATTTGTAACACTTGTGAGGTTCATTTGGTGTCTTTATTGTTGCAGTCATTAAAAGTGCATCAGTAGGTGCTCACAGTCACATAGCAGAGCTGTAGTTCTCACAGGCCCTTATGGAATTCTGTCGTGGTTTAACCTCAGCTGGCAACTGAAACCACACAGCTGCTTGCTCACTCTCCCCCTCCAAGTGGAACTGGAGAGACAGTTGAAGGGGAAGGGAGAAACTCATAAGTTAAGGTAAGAACAGTTTAATGGAAGAGCAAAGGAAGATAGAATAATGACAATACATACAAAACAAGTGATGCGCAATGCAGTTGCACACCAACTGGTAACCAGCCTGTCCCGGATCAGCAATAGTCAAGTTTGGTCTCATACAGTTGACCTCGAGAGCAGTTCACACTTGAACATGATCGTGCTGAACAGCTAGTCCTGGAAAAGAGAGCGTCCTAGTCCTGACAGCTCATCCTGTAAGAAGAGAAAGTGAAAAGGCAGAGCCAGAAAAGCCAGCTCCAGCTACATGTGGTGCATTATGCTAATGGTAGGGAATATCTCATTGGCCAGCCTGGATGTCAGTCGAGGTGCTGTCCTGTTATGCTCCCTCCGAGTGTCTATGTGCACCTGCAGCTGGAAAGTTGAAAAAGTCCATGGTTGCCTTGGCAACAGCCAAAACATCAGTGAGTCCTCACATTCTTTTCGTACCAACTCCAAAACACGGCCTAGCTACTGGAAAGAAAAAAAATAACTCTGTCCCAGAAGAAGCATGGGAAGTTCAATGTGTTATCACATTATTCTCATACAAAATTCAAAGCTAAAGACCATAATAGCTACTAAAAAAAATATTCTAACAACTATGAAGAAAATTACCTTGATCCCAGCAAAACCAGCACAACTTCAATTGCAAAACAAAATTCATACAAATGTTCACCAAAATGTATTTCCTGAATTTAGGTAGTCGAATTCTGTTGTCTCAGTAGCAAAAGCTCAGTATTCCATGTGGAGCAGGCAGCACAGTTGTCAGATGAGCCCTGATTGTGCTACTTCAAGATACCATAGTGATTGGGTTTTTTGGTTTGGTTTTGGGTTTCTGGGTGGTTTTTTGTTTGCTTTTTTAGTTCTTGATTGAGCTGAAGTAGCCAGTTTCCACCCTCCCAATTCACGAGGTTTGCTGGGAAGTTCTGGCCCCAAACAGAAAACAGAGCTGTGTGCTGGGGTCTGTCCCTCTGCAGTGTCCTGCTCTCCTGGGCATTCAGCAACAGTGCATCTCATGCTCACACGTTCACCCGTCAGGGAAAATGTTGAAAATCAACTCACAATTCCAGTCAAGAAGTGTGGGGTATCAAAGAGAAATTAAAGAAAATAAGGATAGAGGGAAAGCACCTTGGGGAATGAGGCAGGGAATTCATCATTCACCAGCAAAGAGCTCAGGAAGGGAAGGAGTGGATGGGAAGAGACAAAGTGCAAAAGGATTTCTGTCACTAGGTTAAGTGATAAAATCTGAGATCCTCAGTGCTCTAAAACAGCATGAAAGGGAGTTTGTCCACTCATCTTCCCATCATGAGCGTTATTCTCGGTTTTGCACACTGGCCTTAAAAAATCGCAGTGTTGCCTTTCCTTTGACTCTTTCTCTCCTAGAAGCGTGGCACCAGTGAGCTCAGTTTCTACTGAAATATATGAAAGTTAGTTATGCTCTTGGATTAGATTATTCCACTAATCCCATTTTTTTAGTAGTGTGTCCTTGGCCCTGCTGCACTGTCACACATCACCCACAAACGATATCACACGCTTGAATCTTCAGAGTTTGAAAATGAGAGGTATTCTTGGCTCTTCTCACTTTACAGACTTACAAGCCGTGATGATCCCTTCCCTTTGTTGAGCCTTCCTATTCATCTCTCAAACTCACCGTGTTACATTGTCAGTGACTGCCTGGCAAAAGCAATGCATTCTCTGCCTTATCTTCATGTGTAGTGTAGAAGTCACAGAGAGAGAATGCTGCGTGAACAAAATTTACAAAGAAGGACAGGGGGAAAAGACTGTAACATGCAATAAATAAATCTTTGCCTATCTGTCCCTGGCACAATCTCAGCAGCAGAATAAGCACATGGCAAAAGTTCAGGAAATATTCTGTTCCTTCGGTTCTTCAAGTCACTGTTGCTTTTCACAGCTCTGCCTGAGGAGTAAGCTGAAAACCACCATGAATGCTGTCTGCATTCTGGTAACTCAGAAATTAATAGGAGCTTTTTTCACTTTGTCAGGAATATCAGTCTTATTCGTGCTAAGTGACTATGTGTTGAAGGGCTTTAGTAAGCTGTCTTTCCTTACAGTTTGGTATATCCTCCCTGAAAATATTCTGCCTTCTTTTACAAATAAAGACATTTCTTTGACCATGGACTAAACAGGGAATATAGCCTAGACCGCCCCATGCTTGGCAACACTGCCAGACTGGTGCTTATATAGTAACTTGTAAGCGAGCCTGGGGGGTGTCATTTACAGACAGGAGTCAGGGCAGAGTTCAAGGAGAGAGAACAGGACTCTGCACCTTTCTAAACTGTGAATTTCATGCTGTCCTTGCCATACTCCTCATACACTGTTCCTTGTGGCAGTGAAACGGAATTGCAGGTTTCGGCACAGAGCTATGAACTGGCATGAGTTCGCCCAATATTTTTTGACTAAAAGTAGAAGAGAATGTTTGTATCATGTTTGTGTTACACAGCAAGTCTTATTAAGTTTGTCAATTACTGACCAGGGATGACAAAACTAGGCTGACTAATCAAATAGAGTCTAATTTATTTTGTAGTAGAAAAAATGTTTTAAACCAGCATTGGTCGGTACTCATTTCTATCTTCTTGCAGGTTTCTCTTTTGAAAATCATTGTAAAACAGAAATACCAGTGCCAAGGAAGACCTAAAATTCCTTTAGCCTTGTATCCTGTCTCCTGTTTCTTAAGTGGTTGCTTACCAAATGCACAATGAAGAGCAGAAAATGGAGAAGCCACTGAATATTCTGCCTTCCTCCAGTGATGTCTGTCGTAGGGGTTTTGGAGCCAGAGGTGGTGCCTTGATATTTATTACCTTTGAAGATTTTTTCCTGTAAAGTTGACAATTGTCCTCTTGAGCAAACACATGTAAAAAAATTTTAGGATCCTAAATGCCATGTAATAAGGAATTCAACAACTCGGGTTCAGTGGAGAAAAGTGTGCTGTTGTTCCTTTGAACCTGCTACTTGCTAGTTGCGTTAGCTGCCTCCCGCCCCCTTTTTTTTTTATTTCAAGAAACAGTGAATAATCAATCCCAGGTCATCTCTTCTGTTCCGTGTAGTTTTGTAGATCTCCTTACTAAACTCTTTTCCAGGCTGGAAAGTCTTAGCTTATTTAATCATAAAAAATCTGTTTGTTAGCTTTTTTGATAGCTTTGTCTGAAAACAGTTGAGGGTAGGAAACTATTTTCATTTCCAGCTCCACTGAAGGGGGGAAATTGAGATGTGTATGTGTGTCCATGCATGTGTACCTACACTGTTGCCCTCCGCACCACACTGGCTTCATCCAAGGATGCTGACTCCACTGTAGGATTCACACAGTGCACGTGGGTGAGGGCGGACTGAAGCACAGAGAGCCTCATCATGTGAATCCGCTGCTGTCAAACATGACGGCAGCTGTTTGGAAGAAGTTTACAGGCTTTCTGCAGTGATAGTGAATAATGGCTCTTTGACTTACCTTCTGCAAGGCAGCATTAGAGGTACTCCTCCTTTGTAGTGCTGCTCCTCTAGATGCTTAAGCAACTGATACTTTAATCTGCTTCTCAGTTAACATGCTTTGAAAAGGGCTTGGCACTTTTATGAGAAAAAGGATCCTGANTCACTAGGTTAAGTGATAAAATCTGAGATCCTCAGTGCTCTAAAACAGCATGAAAGGGAGTTTGTCCACTCATCTTCCCATCATGAGCGTTATTCTCGGTTTTGCACACTGGCCTTAAAAAATCGCAGTGTTGCCTTTCCTTTGACTCTTTCTCTCCTAGAAGCGTGGCACCAGTGAGCTCAGTTTCTACTGAAATATATGAAAGTTAGTTATGCTCTTGGATTAGATTATTCCACTAATCCCATTTTTTTAGTAGTGTGTCCTTGGCCCTGCTGCACTGTCACACATCACCCACAAACGATATCACACGCTTGAATCTTCAGAGTTTGAAAATGAGAGGTATTCTTGGCTCTTCTCACTTTACAGACTTACAAGCCGTGATGATCCCTTCCCTTTGTTGAGCCTTCCTATTCATCTCTCAAACTCACCGTGTTACATTGTCAGTGACTGCCTGGCAAAAGCAATGCATTCTCTGCCTTATCTTCATGTGTAGTGTAGAAGTCACAGAGAGAGAATGCTGCGTGAACAAAATTTACAAAGAAGGACAGGGGGAAAAGACTGTAACATGCAATAAATAAATCTTTGCCTATCTGTCCCTGGCACAATCTCAGCAGCAGAATAAGCACATGGCAAAAGTTCAGGAAATATTCTGTTCCTTCGGTTCTTCAAGTCACTGTTGCTTTTCACAGCTCTGCCTGAGGAGTAAGCTGAAAACCACCATGAATGCTGTCTGCATTCTGGTAACTCAGAAATTAATAGGAGCTTTTTTCACTTTGTCAGGAATATCAGTCTTATTCGTGCTAAGTGACTATGTGTTGAAGGGCTTTAGTAAGCTGTCTTTCCTTACAGTTTGGTATATCCTCCCTGAAAATATTCTGCCTTCTTTTACAAATAAAGACATTTCTTTGACCATGGACTAAACAGGGAATATAGCCTAGACCGCCCCATGCTTGGCAACACTGCCAGACTGGTGCTTATATAGTAACTTGTAAGCGAGCCTGGGGGGTGTCATTTACAGACAGGAGTCAGGGCAGAGTTCAAGGAGAGAGAACAGGACTCTGCACCTTTCTAAACTGTGAATTTCATGCTGTCCTTGCCATACTCCTCATACACTGTTCCTTGTGGCAGTGAAACGGAATTGCTGGTTTCGGCACAGAGCTATGAACTGGCATGAGTTCGCCCAATATTTTTTGACTAAAAGTAGAAGAGAATGTTTGTATCATGTTTGTGTTACACAGCAAGTCTTATTAAGTTTGTCAATTACTGACCAGGGATGACAAAACTAGGCTGACTAATCAAATAGAGTCTAATTTATTTTGTAGTAGAAAAAATGTTTTAAACCAGCATTGGTCGGTACTCATTTCTATCTTCTTGCAGGTTTCTCTTTTGAAAAGCATTGTAAAACAGAAATACCAGTGCCAAGGAAGACCTAAAATTCCTTTAGCCTTGTATCCTGTCTCCTGTTTCTTAAGTGGTTGCTTACCAAATGCACAATGAAGAGCAGAAAATGGAGAAGCCACTGAATATTCTGCCTTCCTCCAGTGATGTCTGTCGTAGGGGTTTTGGAGCCAGAGNTATTTCAAGAAACAGTGAATAATCAATCCCAGGTCATCTCTTCTGTTCCGTGTAGTTTTGTAGATCTCCTTACTAAACTCTTTTCCAGGCTGGAAAGTCTTAGCTTATTTAATCATAAAAAATCTGTTTGTTAGCTTTTTTGATAGCTTTGTCTGAAAACAGTTGAGGGTAGGAAACTATTTTCATTTCCAGCTCCACTGAAGGGGGGAAATTGAGATGTGTATGTGTGTCCATGCATGTGTACCTACACTGTTGCCCTCCGCACCACACTGGCTTCATCCAAGGATGCTGACTCCACTGTAGGATTCACACAGTGCACGTGGGTGAGGGCGGACTGAAGCACAGAGAGCCTCATCATGTGAATCCGCTGCTGTCAAACATGACGGCAGCTGTTTGGAAGAAGTTTACAGGCTTTCTGCAGTGATAGTGAATAATGGCTCTTTGACTTACCTTCTGCAAGGCAGCATTAGAGGTACTCCTCCTTTGTAGTGCTGCTCCTCTAGATGCTTAAGCAACTGATACTTTAATCTGCTTCTCAGTTAACATGCTTTGAAAAGGGCTTGGCACTTTTATGAGAAAAAGGATCCTGATTTGAGCTCAAAATATTTGCTGAGTGATTTCTAAAAGAAGAAAACTTGTAAAAACACATTTGATTTATAGTTTGGTGAGACGTACTAGGCACGTTCCGGGGCCAGGTGTAGATTAATCTGTCAGTGTTTTGCTGCTGCTGTAGGAATTTCCAACATGTGCCACCATGTTCTGTGCCCTCAGGACTCAAAGGAGATCACTCCTGGGTTTGGTTTCCCAGCTCGAATAACAGCACAAACATCTCACCAGCAGGCCAAGACCCACGCTGACCTACAATAGCATTACCTAAGCAGTCACTTTAATAAAAGTAATAGGTCTATCTATGCCTCGTGGTAAAACTATGTCCCGTGCAAGGGGCCAGTGCAAATTTAGGCCCAGTGTGAAGCCTCAAGTATGGTGCATAATGGAACTGGGGCAGATTTCCGCAAGATGATGGTGTATTCCCAAGTGAAAAGCTACTTTCAAAATGAACACCAGACTACTTAGCATGAGCAAACCACCTTCTCTGTCCTGCTTAGGAAGAGCTGAACGCTTTTGGATGGGGATTTCCATAGAAGACAAGTGCCTGATACTGAGATTGTCACCTCAAATGAATAAATTATAGCAAACCATCGAGCAACTGAATACCAGGTTTTGTGGTGGGATGTGTAAAGAAGACCTAGCAGATGGCATTGTTAGCTCTGCTACTGACTGGTATTTTATTTTAACATATTTCTGGCATCTTGTATCTCTGTTCTGTCATGTGGGCAATCTGTCTACCCACTCTACTTTCACTTCTCTTCCCATCTTCCAAGAGTTTTTCTCTCTTATGCTAAGATAAGGTCCCAAAAACTACTTCAGCTTTTGAGTTTTGGTTTACAGTTAAAACTGCAGTCTCTTGACCACTGTAACTTTCCTTTTTTTCTCCTTTGGAGTGTTGTGATTTAATCTGGATACTTACCTCAAGCTTAATCATCTGGAAATGAACCTTAAAATTTCATAAGGTGTACATCAGTGTTTCCCAAGTTTTTTGGTTCCTGGTCTTGTTGGAACAATTTACACCTTGAAATTCATCTTTTGAATGATATTTTGACATTTCTATTTATTCTTCCTGGTAGAAGTAAAAGGTATAGTTAAAGAAAAAACAATGAAGGGGTGAAAAAAAATCCTCAGTTTTTCAAATCTCAAGGCAAAGCTAGGCAGTAAGCTTGTATAAAACTTCATGCTATTGCTATTTCCCAAACTGGCTTGTTTTTTCCTCTTTCGTATATATGTGTCTCAGATTAGTTGGAGTCAGAATTTCTGGAGCTGGCTGTGCTGTCAACACAGAGATATTATCAAACATTTCAGGTTCATTTAATCAATATAAATTACTCTCTGTAAGTCCATGTGTGGCAAATGCAAACCATGTGTGCTGATTTCTTTTGTCTTTTATCCTCTTTCCTGCTGCTGGACTCGCACCGCAAGTCAAGACAAGGGACCAACTGGATTTCTGCTTAAGCCTCTTACTCCATGCCATGTGCCCCCTTGTAATTTTTAAGCTGTGCAGAATCACTGACACTCAGCTTTAGGCACCTCATAAGGAGCAAGGGTGGGGTTTTATTTTGGTTTGTTTGGGGCTTTTTTTCCCCCAAAATAAGTCTTCCATTGCCAGTGAAAGAACTGGTCTCATCTGTGCCTGGCTGCTCATTCCCAAACCTTCACGCTGCCTCACGCTTGCTGGCACAAGCTTTTTTTGCAGTCACATGAGAAGCTGGTTTGAGGGCCTGGTTTGGCTGGAAAATACTTCTTTTTTTCCCCCCAGCGTTAGCTGTCAGCTGCTTCCCTTCCATGCTCCAGCCTACCACCTGGTCATGCAGGCTCTTGGAGCAGGAGCGGGCCAGTGGCCCAGGAGCCTCCTGCCTGCTGCAGGAGTTGACTGAACTGCAGTCAAGGAGAACAGATCAGTATCTCCAGGTGGCAGATCAGAGCACCGCAGCTCCTTCCTTCGGGCCATCAATTAAGCTCCTTGTAGTTAGAAAGCGAGAAACTGGTGTCTTTGCACCAGAAAGCAGGCCAAGGAGCCCCGGGGAGAAGAAAAGTAGTAGAGCCCACCCAGAACAAGGAAGGCTTTGGGGCAATGCTAGTGGCACCAGTCCATAGCACCCTGGGAAGCGTTCAGTGGGGGGCGTTTTGGCAGCATGGTGCTGGGATTGTGTAAGAAGAGATGCCAGGCTTGTTTGTAGAGATCAGACACAACAGATCGCAGCATGGCAAGATTCCCTGCGATCCATTGCTTTGATACTAGCAGGGAACCCACAAAGAGATTATCCAACCGGAAGCTATTATGTATATTATCCCTCCTGCTTAGTGCAAATGTGTTATTTTAGGAAGTTATTTGATTTCCTGTTTAGGTTTTTTAGCTGTATCTTGATATGTTTAAAGAAATCCCTGGCAACATTAGATCACTCATGGGCAGCCAAGCGACCAAATGGAGCAAAGTCAGTGTAAATGAGGTTCTTGGCAGCCTGACATGATGGTAAAATGGCATCAGACTTGTGTCAAAACTCATTGCTGGTCCCGTAAGTGTGAAGAAGGGATTTGTGAGCTGTGGATTGTAATGGCACCATTAATTTTACGTTTGCATTGCCCAAGAGCAGCAGTGTGGTCGCAGAAGTCCCTTGCAGAGCCACGTGTCCTGAAGCACAGGGATCGTGGCTCCGGGGCGCTCTCGTCAGGATCTGGACCCTTCACAGCTCGGTTGTCCCCTCTTCTCACAACTGTTGCTGTTTCTCTTCCCCTGTAAAACCTGGAAACTTTCACCAAGGCCCAGTGTATGAAGAGCATGTCTGCACATCTCTTTTCTCTAAGTCCTGGAGACAGGGCGTCTCTGGGCTGGCTAGTGAGAAAGGGAGCAGGGAGTGAAGTTGTAAAATACACAGGAAGTTTTCTATGTGACCGGTGGGGTCTCTGTAGCAGTCCCTCTTGCTCTATTACTGTTCTATCTCAGGGAAGAAGAGTGAGCTTAAATATATTAAGTTAAAGGACCAAGAATATACCTATTTGGAGATTG
>VWYH01002408.1:1985-14835 GCA_013399365.1 Pampusana beccarii | reverse complement strand
GAGGGAGGGGGAGGGCAAACTAAGCTGATACGTATTTCAGCTCTCTGTTATTTCAGTAAAGATTAATTTCTTGGAGATCTGTGTGATTGCCTGGACACTGTCAGATGTGACCTATGTTTTGCTTACCTTTTCAAAAGCAACAGCTCTAAGAGAACAGTTGGAGAAAGAAATATTTTAATGTTTCTTAAATTACCAACATTTTTTTTCCTATTTTGAAAATAAAATAGTAATGTTCGTGTTTTTCTTGTCTTGGGCCTGACTCTGTGCTGTGCTAGGTCTACAAACAGTAGCTAATCATACATCCTAATACCATGTCCTGTGCAGACATAGCAGAAGTTGTTTGCGTTTTATGCCTGGAGTAACCGTGAGAATATGATGGCTCATGTCATACAGTATAGTGTTGTATTGATAAATGACATAAACAAGGTGACAGAAACACTGAAGTTCACCATAAACCAGAAACTCTGCAGATTGCGATGCTGACTTAAGCCTTCAACAGCCCCTCTGCAATTTGCGTATTCCCTCTGGAGATGGACTTTTACACACAGCGCAGTGCTGAGTGTTTCAGAGCAGGTGGAAGCAGTTAAGATAGCACTTCTAGGCGCAATTATTTTTCCCAAAGCATAGCTGCATTCCCTGTTCTAGCATAACTTTAACCCAGCTATAAAATCAGGGAGCTGGAAATCACAGAAGGGCCATTGCTTAGAGACTTCCAGGTCGGCTTTGCAGGTGATGGGACAAGCGCTGTAACACTTGCTTCACTAAAGCCACCAGGATTGCAAGTTGAAGAAGAATTTGTCTCCAGAGACACAAATAAGCATCCAAGCTTGAAGTGCTGAGCTCAGCTTTCCTGAGGTTAGTCCAGTGCTGTGGCCAACATTCAGCACTAATGAGGAAGGGCTTTTTAGTGGAATAGTGTTGTTCTTTTTGTAGAGTCTTTACTGCAGCGTTTCAGGAGACAAAGCCATGTTTTTCGTAGTCTGTGAGGTTCAACATTAACAGTTAATGGGAAGCTGACTGTTCAGGATTGTTCTGGCCTCACAATCAATGATGAAGAGAAAACATCATGTGCTTTTATTGATGAGTTCACTTCTTAGACATGCCAGTAAGTGCAAGTAGGTCTGAAATGTTGCAACATGCTCTACAGACTGTTTGCTTTTACCATCTAGTCTTTTTCCTCTGTTGTGAGATTTTTGAGATCTTTTGCTGTAGCTTCTTCCTTTCTGTTGTGTTTCTTGAATGTCAGTTTTCCACAGAAAGATTTTGCTATTTCTTTTTATCTGTTTTCATTAAAAAATAATTTTGTAGCTACCAAGAATAGCAAAGATTGAATCTTCCAAAAGAACTAGTGTTTGTTTCAGATGAGGAGTTTTTTGTCTGCTACTGACAGCTTGTGCATTAGCTTAGGCTGGTTCTTAGAGCAGATGCAAATTTGTGCAGGTTTAACTTTTCAGAAAGCCAGAATAAATATTACCCACGGCTGCAATACGGAAGAATTGGTGTCACTTATTTTGTGTGAATAACCGCGTGTGTATATTTGCGCATGGGCTTTCTTTTCATAGGCAGCTGTGTGTCACGGAAATTTTACCTTCTTGTCTTCTTATGTAGAGTTATTTAGCCAATCTCCTGCTATATCTTCTGGCCTCTCTGAGGATCGGTGAGTCACTCAGTTCGTCTCACCAAGCCAAGCAGCGGGCAGCGCCGGCTGCCCTCGCATTTGTATGAGAAACTCTCACTGTTAGATGAGATTAGAGGGGAGGTTCAGCCCTATCAGTCTCAATGTAAAGGCTCTGCAACTGTCTCTGACAAATTCTATTGAAACACAGGCCATAATGTATAATTCATCCCACCTTTCCAAACTTGCACTGGCCCTGCAGGGCCATCAAGATTTAGCATTTGCTTAAATAAGCTGAGGCAGTATGATTTAGTCTACACTCAAGGGTTAGCTCTGAGTACAGTGGTGGCATTCCAGAAGGTCACTCTTGTTGCTGTAAAAAAAGCATCTGTCTGGATGGTGAAAGAGTGGGAATAATTAAGAAGGCTTTCTGAACCCAGTCAGAATAGCAGTCAAGAGATGTAGTATACTGTGGGAAATATGCTAGGATAGTCATCATAAATGTTAGTTTTTCACTCTTCAAATATAATTTTATCATGAAAATCGTATCATTACTGACAATGAGCCAGAGCTGATTAGTTTTCCCTTCGTTTTCTTTCACATATTGGCATTGCACTTTAACTACTTTAAATCAGGTGTTTGCATTTACTTTTGCCCTAAAGTTTTCTAATTCTAGTCTTACCAGTCTGTCTTTTCTTAAATTATATCAGTATATCCTTAGACATTTCTTACTTTACATGACTAAGAAAATACTGCCAGTAACACTTCAAATTTAAGAGGCCTGTAAGACAGTGTATTTTATTTTTAAAAAGCCATGCAACTAGCAAAATCTCAGAGTTTCTGTGTATTACTGCTGACAGTGTCTTAGACTTCTGTGAGGAATAAAAAATGTACAGTTGATATGTGTCCAGATGGATTAGGATTTAACAGTTCGTACCACTTAGTATGATGTTGAAAACCTGGGTTTCAAAACTGCAGGAAAATTCAAAGATCCTTCAGAAATGGTATGATAAGAATGACCATATGCTTACTGTAGATTACTAAAAGTCTACCCTTTAAAAAATTGGAAAATATTGCTATCAAAGTCTTCCTGCTGAAAATGAAGATAACATCCTACTTTATTGAGATCTGCTGCGTTTGAACCTACCAGGACTAGTATAAAAGACCTGTGACCATGTGGCATCGTGATAACATCTGTGAGACTCCCAAAAAGACACATTCTGAGGCAGTTTCTTAAAAGAATGTTAAATCTTCTGAGCAAAATAGGTAAACCACACAGGATGTGAAACAAGGCTGCCAGCATTAAATGTAGTAGGAAATTACAGAATAATTTTCTGCCCAAAACTAAACTGGATCTGTTTTGTCCCTCTCTTACACATGTAAATCCATTCTGCCTGCTGATGTCGATTCATACAATAGTAAAACCAGCACCAATTAGAGAAGAATTTTTCACCGAAGTATAACAATTCACTGAAGTAAAACCTAACATTGTCACTCAGGGAAGCTCTCAAATGAATTATCCTCATACCTATTTCTATTTATTGTTTTGAAGACACGTCTAACACTCTTGGCACTCATCATGTTTTTCTGCTGACCTATAGAGGGAGTGAATGAATCAATCCCATGAACATCAGTGTGCCAAAAACATAGTTTTGGTCATTTCGTAAAATTACAGTTTGCAGTTGTTGTTGAGGGAATGGTGTGATTATAACTTTATTCTCGAGGCCTGTCTGAGTAGCGAACTCTTTCTCTTACTGTGCAGGGGTGTAGATGGAATCACAGTTGCTGCAACTGTGGTCAAGGTATAGAAGTCTGGCTAAATGATGCAAGTGATCTGTGGGCTGCTGTGAGCTCAGTTTCCTTTTATTATTAACGCATTGGAGCAAAATCAACAGAACAGCTGCTGCTGAAATGGTGTGTTTGTTGACATTTACGGAATACCAGGGGGATACTGAGAAAAAAAAATATGGAGGGAACAAGGAAAGTTGGGGCAGAAGCGAGGTGACGCATGACTGCTGTGGGAGATGAGTTCTGCGGTACCTGCCCCCGGGTTTTCCAAAGCTACAGGGCCTCCAGAGCAGGAAACGTGTATCTTATAGTAACACCTGGTGTCAATCTATAGCACATGTATCGGTGTTTAGAAACCTGAATGTAAATGGAGCTTCATAACTGACTGGCAATGCAGCATCTGACACATTAATGCAAGTTGTTGATGCCAGGACTTTCTGAGTAATCATTTTGGCTTTGGCAACTGTTCTTCCTTCCCACTTTCTAAGCTCAGTTGGGGTTCACATAAAAAACCCCTTTTCTTCCTCCATTTTCACACTGCAAAAAGCAGAGAAATGCATATGTCACAGTAATTTTAGGGAGATTATGTGTGATTGTTTGGATAATAGCTTGAATGAGGGTGTGTACAAAGCTCTTAATTCATTGTGTGTTGAATATCCAGAACCTGCTGACTTTGTGTATTGGAAAACTCCTAGAGGAGAAGGAAGTACTATTATAGATGGTGTGTAAGAGCATTTTCGACTGACCTACGTGGCTTTTATTGTTTTAAATAATCATTAGATGTATCCTTATTGACAGTGCAAATCGATCTTTTGTTAATCTAAATAAACCATGAAAACCATATTGCTTCTGCATGAATGTCACTCAGGGGAATGAGCCCCTCCTTGGCATAGTATCCTTGAAGTCTATGCTTTTGTCAGAAGTGGAATCTTAGGCATGCTAGAGACTAATGTAGCAGTAATTCTAGAGACCTGTGTTGGGGTTTAGATAATTTGAATATTTGCTCTTTGTTTTATCCAGTCAACAAATTGCTGTTTTCAAATGAGGAAAATCAGGGCTTCCCTCTAAACTCATCCAAGTGAGAAAGGCCAATTTTTTATTACTGATCAAACTTGAAATATACCTGAGGAGCCTATGTTTCAAGAGTCACCACCTCTCTCTGTGACTCTTCCCTCGCTAAACTCTGCAGCCCAGGGCTGACATCACTGGGTTCTCACAAAGAGGGAACGGGGTGTTAGAGAACATCAAGTTCAGCACAGGAGGCATAAAACTTAAATCACTTTTGGCAGTCTGTCAGGAATAAATAAATAAATAAATCCCTTATAAATCTGTCCACTCTACTTTTGAATATGGTTGTTTTGTCCAAATTTCCTCTGCAATAGTAAAATAAGGATGAGTCTGGAGGCTTACTTCAGGCCGGTCAGTGCCGTATAGAAGATCAGAAGATTCTTCTAGGCTTATAGCCAGATCACAGAAATAAAAGCTGAAGGAAAATATGTATTATTCTGTTGAGCTTAACTCCCTTCTGAGTCATGCGTGCTCTCCATTTGCGTTTTGTCTAGTGCTTTGTTCATCCTAGCACTGAATTGCCAATACTTATGGGGGAGGGGGGTGTTTTTCCACTGCTAACTTAATTCCATCAGTCTAATATCATTGGCATGATTTCTCTCTCATTTGGTATTTACATCATCCTGAATTTCTGAGTAAGTTAAAACATATCCAGCTCAGCAGCTTTCCCATTTTGGGAAGAACATTAGATACTCCCTGTTGGTAACTTCAAATGTGTCACATACATTTCCTTTCATGTGCAAGGGTCCAGCTGAGATTCAAAGCATGTATGTAAGTGATGGCCTTGAGAACTGCTTGGTACTCTGGTTGCTTGGGTGTTTTTTTTCAAAGAAAACTAGTTTGTGAACTGGCAGGATTTTTACATGATATGTCACAATATTGGCTGTATTTCTGAGAAGGAAGAGTAAAGATTGTTGTTGTATAAATACAAATAAAAGGACAATCTTGGCAGGCCTACAAGAACTCTGCTTAAATAGGGGATAGAACTGTTGTCAATCATTTTCCATTTGAAACCCACTAGAAAGGATTCTTTTACCAGAACACTACGAAACTGCAAAGACTCAGGTTCTTGCTAAGTTAGAGAACAAACAGAGCGGAAAACAATACTTTTATTCTTCTATTTGTTTTTAAAATTTCATTAGATCTTCTTTGGAGCTGGTAACTCATAGTTCATGATTCATTGCAATAATAAAGCTCTGAGTTACTGAACAAGTAAACATCCTGGCTACAGTAATAAAACAGACACTCTGAAAAGCACAGGAGAAATACTGCATTCCAGAATGCTCTAAAATACTTAAATCAATTCAGTCTTCTTTGGGACTCAAGAAGAGATATTATGGTCCAGATCTGCACAATGAGTGAAAATACTGTATAAGCCTCTGTATACTTCACAGTGTCTGTAAAGATGAAAATGAGTGATTCTTATAATGAAGAACTGAAAAGAATCAGCATGACTTTCAGTCTTCAGGTGTTCCAAGCCACATAATTTTCAGTCACCACTGTCGCCAGTCAGAGTATGGGAAGTAACCCTTCGGGTTGCTTTGAGGGCTCAGCTTTTCTTCAGTGCACATGCCCTTGCTGTGTCAGGTGGATGTTGCAGCAAGACTTCTCAAGAAATCTCTAAATGACAGGTCAGTAATGTCCCCTGAGCTTCATTCCAGGTGTGGAAGTTAATAAATAATCCTCTTAGTCACAGCCTCTAGACGTTTTTGTACTCCTTAGGTTTTATACTGATATATAGTGACAGTAACAGGGAACTTCCCTGTAGACTGAAGAACAAGATTGCTCCCTACTTTCAGGAGTTTCCGTCAAAGATAGCTGTTCTGTGGATAGAACTGGCAGTTTTCCTCCACTTCCTTCACTTGACTAAAAACCACACCAAACTCAAGTACTTCAAATTTCAAATGGAGTTTGATTATTTGTACTCTATGAAAACCTCTGTAGAGTACAAGGTAGGATTTTTCTGTCAGCTTTTCTGTATGCAAGTGTTATTGCACATAATTCAGTCAGTCATTATTCTGAAGAATTATTAAAATCTGCAGAAGCCAGAAGTAGCTTGAAAGTTCGTCAGTGGGAAGTATGAGAATTTACAGCTTGACTCTGGTGTCCCAAAAGCAGCGTGACTTGAAAGGACTGAATGTCAACAACAAAACCAGATTGAGGGCCAGTATCTTCATGACTTACTTCATTCAAATGTAATGAGGGTGTGTAGAGGGAGTAAAAACCAAGAAATATCAGGATGCATTTGGGCATAACCAGCACTGTTTTGATGATGAAATACAGAGCTTGGGACATAGTGTCGTTGGTAACTGAAAAAACACAGCTGCGTCTGCCTAATGAAACCTGGCAAATTCATGTCCCTACTGATTATAGTGGACCTAATGATCGAAACCTTGTTGGATTTGTGAGGAAGACCTCAGTCTTTCTGTTGTGCTGCCATTATTCTGCAGGTGTCCTTAAACAGGTGCACTGTGTCACTGCTTGCTTGTTCCTTTTCACACTGTCCTTACAGCCACCTGCTCTCTCCTCCAGTCTCTTACCTCAGTATCCCTTGTGGGTCGGTTGCGTGTGATTTCTTCTCTACGCTATGAGGATATGTATGTGCTGGACCAAGAAATTGTCATCTTCACTATTTAAACTGAGTGACAGTGTGGTTGCAGGTTTCACTTACAGTTTGTCAGTACTGTGTTTCTTCTGCCTTTACCTCAAGTCTTTTGCTACCCTTTTCTGTCTTCATCTCATGCACACTTATGTGTCCTCTTGTGCTTTTCTTTTCAAACTTGTCATCTTCTTTTCTGATTGGTTTTTTCCTCCTGTGTCTTTGTGTTTCTTTATCTTGTGCTCCCTGCTTCCGCTCCCTTGGTGCACTCCCACTGCAGATGCTAGCTGTGCTGTAACGTTTCCTTTGTAAAAACACTCTCCACATTGTTCTCATATCAGCACTTGTGCTGTTTGCTGTCCTAACGCCGCTGTGCAGCCGCTCGCTGCCATGTAGCACAAATAGATGCTGAGCACAGGGCCCTGCCACCTCTGCCTGGCTCCAGGCTCGGTCCCCCCGTGTCCCCCCTGTCAGACTGGAGTGTGCCTGTCCTGTGCGAGTCCCCACTCCAGTGCTCTCGAGGTGTCCCCTCTGCACAGCCGCTTGTTCGCAGGAAACGAGCTAATGTTGAAATAAGGGAGGCGAGTTTTCAAATTCAGCCAGGACCATCAAGACGTGTCCTAGTGTGACATTTCCATTAGGGTAATTGTGAAGTTGCAATTCTTAACCTGGTTCACACCTGGCAGTCTTGCTCTCCAAATCCTCTGAGTATTTTCCTCTTAGAGTTTGGGGAGGTGAGTGTCAGTTTGGAGCCTGGGTTGGGGATGCTGGATTACATGTCAGCTTGTCTCGCTGGAGAAATCACAATCACAGAATGTTAGGGACTTGGAAAGATCATCTGGTCCAATCTCCCCACCCGAGCAGGAACACCTAGACGAGGTTACACAGGAATGTGTCCAGGCGGGTTTTGAATGTCTCCAGAGAAGGAGACTACACAACCTCCCTGGGCAGCCTGTTCCAGTGCTCTGGAAGTGTCAGTCCTGGTTCTGAGCACACATCTCTGGTGGGAAGCTGGCAGCTTTGGAGGGGCTGTGTCTCAGCTAGGACATCCCCCGACCACTGTGTGGTGGCTTTATTATGCTGCATGATGGTGAGCAACGGGTTTTCTTTTAGACAGCTATTAACTTTGAACTGTGAAATTGCTAATACATGTGCAGAAGAAAGAAGGATGTTAGAGATTTTTGCCAGTACAGGACCTCATTTGTGCTTCATATTTCCTCATATGCCCTGCCACATAATGTTAGTCAATACTGAGCATCTACAGCAATGGCCGTAACAGATAAAATAATTATTCATTATTATTTTTATGCATTCTTGAAAATGTGATTTCAATTTGAGTTACAACTGTATAAGCAATTAAGAGATAAGTGGAAATAGGTTTGTTACATTAACTGCTTTCATTTACAAATACTGTGACCTCCGGCTCTGCTTCCCTTTATCCATTATATATGTAGGCCAGTTGATACGGCTTCCCTATAACAGAAACGTGATTCCGCCACTGCACGTGGGAGGAAATTATTTGGAAAGCACACGCCAAAGACGACAGAACATGGCACATGTCTGCATCCTCACTCATCCCTGTACTGTCTCATGGGCAATAGTACTGAGTAGTGAGTAGTGAGTAATGCTGCATGATTGTTTTTCCCCCAGTCCTGAGCTTTATTTACTTAATTTTTTGTGTGTACCCTTATGGACACCACATCAATGAGCTACATCAATTTCTGTTCTGTAGACGCTCAGTAGCACAGAGAGTGTGGGAAACCAGCACAGCCATTGAACTTCGCTGCTGTGGGAAATCTCTTGTTTCTGCAAGGTTTCTATTGTTTTAACTATATCAATCTCATTTGACCAAAAAAAAAAAAAAAAAAGTTTGTTCTGAAAGAGAAGAGCCATTGCCTCTTCATTTAGTGTTACCAAGCTCAGGATTGTTTGTTGGTTCATTTATTGCACTGCAAACTTGCTAAAAAATCCTTCTCGCATTTCCTAAAACACTGTGCGCACCCCCCATCTGTCACGCGAAGATACCTACATATTATTGCTCAAAGCAGCTGTCACCAAGTTAGTCTTCAATGCAGAGGTGAAGACTTATTGCTCTTTCATGTTCCTCAGCAAAACACCCCTATTTATCAAGAACTATTACAATATTCAGACTTACTCCATGGGCAAGATATTATCTTTTGCAGCATTCCCCTTCAGCTTTCTCTGCAACATAGCATCTTAGAGTTATTAAATTTTGCTTTGTTTCTGTTGAGTACTTCATGCAAAAGGATCTTATTTATTACTGATATAAAAGAAATTATCTTATTTCCCCCAAAAAACTTGCTCCAGAACTTAACTGCTGGCCCTTCATGGGCAGATTGTACCTAAAGCAAATGCTGAGTCAGATTCACAAGGAGCCTGGTTGGGAAGGGACCTTGTTGTTTTCTCTGTTTACTGCATCCCACTCTCTGTATATGTGATGTCTGACCATTTATTTCTACTTGAGTGTACCTATTTAAAATATCATCCACTGACAGCAAATGTTCTTCATTTTGCTGGGCAATTTGCACGAATCAGAATATCCTGGTACCAGAGAAATCTAACTACCCTTATTAAAGTAAATTGTCCGACATTTGTTGAGCTTGGTGGATTCAGAATCAGAACCTAATTGACAGAGCATTCACTTTCAATATAGAAATTTGAGCTACAGTAAATAGCACTTCAGGTCTTCATAACTGTTTCTAATTTTAAATGTAGTTAGTTCCTGTGTTTATGTTTCCATTTCCATCTTTTTTCTCTACTATGCTCTAGCAATGACACATTGTGTATGCTTTGAGAGTGGATTATATGAAGATACATACTGTTGCATAAGGCGTCTTTTGTCTTTGATTTGCATATTGGAACATGTTATTCTTCTGAAAGTTTAAGTTTGCCCTAGGTGTTCTAGGTATCATAAGCTCTGATAACTGATAATTCTACATAAACCTTCTGAAATTACCACAACCAGAAATACATCCGCTTGTTCAGCAAAAATATATCCTCTTTTTTCATTTTCCATTTAGTTAGCTTGATTGTTTTGGATCATTCATATCCTTATTATTATTTCACCTGCTGAAGTCCCATACTAGTAACAGATGTTTCTGTAGAAGTTGTGTACTGCTCTGTCCTTGCTCCTGCAAAAGTACTAGAGCTCTGGTGGCAGCAGGACTTCCCCAAGATAATGATGACCTGTTTTGTTACACCCCAGTTATAAGCTTAATTGCCTTACTCTTCCACACTCAAGGCTAGCTCCTCCCTTTAAAGTTAAATTTTATTAGAGAGACTCTTAAGAAAAAAGAAAAGACAAAATCTCTAAAGGATTTAGCCTGCTGACACCTCTAGATTTTAGGATTCTTTTTTGTTTTAAATTCCATGTCTTTATAACTTCCAGTAAGATGCAGTCACAGTACTGTGTTCTGGTTTTAAAGAATACATAGTATTGAAACTACACTAGATGGAAAACTGCAGGCTGGTGACCCACAAACAAGTGTAAGCAGAAGAGATGGTGCATCTGCATTCCTGATTATTTCCATAAACCAAACTATTATTTTAGCTACTGTTTTGGCACAGTTTCTTCTGGCTGAGACAGAGTTTAGACCATGTCTAATCTGTGGTCATAACATAATGAGAGCAAAATGTGAAGAGATTTTACTCTTTGGCAGCTGAAAATTTATCTTCAGCTAAACCCAGGGGCAGGACTAGGAACTTTTCTACCAAATTTTCTTGGTAGTAACAGTGGAAGCCACAGATTTACCAGTTTTTTTCCATGTTTTCTACTGTTGAATCTGTGTATTCAGCCAAGCCATTATCTCAAATTAAGCAAGTGGTTTTATTCATGGCAATTTGACTGGAACTTATTGGATCAGGTAGGAAAAGAGCAAGTGTGTATCCATGTTTTGTTTTGCTTTCCTAGTCTACTTAAAATCTCAGTTTGACCGCCTTTACTTTCAGTACCCTGCTGCCTTTATGCCTAAATGTTTTCAGCTGAGCTGTTGTGTTCATTTATCACATTCTGGTACAGTTTGTTCAGGAGATGGAGCTCACACAGGGTCCTGTACAATGTTGATAATTCACTTGTGTGGGAAATAGGAATTCAGGAGATCTACCCCAAGAGTGCCAAGCCTTATATATGTCAATATGACGAGGTTTCCTCCAGTCAGTCACAAAAGCCTGTGGTTTTGAAGGCTGGAAACTTGACACAGAAACTGGAAACAATTAATCAGAAGATAATTTTTCTTACAAATGGAACTGCTCATTATATATAAATATGTATATATATTTTTTAAAACATGGTAAGCCAAGAGTGTACGAATCCCAAACAAAATAGCTCCCTGCTCAAAAATTCCTGTCCCTGTTGAAGGAACACCTGTGAGGCAAAGAATTAAGAGTCATGTCACGAGAAAGTGAGACCTTGGGCATATGTTCCTCTGAAGTCAGGGTGTAAGAGACCAAGTCTTAATCTGTATTCTGTGCATTGCTAATACTCTCCATTGTAACTGTTGCTACTTATGGCTGCATTATTATCCATTTTTCTAGAAGAGTTCACACATCTTACAGTCCTTAGTTTAGCTTGTATGTAAAGCTAGAGAATTCAACAGAATTCATTGTTAAGACAGTGTAGAGCCTTTATCTAAGATCATGGTGTACCTCTCAAAACGTGAATTAAGTTTGATTCCATGCAGTTCATTTCATCATGTTAAGAAGTGAGCATGACTTTATTTACCCCTGGCGATGAGGACATAGGCTTTAAATATTGTATGTTCTAGCTATAAATACTGTTCAAGCATCAACAGAAGTATTCTAATCTAGGAGGGTTTTCCAGTATGTCATTTTCTCAAATTCTTAACCTGTTTCAGCAAAAATACCTATATTTGTTCTTGATGCATGTAGCTGAGGATAGAAACAGGAAAAGCCAGAACATGTACTTCCTTGCACACTGTTTATAGAAGAAGGGAGAGACTCATGTCTTGTTGATTGTAGGTATTATGCAGTTGAGGTAATTTTACTCGTGTCTTCGAGGTGAAGGCACAAAATGTAGTTTCTTTTTCTTAGTTTTGTTTTTAAACAATGATTGGATTTTCAAGTAAATAGAAAAGAAAGTTCAAGATTGAAAGCTGGAAAATTCATAACATTTAAAAAGTTATAAGTGTAATACTGTTCTTGAATCTTTTCTTCTGTTTTATTTTGGATCCGTGTTATGAGTTTGCAATTTCATTATCATATGCTGTTTTTAAGAAAAGATGCAGGAAGGCTACAAAGTCCTCATGCATAGAAGGAGGCATCTGGTACATGTGGACGACTGTACTTTAATACTTTTTCGGACTTGGAGTGTAAATATCATAGAATCATAAAATGGTTTGGGTTGGAAAGGGCCTTTAAAGGTCATCTAGTCCAACCACCCTGCAATGAGCAGGGACATTTTAGAATCATAGAGTATTTTGATTTGAAGAGCCTGTCAAGATCATCGAGTCCAACCATAACCAAACTCTAGCACTAAACCATATCCCTAAGAACCTCGTCTAAACACCTTTTAAACACCTCCAGGGATGGTGACTCCACCACTTCCCTGGGCAGCCTGTTCCAATGCCTGACAACCCTTTCCAGGAAGAATTTTTCCTAATATCCCATCTAAACCTCCCCTGGCACAACTTGATGCCATTTCCTCTTGTCCTATCTCTTGCTACCTGGGAGAAGAGACCAACACTCTCCATGCTACAACCTCCTTTCAGGCAGTTGTAGACAGCGATCAGGTCTCCCCTCAG
>VWYH01002407.1:513940-875872 GCA_013399365.1 Pampusana beccarii | reverse complement strand
TTTTTTTTTTGAGGGAAACCTCATCCTACATTCATTCAAAGCTTTCAGAAGCTTTGTTTTTCCTTAGAAGATGTCCTAGATTTTATTCTTTAATGTTGTTTCTGATTTATTGAATGTCTGTGTTTCCCTGGATAGTACCATCTTTTGAGTTATACATCATCGGACTGACTCATTCCGATGATGTATTGCATTAATACATCATCAAAGCGCCTTGCTCTGCTGTTGCACTAATGATATGTTAGTATAATACATCATCAGAGTGAACTGCACTGATGATGTATTACTTAGATGGTGATGGCATTCTGTGAAGAAAAGGTTGAGGAGCAGGTTCAATACAGTCACAGGAGAAAAATTAGTCAATACAGAGTATAACTGTTTCCTTGGTAGTGATGCTGATGCTAAATTAGCACCATAGCCCCTGATCTGTACCCTTGCAGAAACACTGAGACATGCATTATCCCCGAAAGAGGAATGAATTCAGAATACTCGGTTAAAGGATTTTACAGAAGAGAGGAGAGGTGTAGCTATACATATCACTGGAAAGCTAAAGGTTATACATATAGCTATAATTACTGGGTACTGAGAGATCAAATGAATCAAACAAGGGCCAAAATAGGACCAAAGTCTACATATGTTCAGAAACTAACTCTCTGTTGGAAAATGTGATGCGTGGGAAGACAGAGATAAAAGGGCTATAAATATGCTGTCTGACTTAAAATAGCTGCCATTTAGAAACCTTTGTCAGGAATTTTAAAATATTCTGAGACATCTAGTAAGGCTATACTATAGTATTTTTTTTTAACTTTTAATTATGTACTTGTTTTAGTCATGCCATGTCAGAATAACAGACAGAACATGCCACTGCTTCAGTGCTGTGTACTCTCATGAGTTCCACAGGTGCTCAGTAATAGACAAAATTTCCAAGTTACGTGTACACAGCTGGTATACATAGTAATTAAAAGGTGTTAAAACTTTTGGTCTTCCAGTTGTGTAAAATTGTCTTTATCAGAGACTAGAAGGAGAAAATTGTGGATGTGTATGTATGGCTGGAAATCCTCCTGCAAGGTCAGACTGTATTATGCCAGTATTTCTCTAAAAGTGACGTTTTATATAAATCACACTTGTTTTTTTTTAACATGTAAATATCTGTCTTTTCTTTAATACAAAATATTCTTTTGTGTAATGAGGAATAATGAGTTATTTGCTTTCTCATCACTGGGATTGTCCAGATTCAGAGAGAGCAGTTCCTTTTTTCTTAGTCCTGGTAGTGTCAGAGGGTTCCCAAAATGATCTCTGGAAGAATGTGCTGGAATGGCTACTTTCCGAGTTCATTTTCCAGACAGATGGGGGTGAAAATAGTGTTAAAATGAAAGCTGTCAGGATTGTAGAGAACGGAGAGAAGGTATTATACCTGGATTTATTTATTTGATACAAGGGACAGACCATGACATACTTTTCTAAATGAGAACAAAATATAATGCGGGTACAAAAAGGGTTGTGGCATTGTGTTCACATCCTAGAAGACCTTGCTTTCCCATCTTCTCCCTCATTCTGTTAACTCCTAATTCTGTCCTTCATTGTTTTCAGCTTCCTTCATTTTTTTCTCAGCTGCTCTGCAGCGAGTGCCACCAGGGCTTTGTGCCCCACCACTCCCTGTGCCCCGTTTTGCACTCAAGCAGAGCCCGGGGGAGCCTTTCTCTGTGACGCGAGGGGCCACACGGGGCCATAGGTAAGAGCATCCTTCGCAGAAGGGTCTGCACAGCATGGTGCTGCTCTCCTTGCCCTAGAACTGTGCTTTGGGTGGGCTGGCAACATGTTCAGCTTCCAGGTGGGGTAGCTTTCAGCTCTGAAACTGTGGGATAAGTTTTCTTCGTAATCATGAATTCTCCTCTATCATCATACAGGTGGTTCTCACACTTGCCATTGCCCTCATATTCTCCTCCTTGATTTTGGACCAAAACAAAATAAAGTGGCTGGCACTGCTTTTGTCTGTTTAGGCAGGTTTGAAGAGTGGTTACACAGTGAAGTTGGAGAAGCACAATGCCATTGAGGTGCACAGCAGCATGTGGCTGTGCCTCCTGACAGTGGGAAGGGGAATGTTCTTGCATTCAGCAACCTCCTTACAAAATTATTTGAGGATTCCTATTCTTGGCTAGTTCACATTGGGTAATATAAGCTTCCAAACCAGCCCTTCTTTCTTGCATTTCTCTCGTGATCATCACTCTTCTACAACTTGAAGGAAGATAAGGCGAGAGTGGCTTAAGATACTATTTTGTTCTGTTTCCATCTGTCTTTTTTCCTTTTATTCTCCCCTTCCTTCTATCTTATTTGTTTCCCGCTTCTGCTCCAGCTCTTTCTTTGTATAGGTGATTGCTTTAAACTTGAATTATGTGGTCAAGATACACTCTAGATATGAGTTAGCTTTTAAAATAAACCATATTGTACCAGTTCTTAAAAAGCCACAACACTTTGTGGCAATATTCCCAAGATATTCATGAATGCAGCAAGTCATTGTTTCTCATTACTTTCAAATATTGCTAGACTCTGTTCTCAGGGACTGAAATCACTGTTTCAAGCTTTTATTTGGAAATGAATGCTTCAGAGCTACTCAGTATTTCTATCACTACTGCAGGTATTTTCTGAACAGATCTCTGTTTTGATCTTTTACAGTCTCTTCATAAAAACAGAACAATAGATGTTTTTTTTTAAAATCAGAAAGTTAATGAACTTATTTTGTGTCCACAGATTTCTCATGTTACTGTTAGAAAAAATAAATGTGATGGTATTATACAAAATGCAGTAGAAACAACTGAAATATTTTTTAAATTATGTTTTCAGTCATATGTTCAGCATTCAAATTTAGTATCTGATTTGTCATGTTCCATTTGTGGAGTTGCACTGAAGTCAGATGATGATGCAAACACTGAAGCTTACTTAGGAAAACTGCAAATGCCATGAAAAGTAACGACGCTCCCACTCAATATGTTTAAAACTATGAACCTGTTTGCTTGACTTCTGCATCTTAATTAGTGGTAATGGCTTTTAATAGTATAATAACTAGAACATACCCTTTGCATACCCTTTGGGTCTGGACATACTGAGCTTTTTTTTTTTTTTAAATGTAGCTCATACATGTGTGTTTTGTATCATCCTAGACAATCTGCCATAACACAGGACAAAACAAGATGTTCTAATTTTTTATAAATAAAGCTTGCTTTCTTTAAGATAGAAACCGCCAATTGCAGAAATACACACGTTGTTCCTAATTTATAACCAATAAACACTCCTTTTGGCAGGCTGCCATGCAGTTTCTTTTCTGCTCAGGGTCTAAACTGTGAATGAGAAATGATGTGAGAGTTACAAATGGTGTGGCTGAGAGACCTGGCAGGGTTTGAAGTGATATTGGTGCCAATCCAAATCCATGTTAGACTCCATTAGGGTAGGCCAGTTCGAAGGTGTAATACAACTTACTGGAAGTGACTATATCAATTAAATGTAAAGTGAAATATATAGTAGTCTTATTGCCATTTGGTAATGACAGAACATCATCTGAGGCTTTTTTCAGTCCTGCCTTTAATATCACTGCGGAGATGCAGCTAAGCAGTTATTTGTGCATCTGGAATTCAAAAGGTTCAAACATCAGTTAGCTTTCTGTTTGTAAGGGTGATGCTGAAGAAAATGAAACTTTTGGGGACTAATGTGGGGAGTTTAGGCGTCAGACACACAATACCTGGCAAACTGTTGGACACTCATTGCTTTGAACCTGCAACTGTCCCTTCTGAAGCAATTTGCTTTCCTTCTCTTTCCTCCTCTGCCCCAGCTTGCTCGTGGCTGTGGCTTGGGATCTCCTCTGGTGTTGTTTCCTTCCTCTCCTGCTTGCCCTGCCAGCACAAAAGGGGTGCCGTGTTTGAAATGGGTACCCTCATCTGCCTTACACCTGTGGATGTCATGCTTAGGCTTTTCATGTGAGTTTTGGGCTGGTTTTCCTGTGCCAGGAATCTCAACGCTTATTTCTTCCCACTCCTTGTGGGGTGGGGAGGTGCTAACCATTCAGGCTTTTCTATTTGGCTTTATCCATCAGGAAAGTGGTCAGATTGGGGGTGGGAGCGGGGTGGGGGTGGGGGGGAAGTGTGAGCAACAGCCTTCTTTTTAAAATGTTTATGTTTCTGTCAAGCATGTCACACTACTCTTATAGAACTTCTGGCATCTGAATACTTGCTAGGCTGCACAGTGAGAGGTCTGCTATAACAAGAACCAGTGCTCTCAATTTTTTCTGAAATGGTTGGGTTTAAGTAGGCTCTAGCATTTTCTTGCCCACTCTGAGATTTTTCCTCGGTGTGTTTCCTATACCCTATCACTACACTATTGGCAGTATATTAGCTTGACCTGGTTTTCTGACACTGCACAAAACATGGTTGTCTCCTCAGAGAGAGTATGTACACTTTACTGAAGTTCATATATTTAGTGAATTCTTCTTAAGTGTTGACTTTAAGTGAACTAAGAATCTGAACATTAAATTTGTTCATTTGCAATTTACCATCTCTATATAGAATCAGTACATCTTTCAGACGCAGTGTCTGCTTCTCTCCCACTTCTGTAACCTAATCTCTTTCTGTATAATTTATATACTGGAATTGTAATTCTCCGGTGATTCAAAATCAAAAAGCCCATTGATTTTTGTCATTCTGCTGTTTCAGGCATGGTTTGTTACATTGACTAAAGGCCTAAGCTGAAGCTCACTGAAGTTAATGAAAGTATTTCAAGTAGGTTTTAACAAGCACTGTAAAAAAACAATAGCAAAAATTTTTCAGATCATCAGTGGAGGAGTGCTGCAGGAAGAAGACCAAATTCATATGTACACACGCATTTTCCCTCAGGAATGTTCTCCTAGAGTTGTGGACAGCAGTATAATAAATCAATTATCTGATTAAAACAAGACTAATTAATATGCAATTATGACAGATGTCAGGTCCATTAATATGTAAATATTCATAAACTACCTGACAAGTTGCACATATGTAAGAAGAAATATTTAAATATGAACATCCCACTGTGTTTGCTGAACATAAGGGCAGGAAGTTTCTAATTTGGTTGGGGAAAATAGCAACATGTATTTCAAAATAATTTTGTTTTCTTTTATCAAACACACTTTCCCAAGAGTGAACAATGAGCTGTGATGTGCATAAGTAAATAAAGTCTTCATGTTTATAATTTTTAAAATGTTTACTTGAAATTAACAGAGCTAATATAAATCCAAGAGTCATTCATAATATGACAACATTAAAAAAAAAAATCATATACTTGTTAAGAAGCTGCAATTCTTTACCAAGCTAACTAGTTTCACTACTTCCTGGTTTAATTGGTATTCCCCTATCAATCATTAGTTTTTTCATTCATTGATCACTTTGTTTACATTTCATACTAACCAGCACTAACCAGATTTATACATTAACTACTTTTCAGGCAACCTGCAGAAATTACTTTATTTTCTGAATTAATTATTATTTCATTCACTTGGTAATTATTCAATAGCTTAATTATTTTCTACCTTACAATAATTATCTAGTCTTCAGTTAATAATTGTATGAACTATTTTCTTAGTTAATTTTTAACCAGACATCCCTTATTAACCATTAAATAACCCCATCACTAGCCTATCTGTTCCAAGCCTCAGTTTACCTATGTCTGGCTAGTCTCATTGCCATGTAGCAGTAAATTAACAATGTATTTGACAACGTTATTAAATGTGATGGGCCGGTGTCTGAGCTGGACCAAATTATGTTTCCTTTCCTAATGACTACCCCACTATCAGAATGAAAGTGCCACTCAGGAGGGATGTTGTTTTCAGACAGAGCATGGACATAGGGATTTCGATGACACTTCTTGTCTCCTTTTTTCAAGATGTCCAAGACTGAAGTTTTTTCCAGCTTTGCCCAAGTTGCAAAGCTGACTTCAGACCTCTGGCTTTTAAATCCAAGAGGAGGAATTTTTGTCAGTCAGAGAAAACTTGCTTAAGAAAGCGTGGCAAGACAAATGAATAGGAGGAGCATTGTGAAATTTCCAGGGCAAAAGAGTTTGATGATAACTCTTCTTTTGAGATTTGTTTTTTCCAACATAGCAGAGAAAGGGCAACTATCACAAATAATTAAATCCTTTTTTCTTCTAATCTGACAATTTTCATTATTGTGTAGCTGGAGATCCAATCTCGCTTTGAGACGTAGTGGTGATGATTTGTACAGCTGCACACCATGGATCTCACATAAACAGATATAACTAGAATTGGTTAGTGTTTCTCTTTTAAAATATTTCTCTAAGACTAAAGAATCTTCTCTGAGAATGTAACTATGAAAACACGTCTTTTACATTGTCGAAGATATAGGTCATAGTAAAAAGTAGTACAAGTTCCCATAGAGAGAAGATAAATGCCAGGTACCTGTGAGGTACCTAATCTTGTGATGCAATCAGATGGATTGGTGCAATATAAAATGCTTTGCTACTTTTAAATGGCTGTATTTTTCTTTAATAATTTTCTGCTCCATAAACACTTTCTTCATGTTTCCTTCTAATTTCTTGCGGAAAAGAGCATTTCAATTAAGTTTTCTTTAAAGGGATAGGTGTTGAGAAGGTTTGAATGTTTTTCAACCAGCTCCAAACACAGATTCAGACTGTTGTTGGGAATATAGCCTAAATGTTTCCAGATGTTAATAAGATATTTTTGAAATCCATTGTTTAACATTTTATTTGAGGCCTTTTAATCAAGCTTTTGAGAACTCTAAGTTACTCCATGGAGTGTAAGTAAAGGTTTAGCTGAGAAGAAGGTAAGAACATAAGTCTGAGATTTTTCCAGTACCATATTTGGATTGCATAACCTGACAAAAATGATGTATTTTGAATTGTATTTTGGAGAGGTGGCCATTTGAAAATAAAAATTAAGAGGCTGGCTTCTTAACAGTGATATAGTAGAGTCACTGAGGTTCCAAAACACTGGCATTTATAGTAAGGTGGTGGTGTTGGGTTTGGTTTGGTTTGTTTTTTTAACCAAAAGAATACTGGGGTAGACATGATTTCCTAAAATAAGAAGGGAATGTCTAAGATACTTGCTTTCAGAGCTAGTGACTGATATGAGAAGACAGAATGCAGCAGAGAATTAATTGAAGTGTGTTGTATGTCAAACACAATTGCTTGAGATTATATTATTTTAATTTTTTATCCATATTTTCATATTCTGTCTGCTGAATTTTTGTAGAAAACCGTAGTAATTTCTATTGGTTGCTAGCAATTTAGTCTATTTATACAAATACTTATATGTATATCAACTTTTTTTTTAAGTGCATATATATACATTACGGATGGAGATACACTTTCTTTTCCACCACAAAACTGAAAGCACAAATGTCTCCATATTATTTATAACCATTTTGATACCAAAAGCAGCTATTGCAAAATTTTTTAAAAATCTGATTTTGACCACAACTTCCTTGCTTATTTGGGGAATTAGAGTAGGAACATTATGTGTGTGTCCTGGTGGATGTTCAGAGCAGAATATGTTGTTAAAGTTTCACCCTTTGAATTAATTTAAGTACAATAAACTTTTAGCCTTCTCAGTGACTGGGTTTGCAAAGCATTGATTTCGTTCCTTAGTTCAGGTTTCCATTAGTATCCGAAGCATGATGTGGACCTGATTTTGTCGTCTTTCATAGTATTCAGTGTAATAAAGAACACCTTGTTTCAATCAGTAATATTAGAGCAGGAAAATAAGAAATGAAAAGGTATAATAATATATCTCAGTTGACAAAAAAGGAAACACCAGGTATATAAAATCGTTTCCTAGAGGAGCCAACTAATTTGTTGAACAGAAAGTGCACTCCAAGCTAGAGGTGTTTTATTAGTATCAATTTGCTGAGCTCTTATACATAGAGACCAAAACCCCTTTCTCAATATTCAAGGTTGAATCTCTGGTCTTTGAGAATGAGTGTGTGGCAATAATTCGTATAGCAAAGAGGTGACAATAGATAGAAATTTCCTTGCCCTTTATATTTTCTGTATGAGAGTACAGAATGGGTGTCTGGGTAAATGAGAAAGGAAACAGCTGGCAGTTCCCAACATAGAAACAAATTAAAACCCTTTATGTAAAGAGTTGGGACAACGTTGTCTGTTTGCTTCAGTTTAGTTAAACAAATAAGAGTATTATATTGTACTTTATTTAGTTTTGATTATTAAAACCTTTTCCTAAATTATCCACGGAAAGTTTTTCAAAAAGGTCTAAATAACTGAGCATAAAGTACTCCTGGATAACCTAAATACTTCAAAAAACCATGTGTGACTTTTATTACTAATAAAGCACCATTCTGTAGTGTATTAATGTGCTAAATGTTGTTATATACAGCAATTTGATAGTCTTATATGGTGCTGGCCTTTAATTCCTTAACAACTGCCTGATCTAAGTATGAATCGTGGCATATGCAGCAGACATCCAGCAGAAGTCTCACCCATACCATTTGGGTGTTTGTTAGATCTTTTAAATGTTCAGGAGAGAAATCCCCAAATGCCTACATGTTAACTGTGACTTCACCTTGGCGTCACAGGTATCTCTCAGCAGAGAAGAAAAACGGTTACAGAAGCTTTAAAACCAAGCATGTGATTAAGCACAGGTCTAATGACTATGCAAGAAATTACTTTCGTGAGCTTAAAGACACTTCTTTTTGAAGGCAAAACAAACCATGAAATTAGATGATAACAAGGTTAAGATTTATACATTTAATCCCTTCCAGGCAAAGCTCTGGATGAATTACAGTCAGAAGAAAACTGTCTTAAGACAGCCAATACGACTAGCAGATCATTTAAAACAAACAAAAAACCCAAAACCCTAACCAAGTGACAAGCTAATAAAATTACTTTAGAAATACTGCCTTTGGTTATGAAGATAAATTCATAAACAGCCCTATGGGCAAAAAGGCATGACTTAAAGATTTTTGTAAAGGGAAATAATGTCAGGGAAAGTGAATAAACACAAGAAAATCTAAAGAGGGAGGTAAATTTCATCTGTGGCCAAATGCATTAAAGGGCAAACTAAACCCAAGTCCTTAAAACTAGTTTGGTAGGTACAAAGCCAATACTTCATTGCATTCATTCTTTTGTTATTTGCAAGTTGTCTGCAAGCAGCTCCTTCAATCTTTTACCACACAATTGTTTTAAAGCAGTGTTTTGATTTTTTAGTGAAGCCAGGTTTTCTTAAACCACTCTTATTTCAAATTTTTGTGACACATTTTTCATATTGTTGTTGTCTGACTCCGTGGAAAAAGCTTAGCACTTGGACACAAAGACTGTGCTGGATCTGCACATCATGAAAGAAAATGCTTTGTTCAAGGAGAGTAGGAGCTATTAATTGTTCAGATATGCATTTCTTGTTACTAGCATAGCCTAGCTGATTATTTCAGGACCAATTTGCTGTACCTATGTCTCCTTCACAACTCAAACTTATATGCCACTGCTTCAGTGTCATTCCTCTTGTAATGAATCCCCCCACACCATCATAACATGTCATGCTTTATACTAAGGTATGGCATTGGCAAGCAAATGAGTCTCATCACAGCTTTGATGCCATAGACTGAGTGTCCATAGTGTCTTATTATTTTTTTACAGATTCTTTTCCCTTACATGATGTAAGGCATAAAACAGTTTCCCCAATATGTGTTGGAATAGCCTTAGTGTATTGATCTTGCTCTCTAAGTTTAAAGTGATGGATAAAGTGGCATTTCAGTATTGTCTCATGCAAGGATTACAGCTGAAATGACGAATTAGGCTTATTTAAGTTTGTGTTACTCATACTTTTCTAAGTGATGTTTGTTTCTGCTAACAGGTTTCTCTAGGATGCTATTGCACTAGATTATGGAATGTATATAACCATTAGCAGTTAAAATATCTAGTAATATTTTGAGTTCTTCATTTTAGTGTTATCTGCTTGGCTTTATAGATTGCTTAGGAACCAATATTTGTTTATTTCACTATTCATAGCTTCATTTAATAGTCGACAGAAGAAATATCAGCCAAATCAAAGTCAATTAATTCTGTGGCTATAATTTCATGAGGGTTTAGTATTGAACATTGTTCTTACTGGTAATACTTAATGACCATTATTGATAACATTACTGACTGCGGAATGCTCTTCATGAAAGTTAAGATATTCACATTATGACTTTGAGTGCTTGATTTCACATCTGATATAGCTGAAAAGTGTAACTTACATGATACGTGGCTGTAAAAATAGTAAAGATGATAAAAATAATTAAGGATTATAATGTTTCTCATATTTCTTTAATTTCAAAGAAAAATAACAGAAATATTGTTTATTTTGTTAAAAAGGAAGTTTATAGGAATAATAACACCATGAGAAATGACTATTTATATAGCGCATTACAGGTAGATTGTTGGCTATACATTGAAGCAGGTTCAGAAGTAAACTTTTTTCATGTGTAGATTGTCTAAACTGTTATAAGTACAATGGAATACAGAGCACTAAACTTCGGTGTAACTGATGACACGGTTCCTTGTTAATTAACTGCATCTGGAAGAGAGGAGTTTTATGCAACTGAGTGCAAACAGCTGCTGTTAGCAAGTCTGAAAGTATTCAGCTTCTAAAATGTATCACTTCAGTAAGAGAGGCAGTGGTCAATTAAGATAAAAAGCTTTTGTGTATCAAGTCACGGGCAGATAGGTAAAACAAGATGCCTGGCACCAGTGACTAAACATTAAACTCTGAAAGAAACACCACGGTATATGATTTTTCTGATTGAAGTTTTTTGCAAACCAAAGTGTAGAAAAATATATTTTTTGTAATAAATGGGATTATTTTGATAATTAGGCCAGTTCTTTTCTTTTTGGACATGTATCAGAAAACTGATTAGTCAAATTATCTTGATGATTGTTTAAAGATTTATAAAAGTTCAAGTCAAAGCTAGACATAGAAATTGGTCTACGATATATGGCTGTAAGCTGCGTTTATTAAAGACTGCTAACACTACATTATTTTAGTAGGAGATATGGAAGTAGAAGAGAAAATATGTTCCACTTTGGACTGCATGTTTGAGAGCCAGAATTGAGCTAAAAGGTGCTGTTAGTTAACCCAGTTCTAAATGGGCATTTGATCTTTTGGGCTTAGGAGTTCAAGGCAGACAGATGTTATGCACTCTTGCTATACCATTCCTTCATGTACCTTTGGTTTCAGTGACTAATACTTTTTTAATAAGATCAAAGAAATACTGAAATGGCTGGGTAGCATGAAATCATATGAATTTCACAAAAATGTCCAAAAAATATTTTCTTAAGGGGAAAAGACATGTTCATTAGAATTAAAATATGTTTTCATTTTATACTTTGTAAGGTAGAACTCTGACAAGAAGTGGCAGTTTTCTAGATGTGACTCTTAAAAAAAACAAAGTGTTTGGGCTTTTTCCTCATAATATAGAAAGCTGAATAATTTTTTTTAAATTGAAGTAATAAATTGAAGTATAAACTGAAGTATAAACTGGAGTAATATTTTTAATATACTTCTCACATACATTAACTTTTTTTTTCTTTTTCTTTTTTTTTTTCTTTTTTAGGGGAAAAAAAATTGTCTAACCTGAAACAGATTGTTTTGTCTGTATGGGATCTTGTGTAGATTTGATTAACACTGCACTGTCAGGTCTTTAGGGTCAGGGCAGATTGTATTAGAAGCATGACAAGTAGTTAATGAATTTGCATTGACTAATCCATACAAAGCTAAAGATTTTTCTGTCAGGATTAATGTCCAAAAAGAGTAGGACACACTATTTGATATATTATCTTACACTGAATCATACTGTTATTGGACATAAGATTAAGATTATTTTGTCTCCTTCCATAGATATACAACTGGTTTTTGCTATGACACTGATGTATAGTCATTGCATTAAGAATTCATTTAATCATCAATGATGTCCTGTTGTAATTCCTCTGTATACGGTATGTGTACTTGCAGTAACTGGATGAGTACTGAGTCTTGCAAACATTCACTCCATGCAGGGTGGAGTCGGAGAAGCATGTTCTAAATTTTGATCTACGCCTTCAGTTTGAAACGAATTGTCAGAATACCTGGTGATGAAACACATTTTGAGCTTTCAGATGCTGTCTAGATATATTGTGATCCAAAGAGTTGCTGTTTCTTAAAAATTTAGTGGCCTAAGTGAAATAAATACTCAGTGACCCTGTGATATTTCAGGAGGCAGAATTTGGTGAAAAGAATTGCCAGAATGTTTTTTCCAGGGAAATTAGGCGTGCTAGTCTTGTCAAAATGGTAAGAAGAGATAGGGTAAGCCTGTGGTTCTGAAAAAGAGAAAGAAATTTAAAAAGATGTCTTACCAAGCTTTAAATAAAATTTCAGAGACTACACAAAATAAGCAAGTGAGGAAGTGTAGCATCATTTTCTTAAGGGGTGTCCATTGCAATGCCAATAAATAAATTGCTGTCCACAACAGCAATAAATGCATGAAGGGAACACAAGAGGTGAGCGAGCGAGCAAGATACTATCCTTGGACAGTTTTTTCATTATTTTTTAAAGGTGATTGTTTTGTTTAGGACTAAAGCACATACTGAGGCACCCATCAGGCACCCTAATGCAGCACCTTTAAATAGTGCCGTTTATGCTAGTCATGTTTCTTACAGGACAATGAAAAAAATATCATGAATTTTCATTTAATAAGGTTATTTTGAAATAATGTCATGCAAATTCTTAGCTGACATCTTCAGCAGATCCAGTTGTCTATGTTCAGGAATGTCTATTTTAAACAAAATTTTCAAACAATGAAACAAAGTGATTACTGTGTTCAAAATACGTTCAAATTAAATATCAATGCAAAATAATTTTCTTAGCAAGGAAACAGGTGGTTTGATAATTTTTTTTGTTTAAATTTAGAAGGTAATAGCTTGATCATTCTTTAAGAATGTTTTCTAAGGAAAACCATGAATTATATAGATTACAAAATATCTTAATATGCAGAATCAAGGCTTTAGGTTGGTGGTAGTTCAGTTCTCAGTAATGGTCAAAAAGAATAGAATATCAGGATTTTCTAGGGAAAGATTAAAAAGCAAACTTGGAAATAATAATGCTGCTGTACAAATCCAAAGTATACCTGTATTTTAGCGTTGTGTACATCACCGATTTTTACAATTCAAAAAAGATGTAGTAGAATTAGAGAAACTTCAGAAAAGAAACAGAGTCAAAGCCATGATGTAAGCGATGGAACAATTTCCTTGTGAGCTAAAAGC
Source organism: Pampusana beccarii (assembly GCA_013399365.1). Taxonomy (NCBI): domain Eukaryota; kingdom Metazoa; phylum Chordata; class Aves; order Columbiformes; family Columbidae; genus Pampusana; species Pampusana beccarii. Next base: position 862,588 of record VWYH01002407.1, on the reverse strand, counting down.
TGAACTGAGCGGGAATTTTCAATCTGGAATGAGATAAATGAAAAGGTGTACAGAGAGAATAATAAGAAAAAAGCTTGTCGAATTCTTGCAAACATAGGAAGATGAGTAACTATTCACTCTCCCTTCCAATATGAAACCAAAATTTCATCAAGAGAACATAATGCAAACAGGTTGACCATGAGTCAACGATGTGCCCTTGTGGCCAGGAAGGCCAATGGTATCCTGGGGTACATTAAGAAGAGTGTGATAAGCAGGTTGAGGAAGGTTGTCCTCCCCCTCTGCTCTGCCCTGGTGAGCCCATATCTGCAGTACTGCACTCAGTTTTGGGCTCCCCAGTTTAAGATGGACGAGGAATTACTGGAGGGAGTCCAGCGGTGGGCTGCAAAGATGATTAGGTGCCTAGAGCACCTTTCTTATGAAGAGTGACTGAGAGAGCTGGGTCTGTTCAGCCTCGAGAAGGCTGAGAGGGGATCTCATCAATGTTTATAAATATCTCAAGGGTGGATGTCAAGAGGAGGGGACCAGACTCTTTTCAGTGGTGCCCAGTGATAGGATGAGGGGCAACAGGCACAGGCTGAAGCATAGAAAGTTCCATCTGAATATGAGGAAAACTTCCTTTACTTTGAGGGTGCCAGAGGACTGGAACAGGCTGCCCAAAGATGTTGTGAAGCCTCCTTCTCTGGAGACATTCAAGACCCGCCTGGACACATTCCTGTGTGATCTGCTCTGGTGAATCTGCTTTAGCAGGTGGGTTGGACTCCAGAGGTCCCTTTCAACCCCAGGCATTCTGTGATTCCGTAATAAACAAAAGTTGTTTCTATTGACAAAGCAAACTCAAGCTGTTGAATTTCTTTGCCACAGGCCATTGTGAAGCTTAAACTACATATGGCTTTTAGAAACTACCTGATAGCAAGAAAGAAAAGTTATTCAAATGCTGTGAAGTCCAAAGGTGACAACTCTAGCTCAGGGGTTTGTTGGAGGTTGAATGTGGTGGAAAGATGTTTATATGCTTCACATTATTTTGTGAGAACTGGTAGTAGATGGGAGTTATTTGATTATGAGTCCAGTTCTCTCTCCCTCTGATATCTAAAAGAGCAGGTTTGGATCCTATGAAAGGATATATTTAATGAAGTCCTCTTATTTTGTCTTATTTCCCCTTTTAGGAGATAGCTACATCTTGTAGTTCAACTAGTTAAGCCGCTCTTCGGGAAGTGTTTTGTTGCCTGAGGACCGAATCTACTGCATATACGAAGTCATTGCACAGGAAATGGCTGGCAACATCTAGAAAGCTTCGGTAGGCTCAGTGCTGCTTAAAAGTATCCAGAAGAATAATATGATGATATAAAGGCTAAAAATTAGTTCATTAATATCGCCTATAAGATAAGAGCAATGGAAAGCTGTAAATTAATATTTAGGGCACATGCTTCAAAAGTGGAGAATACTAAATGTGATTTACCTTGCTAGTAAAGCTGTTGGCTGTGTGGATTACATTCATCATTATCACTTATTATAGCCATCTAAAGATAAATGTCAAAGGCTGACACCAACTGTTTGGTTCCTGAGGTGAATGTGATCATACGCTTCTCGTAAATAGTACTCATTCATGTCTCCAGCCTTCTTATTTTTGATCAACTTGCTGCTGTAAATACCAGTTGCCTACTTCTGTACCACATGGTACATCACAGTGCATTTAAGTATTGTATTTGAGTGCTTTCACAGCTGCTGCAGCTTTTTTATCTGTGTACAGATCTCTGTAACTTAGATAAATCAAATGGTAACTATCTCTTCAGAGAGAACTTCACCATTCCCATCACTCAAGAGCCTCCTTAGGCTCTGTTATATCTGTGTGCTCCTCATTTTCCCATTCAAGAGCATGCAATTAATCCATGCCAAATCTTGTCTCTCTGTATACTCTCTAAATGTTAGAGAGTTGTGGGTTTTTTTGGTTGGTTGGTTTTGGTTTTGTTTCTCTCAACTGCATGTATACATTGTTTGTACACCTCCTCCTTCCTCTCTTCTGCATTTGACTTTTTGAATTTGGTGAGTTTGATATTCAATTAAAATAATATTTTCTGCAAATCTGAAACTTCAGCTGTTACAGTGTACTGGTTTAAAACTTATTTAATATAATCTTAGAGGTTAATGTTTGTGGGAGTGCAAAGAGAATGAACTTTACCTGTGAACTTTAGAAGAGCTGTCATTTAGTTTCATGGGTTATTCAGAAATCTTGGGTATTCTTCCTCTGCCAGGATGCCCTTCCTAAGATTCTATATCTATTTCTTGGACAAGAATAGAAAAATTTGTGTAAGAAGTGTTGTGCTGCATCAGATAACTACAGATAACATTGCTATTTGCATTCTTTTGAGACATATAAAATTGAGGCAAATAAGGCAATGATAATTGTGCTCCAATTAACTTCTGGGACTTGTAAGGGGAAAGAACACTCAGAAGTGTGATGGTGGCAACAGTTGTAAATGCTTTATTAAGGAAGTGATGCACTACTTAGCTTTGCCATCAGATTCAGAAAGATTTCTGTGTTTAACCCATGAAATACTGTATTTTTATATAAATCTGTATAGTAGCTAACTGTCTTTTGAACATATTTGATTCCCATCTATATAAGAGCTGTGGCTGGTGAGTAATCACTTAAGTAGGAGATCATATCCATACCTTAGTCTAGTGTGGTATGGCATTCTGCATGCTGTGACACAAGGAGAATGGGTTCAGGAGCATGTCACAATTGTGCCCTTCCATGTGCTACGTAGTGGTACTATTGATGAAGGCTGTAGTTCCCGTGCTCTTACCTGTCACCTCCATACCTGCCCTGTTAAATGCTCTATGTAGTTTAAAACAAGTTTACTCTGTGTCAGTCAATGTCTATTATATGGTGCAGACTGTTTGTGATTTTGTATTAACAAACATATGAAAAGACTCCTACTGCTTCCCCTTGGAAAAATGCTGTCCCTATGGAAAGTCGTTATCACATGCTTTAAAGACGAATATGCAGTCATGATGTTTATACTGTTGTTTGTTTGTTTTTTCCTCTAGTTAATCAAGCAGCAAGAAAACAGGAAAGTCTGGGTTAGATGTCCTGAAACTGTAAACGTGCAACTGAAAATCTCCTTTGGCACATTACTTCCCACCACTAGGTATGGTACAGTGGAAGGAAAAAGTCCGGTTTGCTTCGTAGCTCTTGTCTGCAGCTGCTGCACTTCTCAAGGTAATCAATAGCTGTTTAGACCCACAGGTCTATGGTTATAACAACGTAGTTGTAAGCATAGGGACAGATGACTGTGGACATCTTCAGTTCTTGTTAGATCTAATTTAAATAGGGCAAGGCAATGCAATTCTACTCAAAACTGCATTTGTTCTCTAGTTCAGCGGTTGCAATCACTTGTTAGCTGGCCCATCAGCATAAGCCATGGTAAAACCGTAGCAATGCAAAATACAATCAGCTGGAATTCAGTAACTAACAGTAACTAACATAATCCACATTATCACATGTTGTGGCTTTGCGGGTTGCTTTGTTGTTAGGAAAAAACATCTTTACTAGGAAGGTAGTGCAGTGCTGGAACAGACGACCAATAGAGCCTGGAGAATCTGCTTGAAGGCTTTTAGCAATTGCCTAGACAAAGCTACAGTTGACCTCATCTACTGTTTGCAATAGTTTGCTTTGCAGCGTGGGCAGTTCTTATCATGGAAGCAGTGGGGTTCATCAACACAAAAATATTAGAAACTTCCCTAAAATCTTTCATTGCTGTTCTGCTTTAGTAGGTGCTGTAGAGGTTTAGGACTGTTGTACAACAGAGGAAACTACAAACTTGTCATAACATGTAATAATTGACAAAATGATTAATTACTGTGGAGTTACTCTGTGGTGCAGATTTCTCATGATATTGCATAGTAGCCCTCTGGAGTTTTTTGCAAAAGCAATGCATTTGGCAACTAGGATGACCTATAAAAAGAGGCATGCAGAAAAAAATTACAAGGTCCTTTAAAAGATGATGGACATTTTTTTGCTGTGTTTTTGAGCATATACCAAATAAATATTCTCACCTTGTTAAAGAATAACTGATACTGTCTTGGTTGGTACAACACTGATCTCTTAAAACTTTTGCATTATAAGTGTGTGTGCACTTGTGGAAGTACACATACACTACATGTGTTAAATGTACTGGAACATTTCTTGTCAAGATTCCTACCAAAAGAAAAGCATTAGAGCTAGCATTGAATGCGAAGCTGGTCTGGATAACCTCCAGAGATCTCTGCCAACCAATGTTTCTAAAATCACTCTCTGGGTCTCTCTTCAGGAAGACCTGAGTACTGTCAGACTAGAATTGATTTAAGACTGTCTTAAGGTCAGAGGCAGACAATTTTGTAGGCATTTTGAATGATACAAGCACATTAACAAGCAACAGTTTACACACTAAGAATTCTTGTCTTTCCTATTTATTTAGGAAATAATATATAAATACAATGATTTATTTAGCTAATGAGTCTCCAGACTTGTATCCAAGTGGCAACCAACCAAGTGGTGAATCAAGTATGTGGCTGTCCACATATTTGAGACTTGCTTTAAAGTTATATGAGGACTTTAGGCCAGACACTGCTATTTATGTTTGTGTGGTCCGTGATTAGTGTCTCCCAGCACCATTATTTTGCAAATGAAAGAATCCTGCATTTACACACGTACAGAAGCTTTGCAAAGCAACCACTGTAATGCTGTCACTGATGATCCAGAAGAAAAAAAAAAAGAAAAAAAAAGGAAAAAAAGAGATAATTGTATCTTCATGGCATGACAATAAAGTATTGAGGATCAAATTCAAGAAATTTGCTTGATGCAAATGTAAATAGTGAAGAAATAATTTTTTTTTTTTTTTTTAATTTTGAATTGCCAGGCTGTTTCTGTAGTTCAGTGAAGGTCTTATTTTGCAACTAAGTAGCATCATTGTCAGTACTAGTTCATTGATATCTTAATATAATCAAAGAGCGGGCTAATTTCTGTTGACTCAAACTCTTCCTAGAAGCATTGAAAAAAAAAAAAAGTGTCTTGATTTTTTTGTATTTCACTTTGCTTCTAAGGAGTTTTATTTCTAGTATTTATATAATGACTTACTGAAGACCCTTGAATATACCATACATACACTAGCTGTGATATACACTGGCAGAGAGAATGCACATAAACATATTTGTAGAAAATAATTATTTGAATTTCACCACTTGACATCAAACTGAAATGAATCTAGGAAAATCTCCATTGTAGATCTCATTAGATTTTAGATATATCATGGCTTATGTTCAAGAGAATAAAAGAGGATTTCATGACAGTGCTGTAAGAGGAAGCTGTGAAGTTAGAAGCATGAGGAATTTTAACATGGCTGTTTATTTGTGTGGGCTTGCAGCATTATTTTACTGTCTAAAGCTAGAGGTTTTTTCCAGAACTAACTGGTTGTGTTTGCCTATACTATATTTTAATCATGTGCCCTTTCCTTGCCTTGCATATTGTGAAAATATAGTATTGCTAATCTAGGCTCAGATTGTTCTGCAGCGTGTAACTTACCATACTTAACATGAATGAAACAATGCAAAAGAAAGTTGTTTTAATTGTGTGCTTATTTTCTGAGGAGATTTTAGTTCCAGAAGTGTATCAAAGAACCCCAAATCCTTAAATTCACTGCCTCTGACTTTCTGTACTGTTTCATCATGTAACTATAAAAATAACATTCAGTTTTCTTTTGATTAGATCCAGGTTTTTAAACTCAAATAGACTTCGGGGGAAGTTTGTAGGGATATGTGCAGAATTACAGAATCACAGAATGTTAGGGATTGGAAGGGACCTCAAAAGATCATCTAGTCCAATCCCCCCACCGGAGTAGGAACACCTAGATGAGGCTACACAGGAATGTGTCCATGCGGGTTTTGAATGTCTCCAGAGAAGGAGACTCCACAACTTCCCTGGGCAAAACAAGAAAAAAGTGAAAAGATTTGTTTTCTAGTAGAAGTCTCTGTTACTGATCTCTATGTGAATTTATACTTTTACATACAAACATGGTGAATTTGTGGCTCAGATTGGTTGTTTGGTACTGTGTGAATAGTGATTCAGAAGGGGAATGAATTTCTCTTGGTCCATCAAGGGAGCTGGATGCTGCTCTTCATCAGTTCACACAACTGCCAAAGCCAAGGTCTGCCTTGCCCTCCTTATGTCTAATGCACTTTCTCTATAAACTCTGGGGATTACACCATGATTTTATAACTGGCATCATGTCATAGCAAGGGAGGAAGGCAAGGGGTGAAAAAAAAGCATATTAAAGTATCTTACTAGGACACGAGGACCATTGCTCATCATCAGAGATGTCCTGGAGAAACAGTGATCCTTCTAGCAGCCCTTGGAAAGTCATACTTTGCCACTAAGTGGAAAACAACAATTATTCTCTGATGGATGTTGAAGATTACAGTATTCCTTATTCTTAGTTTTTACAGCTTCAAATAAATGTCTCCCTTGCTTCCCGCTGTCTTACTGCTCCCAAAGAGTACATTCATATGAGTGAAGAAGTCCTCATGAATGCTCACAGATTTGCTATACTATCTGTTTGTGTTATGTCTTTATTCCATCATGAGAAGTCGATGTTTCATTTGCATCTCTTTCCTCCGAAACCTCAATCTCCTTCATGCTCTCTGTCTTCTGAATTTTAGAATCAGAGTGGGTTTTTCCAGCTTGCTTATTTACTTGTGAACAAACTCTTTCGTCTTATCTTGCTGGTTTTTCCTTTTGACGTTTCAGTCCTGCTTATAACTCACAATTGATGCTTCTGCTCTTTTTCACAACTAAAACCTTCTTGGAAAAAGTAACATATCTCTATTATATTTTCCTTATAGAGACCAATTGCTATGGTTCCTGCTATGCACCCACAATTTTCTATTCTTTAGTCCATCCTATTTCTGTGACATTTCTCCACCTAGAATTTACTGGCTGCTCGAGGAAAAAAATGTCAAGATGTAGACATTTGATATCTTAGGTTTAGTTTTCAGGTCCTGCATATATTTTTAAGGGACTAGACTGAAATCATAGATGGGTATAGGCTATGCACTATAGTATTTTATTAATCTTTAGGTGCCTTCTTCCTAGACTGTTATTGAGAGCCTTAAGTGACATCTCCGAAATCTGTATTGAATGCATGGAAGACGTTAGGAATCTCATTGTGGCACCTACCTCAGCAGATATGCCACTGAGTATCTTGAAACATGAGAGCAGAGGAAATTCAGAAGACAGGAGTGCCTGACTTACATGGAGATATGCATCTCCATAAGGAATCTGCAGATCTTCATAACGATACACGTATCTCTATAAGGAATGTAGAGTCTTAAATCCTTTCTAGATTGTAGGGGAAGAGAATGTCTTTGAAATTTTATGCATCCTAAATGTGTGAGATACAGTTTCAAACCTACTCTTTCCATCTCCACAGAGCTCACTGCTTTCTTTACCAGAATTTCCCAGCCCTTAGTTCTGCATAGGATTTTCTAGCCTGTAGGTACCCTCCTGGCCTTAAGGATACACCACCCATTTTGCAAAAACGAATTGCAGATTCATTGGTGGACTCAGTGAACATGGTCTTTCAGCCCTGATGCTTAATGGTCACAGGTGGCAGAAGGTGTAAAGTTTTGATTCCAGCCTCTTTGCAGGGACTATCCTGTACAGTGGGGAAGTGAAGAACTTTTTGTTTGCTGATTGATATGAAAAGTATGGAATTTTGAAAAACTTAAAAAAATCATGGATGGAAGCCATAATGGTTCCCTTCTAGTTTATTTTTTTAAATTATTTAATTCCACAAACCAAATAAATTGTGATACAACCTATGACTGTTAAAATGCATTCTTTTCCCTTAAGGAGATCTCCTTTGAAGGTGTGATCTACAGAGCAATCCAGCTATCAGATTTTGTGTCTTAAATATTCCATGGGGTCACATGAACTGGCTGTAGCTGAAGTGGTGGTACTTTGCAATTACTCCCTGTGCATGTTTAAAATCATAGGATATTGAAAACAATATACTTACAACGTATTTGAAGTTTTGCCTGTTGGATATTTTAAAAATTATTTTTAATGGTCTCTGTTAACATCTCATGACAAACATTTAAACAAGGATCAAGAAATAGGTAATGACATAGAATCGGGGTCACTGTGAGAGCAGGGCATGGTTTCAAATGTCAGTGCTCGTTCAGAGTGAGTTTTGAGAACCGTGGAGAACTGATTGTAGGACAGGAAATATTGGTGGGATTTGCATGTCTGAAGTTTTACAGTAATGTGACAGGAAATGAGCACAAGTTAATATGAGCTCTACTGACTCCATCAAGCACGTGGTAATTTTTCTCTTTTGGTGTTATAGAAACCTTTTACAAGTCTGGATTTGATGGTGGAGTTTTCATTTTCACTAGTTTTGCACAAGTACAACCAGGTTGTTTTCAATTGACTATCTCCTGATTTACATTACTGAAAGACAGAAGACTAATTTCTTATGCAAAATAAATTTCACACACTATTTTTCACTTTCCTTTTATTGCTGTTTATTCTGAGTTGTATGTTGTCTTTTTCAGTAATTTTAATATTTATCTTTCTTTTATCCTTACACATGTTTTTATCAATAGATGACTCATTTGTTCAGAGACATGGAAAAAATAGTTAGAAGTCTTCTATTCCTAGAAAACTCCTTAGTTTCCCTTTCCCACAAACAGTTAAAAACACAAGCAAAGAATAAATAGGCATAAAATGTTAAAAAAGATATAGAGATGGATCTCTATAATGGTATCTCAATATTTTCAAGATAATGGAGCTGTTAGATCCACCTTGGATCATGCTTCCTTATGAGTAGTCAGTACAGTCTGTCTGCTGCAGTGAGATCAGGTATATGAGACTTCTTTTAATACAGATTTTTTTTTAAAGTCTGGGTTGCTGCCTAGATTTCTATTTCTTCTTCCCTAGTAAGCAGCATCTATTTTCTCCTTGCATTGCAGATCCCTTTTGCTTACTTTATTGACTTCATGCTTTTATCAGAATCAGCACAGCTTTTTATGTAGCTAGTAAGCCTGTCATTAGGGATTTGATGGAAGCCTTCCTCAAATTGTAAATAAATTATAGTTTATGTACGGCCGTTATCATCTTTCTCTAGGGGTTTCAATGGCTCCAAGCTTTTGTGGTATAGACCATATCCCTTTAGGCAAGATACCCCTTCAGGATATTTCCCTTCAGGCATGATATGCTGGTTGTAGTCACTACAATATTACTTTGATTATTCTCTAAATTACCCCTCATTACTGTACATTTTCTTTGCTTTTCTCATTACAGATGTAAACATTGTGTGTCTGATGTGTTTTCAGTCATACTTCCATTCAACTCTCTAACATATAGCTTCTCTCAACGCTTTTTGATGGATTTATTTTAAGAAAAATGTTTCTAGACATTTATTTTAAGTTTTAAAATAACAGGGAAATCAAAATATGGTTTGTTATTTAATTTAGTGTGCTCAAGTAACTAATTAGCCACAATAGCTTATTAAAAGGCATCTTTATGGGCCTGTTGGGAAGTATTATGAAAGAGGCCTTGCTCTGTATCTTAATTGTCAACTGACCTGGGCTCTGTCAGAGCTATAATAAGAGAAGTGAATTCCAGAGGTGAAGGGCTTGGGCTGAGAATTTCCTGTCAACATTCCCTGACATTTATATTTAGGAACTAAAGTGTTGCAGCTGACCTCGGCTGTTGTGGTGGAACGGAAGGGCAGAAGCAGGTTACTTAATTACAGCCATTGAAAACCTTGCTGGTGCTTAACAAGTTCTCTGTTATGATTCCCATTAGGTTACACAATTTCACAGACATCAATGCTGTTGTCCCTTATATCCTATGGGAGCACATGAGGATTTATTATGGAGATTAAAATTTATGCAACAGCATCTTAAACTGGCATATTCAGAAAGTTCTTTTGACCTTAATGGCTTAATTAGTTATTTTTAATGTGCCCATAGTACACACATTCAACAGATACATTATATTTCTGTCATGACCAGTCTGTAATTTCTCCACTGTTTTTAACAGAAGTCTTGAAGATTCATGGAAATTTGAGTCTCCATTTAAAAAACTCTTCTTTCTTCGATGACTGTAAAGATCCAAAGACCATTTATGAGTGTCAAGTGTTCTTGTCATCACTTTTCATAAACTCATAGGTTAATCTTCATTTACAACAATCTTTTCACTCACTGTCTGCATATCATGTAGTTTATATTCTGTTTCCACAGGAGACATTACCCTTGTATTTGAATTAATTAAATTAATCCGTGAGATAGTACCACAGTTCTCCTTGAACCATTTCAGTATCTGGTGGAGTTCCTCCTCTAAGTAAAGTTGGAAGCTGTGAAGGACGAAGATATACTTTGATTATCATCAGAGATTTCTACGTTATCCCTTTTGTTTGTTTGTTTGTTAGTTTATATAGCTACGTCCAGGATGTTGGCAGGGTGAATTATATCATACTAAGAATGCCAGAATAGATCACGTATGGCTTTTCCATCCTCTTTCAGTGAAGCAACAAATCTTTCCTTTTGAAGCTTAAGGTATATTCTGCCAGGACAAAGGAAATGTTTGCCTTAGTCCTTATGATTCTTAAAGCCCAATTTTTGAGGTGTTTGAGGTGGCTACCTGTACCAACTTACTACCTTTTATTGGACACTGTGTAGTTAGTATATTATTTAGGTTGAATATCAAGTTAAAGAGAGCCTTCAGTCTCTGTCACTGGCACTGTCACTACCATATTGAAGAAATTTTGTTTGTCACATGGACACATAGTTAATAAGAAAATAAAGTCACCTTACCATAAATCGGTTCTTTGAGATGTTGCAGTACGTATAGCTTTTCAGTTCTGCCTCCATTGTGAGCCTTTGAGGGTTGCAATAATGGGGAGCTCCAAATTGAGACAGAACTCTGAAAAAGTAAATAATAGTAAATTAAAGGACCTTGATGCCTTCCTGTGAAACTTAATAGGTTTAAGCAAATACATAGTTCCGAAGAACATTATTAGTTTTAAAAACAGCCGTTCTCCCAGTCAGGCCTTTTGTTCTCTTTGAGTCACAATTTTCATGGGATTTCCAAGAACATTTGTGAGACTTGTCAAACTTAATTTATGGGGCCAAAGCCTTCAAATGTTACTCTTGCTTACAGGAGAAACCTGACCTGTGAGATGTGCTTAGTGATTACAACATCTCAAGGAGCCTGAAATGGCAATATAAGAGAACCAGGTGTTATTCTTTATTCTATAGGAACCCTGTTAAGCTGTGACCTTTCCTCCTAGTTTTTCTGACTATCCATCTCTCTATGTCTTGGTAGTCCTGAGCATAATTTAATTTCAGTTCCTGAAGGCTTTTGAATCTGTAGCAGTGTTACAGGATCAATGTGGCTTTGCTGCAAGTAGGAAATGCTTGGTCCTAGCTTTAGCTTGGCATACATGGATTATTATGTTAATAATTTTAGGCTACTTCTCTGCCTTGTAAGTTTGCTTCATTTTTGCAAGCCTTGTAAAAGGGTATTTTACAATTTTTTAAATTGTAAGTTACTTTAAAAGAATATGCTACTTGTTGCTAAAATCTATTTGCTTTCATTATAGATGACCCTGCTAAAAGGATTATTAAATGCTCACACACACATACACATTTCTAAATGTGTATATAAAGAAAATCATTGTTTACAGAACTTGTTCTGTGACTCCAAAGTACAAATGGACATCTTTGAAATAGAAGTCTAGATATGGGGTTTCTGAAGCAAAAGTCAAAGTGATTTTTGCTAAGAGTATTTACACCTCCAAAGTCAGTTCAAGCTTTTCAAGAAAGCATATGCTAATAACCTCAAATGCTACCTTCAAAATTAAGCACTTATGTCTTATACTGAAAAACAAATTCTAGATTTAGGCAACGGAGGTCTGACGTTTTAGTCTCCATGGCCTCTGTTTTTTATAAGATAGGATGCCGCCCTTATAGGATTGCTTGTGGTTTTGGAGGAATTATGTACTATAGATTTTTTTAAACTTTTTTTTTTTTGAGTAGCAGCACTGCTTGAATAAGAACTTTAAATAGGTGTATGTGAAGCATCATGCCAAGAGGCACATTGTTCACATGATTCTTCTCCAGTAGACATTCGTTAAAGCTTCCTTTGTTTTTCAGTTTCTGTTTGATCTACAATGGGATAGTTCAGTAATAATTGCAACCTTCATTTATACACAAATGTCAGGAAAGGTATATTTATTATTAATTCTTCTAGTTGGCAAGGGCACCATTTGAGTTAAAATTGAAATATTGTCTCCTGATAGAAACAGTAATTGTCATCACTGATGATTATGAACTACCCAAAAGAGTTCCTGCCTAACAGTCAGGAAATGACTCAATTTTGATGTTATCTATGCTTGTTAGAAACCTGAAAGAAATGCCTCTTCCTTATTGTCTTTTGAGATCTGTGTGGTACCACAAATAAAAGTTTGTCTTCTAGGAGCTAATGGTTAATAGGAAAATATCACCTGTTTTTAAGAAAATCAGCTTAGCTTTTTGTTTGTTGGAATTTTCGTTTGTTCCCCCCTCCCCCCCCTCCCTTTTTTTATCCTTTTAGAATTGTCTGCCATCATGTCCACTTTAATTTGCATGTAGAAAAATATCTTTTTACCTCATTATTTTTTGGTTCACTTGAAGTGGAGTTTCAATCATCATACAAAATGAGAGAGCTCTTAGTCACGTTTCAGAATTAATATATAAAATCCTGTCTTTCCCCAGTGTTCTTTTTCATGAGTGCATGTACTGTCAGATTAGAAAGTAATTCAAGATTAGTGAAACATGGTCAGGTTGATTAACAACCAACAATTAAATCATTCCCCAGTGAAAGACCTTAATACTTTTTAATTCTTGCTATTGGGTTATATGGATCTAGTAACTATTACACGGGCTGCCATGAGGGACATAGGAAATATTAATAGTGTTAGTTGTACTTTGTCAAACTCCAGCACAGCATGCTGGAACACCATGGACAGTATATCTGTAAATGTCTATGATTCTGTCCAGCGAATCCATCTTTTATGCAAAGCATTTATGTAAAACATATCAAAATAATAATATATGTTTATCTATATCAATGGAAATTTCGTACTACAATGGTAAATTTGTACTCAAATAACAAATTTTTACTTTGCCTGAAAGCAAACTGCATAGGCTTACTGATGTGTATATGCTTTACCTAATTACATAAAATAATGAGCGCTGATGTGAACCTTTTGTGCAACATAAACTAATCAAGGTAAGAGTGCAATTGTCAACTGCTATAAAGGAACACACATCATAAAACCTAATGTTGAAAGTATTAAAGTAAGCACTGCACATATGACTACATATGATACACTACTAATAAATTGTTTAGAGCACAGAATGAGAACTTCAGGAGAAAGAGTAAGACTGTATTTCCTGTCTAAGGCTTGTTCTCACCGCAAATGTTACTGGGAACTCACTCTTAAAATGTTGTATTTTCTTGTTTGAGATTGTGTGAGTGAGCAACTGTTTAAAATTTTCACTCCTGTTCAATAAAACCAGAATCAAGCACTGAAATATTTAAATGTATTCTATATTTTCTAACTTGTGTAGTGGCAGTTTAAAGCCTGCTAGATTAGAAACATAGGAATGAAAGTCCTCTGTCACATGCAGCACGGCCAGCATTATGGCAGTGCTGCAAACTTTCCCTGTCTGATCTGTCAGCCTCTGGAGGGCATGATGCTCAGTAGCTGATAAACTGCTCTCTATGCTGAAACTAAAATTATGGGTTCTAATGAACCTCAGAAATGATTCTGTCTTTGAAAAGTGAATCCCTGTCCAGTGAGAAGTGGGCTGTTTTCACAATATTGAACAGCCACTGGATGATAATGACCTTCAATAGCTACAGCTTGGGGCTAGATTTGAGTTGATACTAAGAGGTGAAAAGCTTTCAAACTCAGTACCAGTCCCTTGAGCTATTTAGTCCTTCCAATGACTTATTTCTTCGTAAACATAAATCCCCTTTGTCCTCATCATGTTTGTTACTCTGCAGGAGGTTTTGTGCAGGCTTTGTATCATATCTTTATGGTAGATTTTCTGTAGATTTGAACCCTATTCTCTTCTCGTTTACATCATCTGGAAAAAAATAAATAGTGCTCTTGGAACGAGGATTTGTTTCAAAGGCAACCAACATCAATTAACTCTGGCTTTGTTGGGTTTGAGGCTGCAATGAAAAGAATTTGGGCAGCTGGGTATTTCTTCATCCTTTTCTTCAGTGCAATCCACAGCTCAAGTTCAGTGGTGCCGTGCATATCTTTCAGAAATTTAACTGGTTAAAGTCAGTTCTACTCTGTGTACAATGTTGTGGGTAAAAATACATCTTTAAAGAAATATGTGCATGAGTAGAATAAAGAAAGATAATCTCTCAGTTTTACTAACAGCTCAGAGTTTGGCTCTAACATAGATAAAACATTATGCCCAGGATTCTTTTTTTCTCTTCGTAACTTCTGTCTTCCTCTTGATTGAGTAGGTCAGTAATGTAAACTGATAAACTGCTGAGAAACATGATGTGAACATGAAGACTTTCATCAAGCTGGTCAGTTTACATTGGCCTTAGGTGGAAAGCATGTATACCTACATGCTTATTCGTTTGCTTTGTATCACTTATTTGTTAAACATTTTCATTATAGCTATAAAATAATAAGGTACATACTGTGCCCATGTATTCGGGGGGATGTACTGTGACACTGTGTATTCACACTAAAAACTACAGGCCGAAAGCATCCTTAAAGTAATGTTCCTATTGAGTGTATCCTTTCCTTACCTGGAGTAGCACCCACATATGTAGGCTGACAAGTATATGACAAGTTTTTCGTTTGAACATTTGCTTAACTTTTTTTTTTTTTTTTAATAGTGGATGATTATTACTGTATTTAGACCGTACTTTGTTCATTTACTCACTTAAAAGTGTCCTCTTATAAATAGATTAATTCAGAGCCATTCAAACATAGTTTGGCTTGGAATACATATTTACAGTATATTTGCTTTTAAAGACTGTAGTAGATTGTAAGCATTATCAAACTAAGAATATAAACTGTAAAACATTGTGTCCCTTTGTTGTTGTACTTTAATTCTGTTAATCGCCCTAGGTAAAGATTAGCTGCTGTTGTCAATTTAATTCAGCTTCAAACAAAGCAACAAGGTCACTTTTTTTTCTTCTTTTTTTTTTTTTTTTTTAAGCAAACAGGATTGAGTTGTCATGTAGTTCTAATAGGCAGCACAGGGAATCATTAGTCCACCTCAGCTCCCTGACTGATGGGCATTTCACTTCAGTCATCTGACTGAGCACTAGTGGCCCAGTACTATTGACACCATGTCAGAGCTGAGAGAAGGTGCCTTAATCGGCTCAGACACTCTCTGCATTGATTTGACAAGTTGCTGTAATGACCTTCTTGTTTTTCTGAAGGATTACTGTTTACCCAGGGAGGTGCTGCCGAGGCATGTGCTGCATTGTCATGGAAACTATTATTGTTGTATCTTGATCCCATTAATGCTGTGGTGTGTGACACTAATATGAGACACTGAATATTTCAATGAAGTACTTTCCACTTCAATAATACTAATCACTGTCCATTCATTAGTCTTAGAAAATTTGCAGCTAGTTCTGTAGCTTGGCCAGCAGGAATTAAAGGGCTGTGGCTGCTTAGGGCACTTCCCTTGAGTATTTTATGAAGCCCAGACAGCTTCTTTACTTTGAAGGAAGTGCCACTCTTTATTTTGTTTGTTTATTTTCTTTTCAAAATTTTGCTCTTTGACTTCAGTAGCTTGCCAGTAATTAAGGGTGCTTCTGGTTGAAGAAAGAAACAAGAAAATAAAGACAGAAATAAAACAACAACAACAACCCCCTCATATTTCCATCAAGGAAAACAGTATTTTGGGGAGGAGGGGCCTAGATGATGTACAGAACTTTTTCTGGATCATGTTGAAAGTGTGGCAGCCTATAACTAATATTTTTTCCCTGTTTCCTTGTAGCTTTAAAGTAATGGTGAGTGAAAGACATATCTGACTCCTTACGACTAAATTATCCCTTGTTCAGCGCAAATTATATTTTTTTCAGCCATTTCCTTCCTGCATTTTGTATACAAGTGTGTGATCTTTACTATCTTTAGAAATACTTTCTTAGTACAACACATTTAGGAACAGGCTGAAACAAGCATGGTTACACAAGTGATTTAGGAAAAAAAAAAAAAAGGTGAAAAAGAGACACTGATATGAAGCAAATAATTCTAACAGGTTAGTCTGTAAGAGACATGATAGCTGATTTCTTGGAAGAAGTATAGCAGGTTCTCTTGCAGGCTAGATCTAATGATTAAGCTGCAACCAAAGTAGTTTTTCTGACAAATTTGAGCAGTTTCCTGTACATCGATTTTTGATGAGAAGAAAAGAAAAACCACAAAGTTTTTTTACATGAAGAATCATCTTTCATACATGGCTTAGTAATTGGGAAATATTGTTTGAAAACATGTCGATAGAAGATGAGCTCTTAGCTAGTGGCCATGAGCTGCAACTGAAAGAATGATGCTACAGAAGTAGCACTTTAGGAAAAAGGGTTTTTATTTGAAAATTAAGAATTATTTCAGTTTCATTCTTCACTCTTCATCTTACACGTTGCAAGGCTACCCAGACTTAGGACCTGTTATTTCTTAAGGTATCTGACTGAATGAGATGTTGAAATCGGTGTCTAGCTGCAGTAATACCTACCATTTCTCTCCATTCAATCCAATACACAATCATCCAGTCGTGAGCTAATAGCTTGGGTTATTGACAGATGTGTCTTATTGACTTCCTTGTTTAACCTAATGAATAATGTAATGCCTTTCACAATATTTGAGAAAGTACTGAGTAATATTTCCCACACCATGCAATCAGTTTTCATCTGGGCATGCAGTCATTAATATTATATTTCTGCTTTGATTCTAAATTTTCTTGGCAAGATATCATCACAGTTCTTTAGCACTTCATTGCACAATACAGTGTACTGAAAGTTCTTTCTGGCATTCTCCTTTAAGAAAGATGTGCAAAAATCACAGTTTTTGAAATATTAATTTCTCAGAACACAAGTTAGGAAGGTTTTCCAGTAACATTATCTGGAACCAGAAATACAAGCATCTAAGGTTTTTCCCATTGATTAACTATTTCAAATGTACTAAGGTCAAAGATGGTTATGATTACAGTTACCTTTCTCTGGAAACAAATCCTTCAGAAGTATAGAATGTCCCAAAATCTTCCAAAAAGAGCTGTTCTTGAGAGGCACAATGTGTGTTCCTGTATTCACATTTATAGTTATTTCTTGGTGGCCTCTGGGGTCATTCCTAACAAGGGAAATGTTCTCCTAAGAAAATTCTTTGGTTTAGCGTCTGCTCTTTGCATGAGCCAGACTA
Organism: Pampusana beccarii; assembly: GCA_013399365.1. Classification (NCBI taxonomy): domain Eukaryota; kingdom Metazoa; phylum Chordata; class Aves; order Columbiformes; family Columbidae; genus Pampusana; species Pampusana beccarii. Next base: position 845,108 of record VWYH01002407.1, on the reverse strand, counting down.
AGTTTATAAAATGATTTCTGGCTTAGAAAATATTTGTCAGGTTTAGATTCTGAGCTTTTGTTTGCTTGGAACATCCCAGTCCTCCATCGCATCAATGGAAATTCTGTATAGCAGTAGTTTAGCAAATCCATCTTGAAGTGAATAAGCTCTGGAACTAGTCAGGGTCTGAGACTGTAAGGAATCACTGTCTTCATTGTTTGACTTTCAAAGGTGCAGAAGTCTGCTACATTTCATTACACAGAAGAAAAACTTGATACTTTTCAAGGATACCTCTTTATTCTGTTTTGGTTGGTTTGGTTGTTTTTTCTCTGTGAGCAATGTGCACAGCTTTTGATGATTTATGTAAAATAATTGCACATAGAGATGAATTTTAAAATCCAGACCTAAAATTCAATAAAAATGCATTCTACATCTTGAAGGCCTCCCTGAACCTTTTCCTGGTAGGCTTAAATAGTGATCCTCGTTAGAGTTTGATATTCAGAGGGGCAAGACAAGGGGGTAGCTTTCTCATTTAAACCAGACAGTAGACTTGTAAAACAGGCTGGCCCTGGAACTACTTTGAGGTGACATGGTTCTGCTCTAGTATGTTAATGGACCCTGCCATAATCTAAACTCAGTTTAACCAACTAATTAATAAATTCTTTTGCTTTATTCATCAAGCCTCTTCTTGGAGAGTGGGTTCCTATGTTTGACCAGAATACGTGGATTTGGAGACGCCAGATTTGTGCTGCAATTTCAAAGCCGGTAGTTGTATGACTTGTGTTGTGTGGAAAGACTAGGTTGTGGCAGCTAAGCAACAGTCTTTTAAAACTCCACACTTCATAAATTACCTCCAACAAGTGAAACTTCAGGATGGATCTGCTGAGGAGACGCAAGGCCTGAGAAAACAGCAAGACAAAGTTGTCCATTAATTTTCTTTATTCTGTTGTGGTATTTCTGCCCTTCATACAATCTTGCTGTTAGTACAGTTTGAAATGATATTTTAAAAGCACTAATGAAGCATTTGATAATTTTAGGTACAAAGTGTGAACTTTAAGGCTAGGTTGACAAAAAGATGACTTGACACTATACAAAAAGTAAGGCAAACTGCAAGTAGATCAGCTGCTGCCTTTCATCTGGATGCTGGAGGATGAGAAGATGATTTTTCCTAGAATCAAGCAGTGAACTTGTCTCAACTGAGCATGAATTGCAATTTTTTTTTCCTCTCAAATGTACAAAAAGAGTTTGTGTGTTAAGAAAAGGTCTTTTTTTTTTTTTTGAGGCGTGAATCAGCTATTGTATTCATTGTATGTTTCACTTATGTCTCAGCAAGTCTGCTCTACCTTAGAAGGCTGCTGTATGCCATGTGTTCATAGGGCTGTTCCATCTCCCCTGGTGCGCTTTGAAAGCACAATTAGCCATAAGATGTGCCAGTTTTTGTGCCGCTATAGAGCTGGTGAGAACTGAAAACAGGCCACTAGATACTGAGACATGTCTGTTTGTGATGAGACATATCAGACCATATCAGAAGTCAGACTGTTGGTGGCTAGGTTTATACAATTAAAACCAGATTGAACAAAGAACTTGTAAATACACAATGATGAATAAGTTTTTAGTGCCATGGCAGTGGGCTACTTGTAATTTCAGTGACCCTTTGAGGTGACTTTTTTTGTCTGTAATATGTAATTTCGCAGGGCCAGAATATTCAACATGTATCCATAGAACAGACAACAGAGGTTTTTCCAAAATGGATTCTTCTTGCGGCATGGCAGAATTTTCATTAACTGCAATGATTAGTCCCAAATTAAACAACTACTTGTTGCTGGCCAACCACTGTAACAATTTTTTTCAGGTGAGACTTTAATAGTCACTATATTTCTAGTTTCTAATTTAATTGATTCTGAGTCTTCTTTTAAGATGTTTCCTCTTAATTCTCATAGCAGGGTACCAAATATTCTCAAATTGAAATCTGATCAGTTTTCATTTTGCTGTTTGCAATCAAATGTCCTGGAGCCATCCAACTTCTCCAAGCTGAATAACTATGAATTTTGCCAGTTTTCAATAGATGTATATTCCATCATGGTTCTCAGAAGCTCTATTTCCTTTTTGTGTTATCTTTTGAATTCCACACTATTGTACTTCTGATGAGGCAAAAACATACAATATTTCATATGAGGGCATCCTATTGTACAGCATAAAGAAGCGTCAGCTCTTCCAAATAATTTGTTTAGACTTTTATCATTATTATTCTATATTAGTTGCACTTCATTTAGTAGTCACAGAAAAATAAGAACTTCCCAAAGACATTTCTGTTGAAGGCAGTTGGGAAAGTATAAATCTGTTAGCAGTTAGAGCTCCTGGAGAGTAAGAATACAAGCAATTATTCCTCTGAATATTTCATTGAAAACATAAACTTTTCTGGCACACTTAAAGCCATTTGTTTGGCTAAGGGGAGTTGGACGGTTACTTGTGTATTTTTGTTTACTCATTTGGTTGTTTGTTTTTAAGGAGAGGATATAAATAAATTATTGTTCGTGGCTCTACCAGACCTGCCATAATTAACATTGCAGTGGGAAATCATTTTAGGGAGTCATAGGGAATAGACCTAAGTCTCCCTGTGTCTTTTGGCAGCATACAGTATCATTGCATAGCAATAAAAAAATTTTGTTTTACAGAGCTTTATTTTTGCCTCATTGTTCAAAACAATGCTCCTTTCCCCAAGTTTTTTGATTCCTTTAGTACACTTGATGTTTTCCCATAGTTGTGTTTTACTCTTGTGTAAAGAGGACGGCACAAGCTTTTTAGTTGCAAAAGCTTATGTAGAACTTTGCAACCAGAATCTGGACTGTAGTTCAGCTCATACCTTTATGATACTGCTCCCCAAGGTACTTTTCATATGTCATTACAGGGAGTACACAGTTGTTTTTCTTTCAGGGGAACACATTGTGCACTCTTTAGTCTTCCTGAATTTGGATATTTAAACCTAAACTATGAACATGCCAAGAGGTGTCCAGAAAGGAAACAGGAGTGCACTGATGAAACAGCAGTTGTGCTGTGGTAGTTGCCCACAGCAACTGCCCACACATGGTAGGTGCGACATATCTCAGGGCCCTGGCTGATAGAAACAGGTGACAATGTATTGGGAATTTAGCAGAATGTCCACAGCTGTGGCTGAGGCTACAGAGTGCATAAGCACATGTGTTTTCTTACCTTAAGGTAACTCTTTTATATATGCTTCAAGCAGGAGGCCTGAGAGTATTCTTGGTAAAATAACCTTTCAGGTTGTCAAGCATCTGCTGTAACTTCTTTTGAAACCGAAGGTTGGTATAATTCTTATGGCAGCATTCCTGTCTTGACTTGCCTCTCCTGTGTCAATCTGAAAAACTAACAGGCACATAAAAATCAAGAGCAGGTTTGATTGTTTCAATCCATATTGTGTTACTACCTTTTCTTGCGTGCTTTTGAGAAACTGTGAGATTTCTGATGTTTCCTTATTCTATCCTTTTGCAAGATTCCTTCTAAGGTTGTTAAATCATATTCTATATGTGGTGAGGATTATTTTTTTTCCGTGTTAGTAATATGTCTAAATATTATTATTTGGTTTCTTAATTTAAATGGCTCATTATTACTTTGTTCTATTTCCTTCACAACTTTTCTCTTGTTTGTTGCTGTGTTTACTATTGAACTGCCTGGTCTTCATAAGGTAGTAGAGCTTTGAGCAGAGTATGGTGTTTCCTGCTCTCTTTTAAAAAATGTTTTCAATACCTTTTAATATTCTAAATTTCTTAAGACCGAACTTGCTTAGATTAACTACTTGTAATTTTACTAATACATTTTGGCAGCACTTTGCATTTTTTTTTAATGGTGAGATAATATATTTGGTGCCTTTGTCTATGTCTGTGTACTCCACGATCTAGAAAACAGGCATTTTCTTATAATTTGTGATGGGCCTTTCATATTTTCTGTTGGGATGTAGCAGCCTTTAGAATTTTTCTGTATATTTGACCACAGAGAAAAGAGTTGTACATCTGTCAGCAAGGAAAGGAAAAGAGCCTTTGCTGATACTGCAGCTTGCAGTTCATCATATTGTGTCTCAGAAAATGTTACTTATTGATTGTGCTGACAGTGGCAGTAAATACAGCTTAGTTTGTTTTACATCACTGATGAGCATGGGTATCTCATAACTTTCGCTGTACGCTCTTACTTCCAATCAGTTCTCTTTATCCCCTTCCCAAACACGTTTTTCTGTTTCATTATATGAATATGAATTAATACAGAAAAGAAATATAAGAAGTCATTTTTATTGCATATTTTTTTGACATACAAGTCGTCTTTGACTTCTGAGTAAAAACTAACAACTACAAATTCCATTTCATTTGTGAACCCTGTTATAGATTGCATTATTCACTCAATTGACTGTAACAGTTAAGATGATTAGCATATGTGATCTAAATATATGTTTGCATTGGAATGCAGAAAGTATTTCATTATTAATGCCTTCTTATAAATGGAGCTCTCATTTAGATGACAATCAGTTCACTTTATGACAACCGGAGTGTGTTCCAGCTCTTGCTTGTGTTTGATCATTGTGTGCAAGTTGCAGACTCATTTAAAATGTCTTTGAATAAGGCATACAGGTATGCATTAATCTTGTATTTTCCTAGGTAGATCATGCATCCATGATAGATGTAAAATCTTAAACTAAAATATTAATGGCAAGTTTGTGTAAAGGACTGTGAAGCATTGTATTTTAATCAAGAGGGAAAAAAACCAAACACATTTTCGTTGCAGTAGTTGGAGTAACAGTTCATTAATGTGATTTCTCAAAGGTGTGGAGAACTACTTGTCATTTATTTAAACAAATATTCAGTCAAACAGAATTCTTGGAGATTTTTTGATATGTAAGGACCAACAAATGGTCTCTAGTCTCAATCTTGTTTCATCCTTGCTTTCAATGAATTTACAAGTGCATCATCAAGGCTAGATGGATTTTATCGTACTATAATTTCAATTTCTGGGTGTCTGCCATGCAAATACATTCATTTGCTTAAAAAAAGTCAAGCAGAGGTAGTACGATTTACAGGACATTTCCTGGTCCCTTCTTCTGATACCTTTGTGTTATTACAGAAAAATGAAGAGACTAGGAAACTGTTTGGAAGTGTCTCCAGCTGGCAATAGGCAGAGCCAACGGTGTTATGGTGCCCTACAACATCTCTGAAGCTCTCCATGGTCAAAAGTGATGCAGGAAGAAAGAGGGTGCACTGATGGAATGATCACACTTGTGCCTGAGTATTCCTTTTGGAGGACGAGCATCTGATAAACATAAGGTGAGTCCTTGAAGGTTGTAAGCTGCACTGGAGCTTGATATTGCACTTTTCATTACTTTTGGAATTTTGTTTCTCCTGTAAGTAATGAATCCATTCTTTATCATTCTTCCCCAAAAGATTTCCAGTGTTTTCTTTATTACAACTCCTGTAATCGCTCATGTTTAGAAAGATGCTGTAACCTAGGTTCAATTTTGTGTGTTCTGTGGTAAGAAAACCCCCTGGCCCTTCCCCTCTCATGAATACCAGAATTATCACAAAGCTAAGCTCCATGAATAATGTATATAGACCAATTAAATGAAACTGCTGTATCGGTTCTCATGGGAGGTATCTGGTAGCAATGGCACTATGTTTTGACACCTGAAGCTCACCACATGTAGCTACTTGTAATGCTTTGAATCCTATGAATTTATATATTTTGTTTTCAAGCAAACATAATAATTGTAATTCTAAATTACGAGAGTCTGAATTTATTTCTTTGCATTTGCTGAGGGAGGCTGTAAAATAACTTACACTGCCAACTTTCAATGAAGTGTATTTGGCCTGACTAATATTGGATTCACTTAGGAGGCAGAAGTAAAATAGTCAAAGTGAAAGTTTCTGTCTGTGAAAAGACAGATTGATTTGATATCTCCATTTCAATAGAAGTAATGTCTTGAAAACAATAGGCTTTTAAACATTTTACTGAAGTTGCTGCAATCATGGCGGATGGGGAAATCTATTGCTTTGTGAACATGACTCCATCACTGTTTGAGAAATGTTAAAGGTATGTAAAGCTGCAACAGTCATATAGCTGGAAGAGTAAAGTGAGCACAAGTGCTGAGACATCTAGTTCACTGCAGCCTTGCCAGCTCTGCTCCGAAAACAGTACACAGAGAAATCCCTGCTGCCCTTGGACTTCCAGTCCTGAGCACGTAAGTCTGTTCAGCATAGCCCTACTTAACTGCTCAGATCCCCAATCTGCTAGGAACCTGTAACCATGCTTTTCATGAGCTTAAACCAAATAATCCACAAAATCAATTTGTTCTCTCAAGAAGACATCTTGAGATGAAAAGCTGAAATTCAGCTTGCTTATAGTTATTAAACCTCATATGGTGCTTTTTAGAACAGCCAATGGACAGAACAGCCCAGAGTGAGATTTTCGAAAAGTGCTTAAGGCATTTAAGAGCATAACTAACACTAAAAGTCTATGGGATTTACGCTCTTACACGCCTCTGGCAATTGGTAAAAAATTCCAATTTCAGCAGATAGTACTCTGGACTGTTATTGGGGCTTAAGTTCTGTTGATTCAGCTCTGACCTGCTGTTGTGGACCTGCTGTTTCAGCTCTCTCTGTGACACTCATCTTATATTGGCCTATTTAGGCAGGCATTTTCAATGACCTCTGGACTTATATCATGCAATGCAATGCCCATATCTCCCTGGATCTTTCTTTTGAAAAGATCAGGTTTGGGTTGCACAGTTTCATGAAGTGAAGACTAGATCTCTAATAGGTTTATTATGGGCATAGCATAGACCTGGGTTTTGATTGTGGCATCTGAATAAAGCTACAATTCAAACAACCATATTATTTTCTTCATGAGATTAATGTGCTTTGACTGCTCTGTGAATGTCTAGACTTCTATTTTCTTTTATAGAATAATTTTAATTGCAGCTAACAATTTTTTTTTTATATCCTAAAGTTTTTTGTGCTTTGAATCCCATTACAATACTAATGATCTATAGATCCATAGTCATACAGAAGAATAAATCTCACTTGAGCATTAATATAATAGAGAACATATAATGGCATATAGAGTATTTCATTCTGGGTCACTACCTTGAATTTGGCTCCAAGATTGTTGGCAGAACCTGACAGTTCTGTGTTGTTTTATGTGAACATTGTTGATTCCAGCCTAAGTGGTCATATTGCAAAAAACCACCAGCTTCTTGTGCTGCTCTGAGAATACACTTGATCTTGACGTAAAGATACATTAAGAAACTTGTTTGCCTGTTTCCTTCATCCACCATCTCTGGTCTTTGCCTTTGCATTTTAAACTCCAAAGACTTCAGTGGAAGGGTCTTCTCTCTCTCTCTGTCCTGTTAGCACAGTATCTAGCGCAATAGCCACTATTCTTATCTAATTTTTGCCATAATCTGTGAAGCTGAACATTGGTCTTAGGTTTGCAGGTGTATTGTTCAAACTAACAAGTAAATAGAGTTTTAGAATAACCAAGCAGGGAATAGAGGCTAGAACATTAACTGAGAACTTATTTGTGGAATAGTTAACTTAATGTAACTCAAATATTGGCTGAGAAACTAAAAAATGGAGTGGAAAAAAAAACAAAAAAACAAAAAACCAAAAAAACCCACAACAAAACAAAACCCAAACCAAAACAACCCAAACCCAAACTTTGTCCATTCCTATACTTCCTTAACAAACAGTCTATCAGAGGAAACTGCGCAATCCAGCTGTGACCCACGTGTTACATGTTCGGTTTCCTTTGTCCAGATCTTTCATGAAACAAGGAAAATATTTGTGCATAATTTCATCATATTAAGATAAGGAGTAGGTTTTATTTCTTCTGAGAATAGCAAGAGACATCTCTATCTCACACAGATCCTAAGTATCCAGAAATCGTGAAGTGCTGCTACACCTGATGTTCAGGGCATAGCTGTATCTTGCACTTAGAAGCAGAAGAGCTGCATATGCAAAGTTTTCGCAAATGGCTCAGAATTCTAGCTTATTTTTCTTCTTCACAAGCACACAGCCTTAAATTAAAAGCAGTTCTGTAAACACTAGCATTAAGAGAAGATTAAATATTTGAGCCTTCTTGTTAATTGCAACTTTTGATTAAGCTTTTCCTTGAGGTTGGCACCTACAAGATCAATTTTGTTTACTTCTGGAGAAATTTAAAAGGGATGTACGAAATGAGCCAGTAACATCAACGACTTTATTAGGCAAAGCCTGCTGGAACTGAGCATTAGCAAAGGGCAGTTCTGGAATCTCTGGTTTGGTAGATACTTTCTTAAATTAAAGAGACAAAGCAAACTAATTTCTCAACATTTAGATGAGTCACTGTGTCACTGTCATCCTTTTAAGAATAGTGAAGCTGAAAGAATTTAGGTGCAGAAGAACTACATTTATTTATTCCTTCTTAAAAAAGCCACAAATACTATATTATTCAAAGACTTAAAAGTTAACTTTATTTTCAAGTCAATGGATTGCTATCAAATAATCAAGCTACTCTGTTGTATATTATCTTCCATTTAGGGCTTTTGTGTGGTTAAGCGTAAGTCAATTTCTTGCCCTAATTTTCTTTACTGTCAAGGGCAACAGAAGGGTGTTTATGCTTGTTTGTTTACATTCAAATTATATATCGTGTCATGAAGGATATACAGCCAAGCACAAAGCACACGCTTTAGTGTATGAACTGTACCATTGCACTGTATACACCTTGAACGTTACTGACATGCAATGTTGTATGTATGGTTACTGTTATGTAATGTTACTGACAAGTAATGCTGACATTACTTTCAATTTAATAAAGAAACCTGTACTTTTATTTTATGTTGACAGTTATTTTCACAGTCCATTTTGTCAGAGTTCTAACAGTGCTTCAGGTCTGCCTGTAGATTATTGTTACTGATGTTACAGTTTTGCTGATAAGAAACAGTTTGATAGTTTTTTCCCACCAATTAATTTTTTTTCAAAATTTCAGAAAAGATAAATACAGTAATTACATGTAATAATTAGCCTTGTATAATGAATGGAGAATTTTAAGATTAATAAATAGGTGAACATGAGCCTGATAGCCTGCTTAATTAATCACTAAACCGTGGAACCAGTGCAATTCATACGTCAATCCAGGCTCTTTTATGGAAGTGATTTGAATCAATTGCTAATGAAATTGCAAAATTTAGAAGTAGCTTTCTGACTTTCAAGTGACAGGGCTCATATTTAACTCAAGAAATGTGACAGTTAATGACAACATAAAAGTCCTGTGAATTATTTGCCAGATCGTGTGAGAATTACAGCATCAATCTATTGGAATAGCTTGTAGCTGATCAGTGTGAAAATAAACAGTCATAATGACATATTTAGAAATCTGTGATGCTGCTTAAAATATGGGTCTGCCTGAAATAAAACAAGGACACAATCTTACAAGTCTAACAATAATATTTCAATTGTCTTGCTTTACAATACAGACAAATTTACTCTTACTAATGTTAAAACTGTAATCCTTTATAAATTATAATTATCTTTATTAAATCAATTACTTTAAACTGCCAAAGTAGTTTCATGGCTAATTCTTCTTTTTTAATATAATTAACATGCTTACTCTTACTAATTCACTTGAATTTAAATGATTCTGCTGTTGAATTTGTTTCCTTAACTTTGCACTTCCAGCCACACTTTAATTAATTAAAACTTCATCCAGATATAATGAGACAGTTATTGTGTGTTAATGAAATATCACTGGAAAGTGCACTAATCAATAATTAATTTAATTAAGGTGTATATGAGACAATATTGCCATATAATTAACCGAAAACCACATAAGTAACATATGCATATTTAAATTTTCATTAATAAGTTTGTTAGGAATTTTAGATCATGCTGTTTTGTGGATATACATGAGATGTATAAAGTTAAAGTGTTTGTCAAAGAGATTCTGAAATACACATTAAATGTAGTCCTGAATCATTTAGACAGTCACGTAGCAAATTTAGGCAATTGAAGCCATACTAAGAATGAGAGCGTGCCTTCTTGGAAATGAGATAAAAATCTGCAGGAGATTTCTTTTAACCTTTGAAAGTCAGACATGTAAAAAACCCTATGAGATATGAAGTTACATGTGAGAAAACATATTCTATACTTGAAAAATGTGCCTTAGAAAGGATTATGAATAATGAAAATATTTTTGCAATTCCACAGCTAAAGCTGGATCATTCCACTAACATGCTGTTCAGGCACCCCACTTATTAAGGACTATGTTCTATTAATATTGATGAAGTTATCTCATTTGCTCATTGTTAATGACTTTTTATGAGGATTTACCAATGAATCTGGTATTTAAAGGTGCTACTAATTTGATACATTTCTGAGTGGGATATCCCAGTGAATATTGTGTTGGTGTTGGTTGTTATAGGCCGCAGGCTTTGTGTTAAGCTCTCAACAGAGACCTTGGGCTGTGTCGGGACCTCTCTGGACTAATTTTGGCCTGCCTGGTGAATTGTTTTAGCTTGTAACAGCTTACCTAACAACTGGGTGGTTATTTTTCTGATTTCTTTTAAATTTTAGCACAACACAATTGTGGTTTAATTCTTGGGTTTGTATATATTTTTGTAACATATAGACAGCAATAGCAAGTAATTATTCAATGTAGGATGAACCACCTATGACCCTAGAATAAAATACAGCAGGGACGAGTCTTCACCAGGCGACTAAGCAGAAGAGCACAGGTACTGACCTGGAATGGTGCCAGGACTGTAAGTAACTCACCAGCTTGTTGTTGCACAGGAATGCACCTTTGGGAGAATACAACCAATTTGAGGACCAAAAAAAAGAACAAAGAACTACATAATCGAGCCTTTCTCACTCGATAGTAAATTCAGATGTAACATGAAGTTTCTTGCCAATGAAGAAAGAGGAAGATGTGAAAATATTTTAGGACAAAAGCTCACCTCTAAGTTAATCTTAGAATAAGGAAAAAAAGAGTATTAACATGATGCCACTCACAGCAAAGAGAAAAAAGGAACACCTACCATTAATATCTTACTGGTACCAAGAAAATCTTGTGAAATACACCCTGCTGACATAAATCCTTAATTTCAGGATCTGAAAGAATAAGTATGATAGCAGAGAGAGGGGTAGATATGAGGAATGTGTATAATAATTTCAAATGCATTATTATTATTATAAAGTTATATTCCATTATATTATTATTTTTTCTTTTTTCCTATCTTTTTCTGTAATAGTAAGTCTTGAGTTGGCAGTAACTCTTTAATTAGACTGTTACTATCTTAGTTACACTAACTATTAATTCCTGGTTTCATATGCAAAGAGAATTACCTTTTTGCACACAAAAAGACTTTTGAGTGTAACAACTGAAAAAGAAGGCTACATCAAACACAGATAAAATAAAAATTCTCCTGAATGTCAGCGATGTCTCCTACAAGATGGAATCTGGATGTCTTGTGCCTCACCCAGACTCTCCAAACTTCCATGGGGCTTCATGGCAACAGAAGTGGAAAGAGATTTACACTTGCACTGACCCGACACTAAATATTTCGGCTCAGCTCCATGAGCTGCAATTTAGATCCCTTTGAGGCAGATCTATCAATTCTATTGCGAATTTCAAGATTTTGTGGGGTTTTGTTTGTTTTTGTTTGTTGGTTTGGGGGTTTTTTTGTGTGTTTTTGTATGGGTTTTTTTTTTCTTGTTGTTTTTGTTTTGGTTTTTTTTTTTTGGTGGTGGTGGTTTTTTTGTTTTAGACCATAAACACTTGAAGGGCTTATGATTAAAAAGGTCATGTTTCAACAAAAAAATACATTTCAGGGCAATCATTTTTTTTTGCTTATTAGAAACAATCTGGCAGAAAATATCTGAGTCAGTTCTATTAACAGTATAGCATTCTTATAGAAAGCTAAACATTACTACAACATAGACAACTAACGCATACAAGTCAGTAAATAAATGAGCTGAAGTAGTTTTTAAACAAACGTTTGGAGGTAACATAAGTAGTTCTCCCAGGAATTACCTCAATCCTGCTTTGTAAGGAAACCATGCCACAGCATGTTACATTTACAATATCAAATTAGAGTAAAATGAGGGTTTTTTAAAATAATTTCTATCAGTTCAGAATAAAGGTGATGTTTATTTTCATGCTCTACAAATAATATCTTTTGTTTCAGGAAGAAAAGCAAGCATATGGTAAGAAATAAAAAATCTTGACATCATGGGACTTTAAAATGAAATTGTAAAGATACCTGTTTGGTATTATGAAATAAGTGCATGCCAACCTCGTACCATTTATTGTACACAGGTGAGGTGCTTTTCTTAGCTGAGTTCAGGTTTCACCTGTAAGAAGGGAGAGTTTTCAGAAGTTAATTTACCTCTTTTTGAAAGAGATGTTCAAGATATAGGGAGAATTAATCGTCCTCAGTAGCTCTCTTTATATCTCAGTTTTGGAGGGAGACTTGACAACTAGCTTACAGTTTCTGGCTGATTTTAAATAGCTTATATTAGTTGAAATGAATTTTCACCTATATTGCGTGCATGGTCAGTACATGGTTGGAAGGAATTTAAGTTAATTGCAGCTGGGATTTTTTTAAAGTTATTTCATGTTGGTATAATAGCTTGAACAATAGCTTTCATAACTACTTGCCTTATTTCTCAGGCCAACTGCTGTGAATCAGTACACCCATTAATTATACTATTAATTTTTTTACATGTTCAGCAGTGCAGTTTTTTGGATTGGAGTTAAAAGGCAATATTCTATATAAGTATTGATTTGAAAGTGTTATAATATTTCAAAGGGATGCTATTTACATAGAAATGTCATGCAGCCTCATGCTTATAGAGTGGAAAAACATACCCAGTAAGAGGAAAGATTGCAAGCTTTCTGTTTCAAAATGGTGTGTGTCAGTTATACATTATTTATATGGTATAGTTTATTTAAAAAAAAACCAAACAGTTGAGCAATTTCTCCCCCAACTCCTTTCTGCTTTGTTAAATCACAGGTTTCAAATGCTGGTCAGTACTTTTCCAGGAAGCTGTTAATCACGGTACTAGATAAGACTGATTTCTAAATATGTTTTCAGAATCTCAGATTTCTATTTTGCTTTTAGGTTAGAATATACTAGTCCTCCCTCAGCATCTGACTCTGTTGTTTAAAGTGTGAATGCTGGAAATTGCAATGTTGCAAGATTTTAACTTCACAGCTGAAATTGAACTGACCCAGAGAGCTGTGTTTTCTGACCTGTGTTAGAGCTCACATCAGCTCCTGAAAAGCCCAGGTGTGATCTTGCAGCATGAAACCATGAAGACTCCATCCAAAACTTGAAAGCTGTCTCCTCCTGAGCAACTGAGCCCCCAGCCACAGCCATCTCCTGGCAAAAGCAGAGACTCCGATGATCTCCTACCTTGGGTGAAAATCTTCCCAGGGAATTGAACCCCCACCCTGAAGAGTTCCTATAAGGGTTGTCCTCAATACTCAAATACTTGCTGCATTTTAATAATGTAGGCCTCTTGCTCAGCTCTGTTAAACTCCAACTTGTCTGTTTTCAGGTCTGCATTCAGTTGTACATACAACTAAAACCTGGTTTACATACAGGTTTATTTTCCACTTGAAATACAGAGGGTTTCCCCTGCAATATGTTTAAACATGCTAAAAATACTGCCTTGGTACAAAAAAAAGGGTCTTCCTATCACTACAGAGACAGGAGGCTTTGAGCACTCGTGGCTCTGCTGCATTCCTCAGCGAAAGAGGGAACTCAGATGTCACTTGAAATTCATCTAATAGTAATTTCAGGACTCTGCCTGAGCTGAATACTTAATATGCCCATCAGCTTCTCAAAATCACATTTAACACAGGGAAAAGGATGTGTACGTGTGACCTCATTACCCCAGGAAGACTAACACATGCAGAGAGAACTGGGCAGTTCCTTTTGGAAGCAGGAATGTGGCAGACAGAGGCAAGCTACCCTCTTGCAGAATCTCACAATGCAATGTATGGTTCAGCTCGTTTCCATACTCACGGTTTGTGTCCTTTAACCACTGAAGATAGAGGCTTGTTCCATTCTGTTCTTGTGACTTCTTCCACCAGCACACTTAAGGCTCACTTTTTGGAGCCCTTGGCTGTTAAAGCCTGTCAGTTATAAAAAAAAAAACCCTGCAAAGGTCTCATTTCCTCTGTCAGGAGCTTAATGGAACCCCCAAACCCATTATTTTCTGCAAAACACAAGTTTATCCATAGTTGAAACCTCACTAATAGTAGTATCTCAAGAACAATATGAAAAACAATAATTCTTACTCTTTTGCTAGGAAAATAACCTCCACAAGTTATGATAGTAAATTGCTTGAAGGTAGATACAAGGGAATTGTGTTGGCCTCAGTTGAATATGAAATAATAATATAGTATCTGCCACACAGAACAATTTATTTTATAACTGTACAAATAAAACCAAAGAAAACTTCTCCCCCTACCCCAATAAGAATACGAAATATGTGATACATCGTGCATTTTTTCCCCTATGTGTTTTGTTGTACATCTTGGTGTTTTATGCAGACTCTTTACCTTGGGATTGAGTGTTGCAATAATATCCGTGGAGAGGCAAACTTTTTTCCATTCTTTCGTAGCTGATGCTGGGCATGAAAACCTAATTCTAGCATACCTTTGCTTCTATACCAAAGTAAACTAAATTTATTCTCAGAGATAAAACAAGGAAGCAAATCTAAGGCAACTTATTTTTATGCCTTGTAGTAACTGGAGTGACATACTGCTTTTGTTGACCCCTGTCAGAAAAGACAGGTTCTTGCACTAGTCTTAAGACCTGTTTGTGTTTACTTGTTTCTCATGAAGCTCATATGGTATAATTCACATGCTAAAAAGTAATGACTGGTAGGTGATGTTTTTTTCTTCTTCCTGCCAAAGTAGTATCCCTGTTCATTTGCCTTTTTCAGAGTCTGATGGTCCACTTAGGCTCTGTTTCTAAACTTGTCCTCCTTTTGCTTCTCATCTCAGGAAGAGATTCTTCCTCTTTAAAGTATCACGCAGAAATGTGAAAAAAGTGTTCAAGAGGTGTGAAAACATTGCAAATTGTTCTCCTAATGTCACAGATTCTATTATTTTTATCTCTTTATGTGATAAATATTTTCTGGTAAAGAACCATGATGCATTATGTCATACAAAGAACCTCATAAGACCTTGGTAAGGTTAATTTTTATAATGCTCATTGACAATGCACTAAAGCACCTTCACAGTCAGGCCAGTCAATTTGGTTAACACAAACAGACAAATGTTTCTTTGTAGCTCTAGCACAAGAGCATGATGTGGCTAACTCTGCCCAGGCTCCACACTTAAAGTCCCGGTTAATATGATGTCCTGGGCAGTTTTAAGAAGACAGGCATATTTCCCTTTCTGGTGCCAAATATCTTAGCTGCTCTGTTATGATGTTGTTTATAATAAAGGTAGTACCAAACATAAATTACTGCCCAGAAACAAATTAACTATAAATGCTATGGGGGGAAAAAAAAGTAAAAAATCTTTAATTTTCTTACTTTTCAACCTTAAGAATGGTAACATTACATTAGTCTAATTTACTGGTACAAAATGGTATTTAATCAATGCTTGAAGCTTTCCTTGAATATAACTCAAATTTGTTTCATCTACCATTATTGAAAAGTATCACATTTAAGTCTTAATAATTCTTTACACTAGAGTGCTATTAATGTCATCATTATTATTATACTTCCTTATCTTCAATACATTGTAGCTGTTAGAATTCAAGTACAAAAATCAATGGGAAATTTGCATTTGATATAAAATATTCTAATCTATCACAATTAATTTCCTTCCCTGAATTATGTTAATTATCCTCTTCCCCACCTGGGAAGAAACCCCTATTGCATTCTTGGCTAGATTTAGATCTAAAGCTGGTTCCCTGAAGTGCAAATCTTTGATAAAAATTCCATACTTACCCTCTCTTTTCTTCTGTCTTTTGTACACACTGCACAGTGAGAAATATTAAATGAAAGGTTTTGTTTGACCAACAGTTTTTGAATACAGAAGACATCTGGTCGTCCTTTAAATAAATAAAAAAAAAGAAAAACCACAAACCCCTCAGTTCTTGCCCATGGGCAATCAAGCTGTACTTACGCAATTTCAATATTAAAAGCAGCACTGAAAACCCATTCATGATTGACTGCTGAAGAGTCAAATATCTTTGACATGCAGTTCTCTTTCAGCTGTTTCAAAAATTAACTTATCTCCTTCTGTTCCTAGCATGAGGAGAATTCATCCCTGAAAGTCCTAGAAACTCTTCCTTATTGAGAAAGTATTTTAGAGAAATGATCAGTTATTGTTTGAGGACTTGCACTCGTGACAGTGAAAAAATTGAATGTTTGATTTATCGTGAGGACAAATGATTTAATCTGTTGACAATCAACATCATACTAATTATTGCTGTCTTTTCCGCACCTTTCCCAAAATGTTAGAACAACAAACTTTGCATCAGTCACCACCATTCACACTATTTTATATAAGTCTTAGTTATATCTATTTTTTTTCCTTCCACTGTGAATTTTACTTAAGAAATCTCTCTTTCCACACTTTTCCTCACATCTTATTGATGTCATGGTTATTTTAGTTTAAAACACACTCCCAAAGTCGCTGAAATCTTTATGGCAAACACTTTTTCTCTCCTCTAATTTTGCTCATAGTATGTCGTCATGAACCCTGTTCAGTCTGGGACCTTAAAAGAGGTATATGTACCAAAGCAAAGTGATCCATGGAAAACAACAGTTCAGTGTGAGGTCTTTTAAGAATGGGGCTTTAGTCTAAACGTTTAGGCTGGTTATATGTCTGCCTCTTTGACTATTTTTAATGGCTTCTTTACTTGATTATAAGGTTACTAGCAACAACAGAAAATAACTATTAATGCTGACATCTACTCAAATGCTAAGTTTCTTCCAAAATGACAACCATGAAATGTACATTATTTCATATTTTTTCCCACTGTCTTATGGTTAGTATATGAAAACTTTCTAGTGTAATTTGTTAGTTCCCCCTTGTACACTGCATTTGGGGAAATTTTATAGAAGGTGAGTGAAATATCACCACATCTCTCACTTTAGAACTTGACTTGCAGTTTGAGGTTATGAAGGTAAAATGCAGGAGAAAGTGGCTCTTTTGATTGCAGCCGAAAGGTATGAGGAAAAAAAACCTAGTTCCTTAAATATGTAGTTTTATTGGAATGTGTTTTCTTGATATTTCTGCTTTTGTAAAACAAAGAGAGTCACAGGTTGAGAGGCTACGTAACACAGGAACTGTTTTGGCAAGGAAGATTCTGCTAGGCTCAAAGTGGCCTAGTGTTATAGTACGTAAGTAGTTAGGTCATCGACTACAGCGATTATGTAGTTTTGTTCACTCCTCTGACCTCATTTAGTATTTTTTTCCTTAGCAAATAGCAGATAACTACAGAATAATTAATCTTCCTCTGGATTTCCTTGCAATTACATTTTTTAAAAAGGGAAATGATTGCTAATAACCTACAGGGAACAGATACAAAGTCCTGTGTGCTTAACCTGTACTTATGTACTTAAAAGGCAATATATTAGACAAATAACAAAGACATAGCTTTCCAGTAAGTGGTTTTCTGTGAGTATCCTTGTGTGTATCTGAGGTTCATTAAAATAAAAGACTCTTTTGGTGGCAGATTAATACAGTTCAACCAAACACTGCTGGGACTGGAGATTTCATCCTTGTTTGAATAAGTTTGCATAGAATGAAAAGAAGTTTTGGGACCCTGCTCTTTCTTGAGCAGAAGAGCCTCAGCCTCACTTACATGCAATGCAATGGTCTTTGCCCAGAGCTCCACATGCTTGTGTTTGCAATGTGCTTAGCATACTCAGAGTTATCCTTTGAGTGTTCAAATGGCAATAGACTGTATTCAAACAGTGCTCAGGAAACAGCATACGAAATGTGTAAGGTAAGCTGTGAATATGAAAGTGATGGTGTGTTTCCAACTGTTTTGATAATGAGATGCAACTTCATTAAAGGGCTGTGACCAAGAGAAAAAGAACTCCCAAGCCACAGCACACTGGCAGCACCAATACTGCCTTGTTCTTGTGCAATTCTGAACTATGTCAAAAAAGATTTTACTGCCTGAAAGACTTTTCATAGGCATTAAGCTGGTTTGATAGAGAGGCATAGCAATATAGAGATAGATTTATTTTGTCTAGTCATACAGTTGTGGTAGTTCAGAACAGGCTTCATAATCATGCCCACAGTATCTGATCTGATGAGGAAAATGTTAATTAGAGTTGGATTTCAGTTGACTTCTTCCTCACTTTGAAAGATATTAATTAGATGCATGACTGGAAAATTGCAGCAATTGAAGCTTTTGCATGAAAACATTTGAGACTTCAACTATATTTGCAATTCATGTTTCAAAACTGCTACTAACAGATGAGGTGTGGCTTATTTTTAAATATTTTAAATATATAAATTTTAAAATATTCATGCTTTTGATCATCTTTTTACTTTTGGGTGGAAAAGAAAGATACCTGAGCTTCTTTACTCCCAGGAACATCAGAGTGAGAGAATGAGGTAATACTGGGGGAGGTGACCAAAGATGTGTATTAACCCAAAAAGAGCAGCATGTGTCTGGAGAGAGTCGTGAACCACATTTTCCCTTGTGATGGAAAAGTACATCTGGAAATATCATGCTCTGTGCCTGTTTCTTCTGTTGATACATTGTACACATGGCAAAGGCCAATGCAGTTGCATTGGTGTTGGTATATCACAGCACGCTAGTAATTTCTTAAGCAGGTGCAATGCAAGTAGTAGATAGGATAGCTGGTAGGTTGTTTCTTGAGTTTTCCACTAGGTTTTCTTGTGTACAATACATCCATGTGTTAATTGCCTCAGATACTCAGGGAGCAAAAGTTTGAAGTGTGCCTCTGTTTCTGTACTACATATATGTGAACCAAACTGTGTGATAGATCATGCTCAATGCCTGTGCTTGGTTGTCCAAGCAGCAGTTGTTTTTGAATTGCCAGTCTTATCTTGAAGAAACATGTCTTGTTCAGTTCAGAACCAGGTAGCTTATCTCACCTCTGAGACTGCACATCAACCTGAGGTCTGAAGTGAAATGACTTCAACGCTATCAGATCAATTTGCTGTGAGCAGCCCACATCACAATACCAGCACACATAATTCAGCTGGCTCTGGCAGTTTGCTCAGGAGAGAGCTAGGCCTACATTTGCAGGAGCACTTAATTATTTCTTCTCTCCGGAGACGGAGAGTCAGAAAAGATGCCTTCAGGTCAGGGTTGAAGACTCAAAAGGAAGCCAGCAATGAGGCAGCTAAATTTTACTTCTGTACACTGAGCATTCAACTTTTTTCAAGGCTAAAACAGTGAAGGTCAAGAGGCTAACCTTCTCAAGAACAGATGATCATAGAAAATAATGTGACACATCCAAAGTTTGCATGTGGCTTCCTGATTATCCTACTTAATAATTGCTTTCTCTTAAATTAGAGTCCTTTCTTTTATTGGTAAATAGTAGCATTTTTTTCTGTGAGTATCCAGACATGTGGTTGTCCAGCTCAAAAAAGTTTTGTTCTGGTTTTCATTTTTAGACACGAATGTGTTGCTCTTCACAAACTTATTTCATGATAAAGACGTGCTCAACTGTGTTTGACATTTAGCATGCGTGTAGCAATACAGGTATTGTTTTCCTTTATTACTGAAAATCAAGTTTTACTTTCATTTCTGTAGTAATAAAAAGCAGCTTTAGCAATACCTCTGTCAAAATACTCACCTCCTAGGCCACCAAATTTGATGTCAGTATCTGCTTAGTATTTTAATTTCTATGTTATCAATACCAGAGGAGAGCAGATGACAGTAAGACAGTACATTATGCATCTCACAAGTTACAATAAAATAACAATTTGAATTTGTAGCACATCTTGGGGTTTCTCCTTAAATGTGCACAAGTAATAAGTCAGATTGACAGGGTCTTAATATTTACAGGGCTGATGCATCTAAATGCTATGCTTCTTCAAGATAAACACTGGTGTTAGTGCAGCACTTTTCAATGGCTGCTTTTAATTTGAGCTGGTTTGGTAGCTATTGACAGTGGTCAGGTGGATTGGGGTTTTTTTTGTTTCTAACCCAAGGTGCTATGAGTTGCTCTCAGACCACAAATAGGCCCTCAAAATTGCTAACAATTATCAGTCTGTTAGTCAAGCTCTGCAGAGAGACTAAGGATTGAACAGATTCAGAGAAGCTTAACTTTTTTTCTGCCTCTCTCCTTTTTCCAGGTAAGACTGAAAAGGCTGGTGAACGGGAACTCATTTGGTAGGTTAACTAAAACTCATTTACTGGCACTCCCTGTTGTGAGCAAGATGAGAACTGCTGTTTGCACTGGGACATACTTAGTATTTTTGTGCAGCTTTAAATGTAATTAACCTATGGGGTATGTCTATGTGGGATGGTAAAGAAGGATAAAAAAAATTACACTTTTCAAATGCCAGAGAGAGATTGTATGAAGGAAGAATTATGGATGAGAGACGGTTAGAATTATTTTGCTAAGCCCCCACCCCACTCGCAACCCTGCTCTTGTTATCAGCTCTGAGGCAGGGAATATCTATTCTCCTTTCACTTACCTACATTGTCTCTGACACCTTTCACTTACCCGCATACATTGTGTTCCCCATGGAGTTTTTCATCTTGTTGTAAAAATGACACTTTCAGGGATATGACTGTAGAGGCTGAAATGTTGATTACCTAGCATTAATCATTTCTGGAAATATCAGTCTCTAAAGATGCTAGTCCTCTGGTGTGCATATAATATGCATGGAGAGGGACAGACTGGTAGGGTGTGTGGGACAGGGGAGGAAGAAGCAGTACATATTTACTCTTGGCTATTTTGGCATTGATTTATTCTTTTGTGGTCACATTTTAAAAATATTGTTGACATCCCGCTCTGGTTAATTAATTAAAGGAGCCCTCCTCATTTGGTGGTGCTCTCCACTGGTTTCATTAATATGTAATGAAATTTCCCCTTGTGCCTTTACTGTTAATGTTTGAAAGCACATCTGCAGGGAAGGCTTTTTACCTCAGTCCAGAATCCCACTTCCCTCTCAGCTGCTTCTCTCCATATTGATGGCATACAGGATAAACAGAACAAGTTAATTTGTAATCTTAGATAGAAAATGATAGCTGCACTGTTTCTGTCATTGAGCACTCTGCCAGTTTAAACAGCTGATTAGTCAGCTTCTGTGGAATCGATCTGAATCAGTTCCACCTGCGTGCACCCACCAGGAGCCACTTTATTGTAAATCAATCATTCTGAAAACATCTCACAAAGGGGCCAGTCCTCACTAACAAGCCATCAATTTAAACTGTCTGTCTGGAGTACTCTAGAAATTAGAAGTGCAACAAACATTTATTCTAAAATTATGGAGAAGTTGTTGGGGTTTTTTTGCTTGTTTGTGTTTGTTTGTTGGTTGGTTTTTAAAGAAGAAAAAAAAACCCAAAAAACTCAAAAAAAAACCCCCACCACAGCCTGTAAATATTTGGTGCTGGTGGTGATTTTCTTTTTAAAAATTATAGTTATTCATATGCATCAGGTCACTTTTCAGGCATTCCAAAAGTGTGGGTGCTTTCTCATAGAAAAAAGCCCAATATATTGGGAATTTTAAGAACAATGGATGGAATGGATGGCCTTTATTACTAGAAGGCAACATTAACAGTAACTCAGAGACTTTATATTCTGCCCTTGTGCCCCTTGGGTGTTAAGATCGATCCCCAGAGTCAGAGAAGTTCTCCTTTTCCTTTGACATGATGAATTACTAAATTTTGCCTGTGCAGAGAGAGGGTCTTCCAGCTGGCAGTGGTTGGAGAAGCTGTCCCAGGGGAGAGATACAGATATATGGCTTGGTCTCCAAACTCTTCCTTTAAGACAATTCATACTACCCTAAATAAAAGGGAATAAAAGAGAGTGGAGAAGGTATATTCCACTTTTTTTTTTTTTTTATTGGTCTGTCTGGGCATTTCGCTTATGTCAACAAAAAAGCTGTGAGAATCATGTTTTAAGGTTGAGTGCATTATTTAGAATCTCTGGAGTCTTATTCAGTTGAGTGAAAAAATATGGCAACACTTAGTTTGCAAGGTGTAGTGCAAAATACTGCATACGATGTTATACTGTGTAATTACACGTTGCCACATGATTGCATTGTCAACACTGTCTGATTACAAAGTAATTGCTTAGTTACTAGTTTGGATGCAAAGTTTCTCAGAAATTTGCATATTAAACAAGTGTGCCACTCTTGGAAATATAGTCAAAATAAAAGTGAAACCTCATGTGATTGTATGGAAACTAATTTTACACTCATGGAGAGTGTAATGCTGTGCCTAATCTAACTCTAACCTCAGCTGAAATCCTTTTGTTTATTCTCTCATTTATTGTAGGATACTTTGGTGAAGTATCTCTTACCAATAGCATAGAGTGTTCTCAGCAAGTTTGGAGCTTCAGCTTCTCCCTTTTACAGGGTTTGAATGTTGAGGCATTTCATATATTTAATGTGGCTGTATGTCTTGCTGTCTTCCAGCCCACACGTGACTTCTGCAGTTAGTCTTTCTAACCAGCCTTATTTAAAAAAAAAAAATTATAAATGTGAACAAGGCAACATCAGCTGTTGATTCATGTTACCTTTTGACTATATGGATATCCTCCTAAATTGTACCATGTTAATATTAAAAAGTGGGGTGCCAGGACTTTGGGTGACATGTCTCTTACATTTACTTTGATAACACCTATTTATGTGTCAATCAGCTGTCACTGAGGGGACAGGCTGTGCCCCTAGACTAAAGCTCCAGAATATGGCATGCTCCATTGCCCTTCCTGAGCTCAAATCCTGCTTTCCCTTGCCTACTGCTCTCGTGGAGCTTGGGAAGCCTCCTCTTTCTTCTCTGTTGCATAAATTCCCTTCAGCAGTCTGTTAGGAAGGGAGATGAGTGAAACACTCTGCAGCTGCCTTCCGCCAGCCTTGTGTCCCTCTGGCTTTTAGGCCACAGAGGACAAAACTTCTTTTTTTTCTTTTTTTTTAAAGGCAGTAATCATGTCCTTGGGTGTTGCACTCAAGATGCTACTTCAGCATGTGAGCTATTTCTGGGCTGACAGAGGACAAGATGTGTGTGAGATCCTCTTTCCTGTACAGAAAGTTCTCATGTGACTTTTGTGTTGTTAGGGCTTTCTCACCTTTATTCAAAGGAACTTCATCTTTGTGGGCTGACTTATTTTAGATGATACTCCTGCTCCTCAGCTGACTTCCACTGCTGTTTTCCAATAGAGCTGGTCCAGCTGGGACAGTTACGACGAAGCTCAAACTCAATACAGTAGAAACAAATACAAAGTAATTTTAAGCAGGCCAATTCTGATTCCAAAAGTATAGTACAGGTTAAAGAAAGCTAAGCTACGTAACATAAATGTGGGCTTAATAAGGACATGGCATAAACTAGCAGAAACACTTGTATGTTAATGAAACACTGACACAGACTAGTTGATGCTGCTCTAGTATCCTACTGGTCTTATTACGAAATGAGAACATATTAATGGACTGTTATTGGTAGTTCTGCAAATTGTCTTTGGCATATTGTGTGAGTTACATAGTGACTTCTGGGTACTTATAAGGATCTTGTTTCTTTTTGTGCTCTTTATAATAAGACAAATGCTTAAACAAACGATGCATTTCAGTATCTCTTTCCTGAGTTACTTTTGACTGATTAGGACCTCTTTCCTCTGTGATCTTTATTTGTTGGTGTTGAGTGCTTTGCACTACGTTGCAACTGTTGGTATATTTTTTTCTACTGTCTTGCTGCTCATTAGCACAAGTGTTACGCATTGATATTATTGGACTGAATTCTCAGGAGGTACAAGAAGGTACGAATATAATTTTTTTGTTAAAGACAGCAATTTCTAGAATGTTTAAATTGGAAGATGAAGATGAGGAAAGGTGCAAATGTTGCCAAAAATATAATGAAAATTACAACTACTATGTGGTGAAAAGCATTTTAATAGAGCTGTCATTAGCTTATTGAGGGCATTATTGGTATCTGTAGGCATCTAACTCATAGTAGCTTGTCTCTCTGAAGACTCTAGTCTGACCCTAGCGGCTATCTTACTGGCTGTGTTTCAGTACATTTCAGGATTAAATGGAACAACTGAACACAACGTAATATGCATAACATGCAGAACTGTCTATTTTCTCTTCCCCATCAAATAATTGATGCATTATCATTTATTTTTTTTTTTCCCCCATGCTTGTGATCAGGAAACAAGTAAGGAGATGACTAGCAAAGACAGAATAATGTGTGTGATGGGGCAGTGTGGCTTTATTGAGCATAACAAGTTGCATTTTCTTTGGGACTTTAGTATCCAAGATTCCCCTGTGGGATGTGCATGCTGGCAGTCTGCAAGACTGTGCAGATCTCTCCTGAGATGCCAGAGTTCCCTGCTGAGGTGTTGACTTCCCTAATATAGAGCAAGGCCCCGGGCACATCTGCCATTCCCAACAGCTCCCAGGGTCTGAAAGGGCTGGATTAACCAAATTTTAAAAGTTAAGAAGTGCAAGGAGTTGCATTGCAGTGAAAGTTATTAGCATGGTGATAGCTTGTGCATGAGGGATCAAAGGGCTGAAAAATGAAAGCAGCTCCATCTGTTCCTGCCAAAAGGAACCAAAGTAGAAAATCACAAATTTCTTACTTTATTTAGTATGCAAGGTGTATGTTCCTTTGGCTGGCTTACTTAGATTTCCAATATAAAAAAAGATACTTTAGTAAAACAGTGAAAAACTGCCATAATCTTAATCCATACTTATCCATATTTTTTTCCTAGTCCATCAGGGGTTAGAATGTTCTCTGTTGTTGCTCACCCACACTCTAACTGCATATGTAGTATAGCTTTGAAAGTGGCTCCATTATGTGCCATTTAGGGCTTCATATTTACTATCTTGCAGCATCAATTGTGCTCCATTTGTAGGCAAATTAAACTATATTTACTTTAAATGCCAATTCTGCAACTTTGACTTGGGAACTGGGAATAACAGTTTCATTTTGGAACTGTATTTTGACTCTGGCAATAAAAGTTGAGAATTGGCAGAAATTTCTGTAGCTCAGTTGAAGCAATTCTCTGGTCCAAAGACTAAATAGAGAACATGTTTCAAAATTATATGGATTATGTGCAAACTTAAAAGGATTGTGCTCCAGTCACTATGGTATTTTAGAGCCAGTTGAGCTACGATAATAAAATGTGCTAAAATGTATTCATATCAGTCAAGTATGAGCAGATCTAATTTTGGATACGTGTGCAAGAAGAGATAAGCAAATTATCTACTGTTATTTTGGTTTAAGTCTTTTATTATTCCATTGATCCATTGAATTTGTGTGGACTTAGCCCATGTAACTGTGATCACATTCAAGTCTGTGAAGTAAAACTCAACACTGATGTGAATGATGATCTAAATTACACTACTTGATCATTTATAATGTCTTTTTGATTAACCAAAACTTGATGAACTTCTTATCAATGCTATTCATATCCTGACACATTTTGTCCCAGTCTACTTTCTAACATATGTAACCATTTATTCCAGGCTGTATTTTGCCAAATTTGACTTTGAGTGGGCCACTTCAACCTCCTGTTTGCACTGTACTCTAATAACGTTGTGTGGTTTAACAAATTCAGACTGAAGGCTGAAGAGCAGCGAGAATTAAAGAAGATAGGATAAAGATGATAGGATAGGGAATAAGATGACTGTGAAATTTGTTTAGTTATAAACTAACAGATTTTAGAAGCTCTTCTGTCATGCCCTTTACTTATATCAGAAATCCAAATGTAATATTTATCTCTGATGGAGACATTCATCGAAGCCCTTTGATTCGCTTATTTGAGAATAATTTGTTTTTTCTTAGGACTCAGACAGCAGTTTTTTTGATTAGATGGACTGCTCACTGTATTAAAGAGCAGAGAAACAGAACTGCACTTTGAAGCTTCCTACTTCTGTTATTTACTGATACGATATTTTTGTTGGAATAAATGCAGAGCTGTGTGTAAAGAGGAATAACTCTCTGCTTAGGCATCCAGTCCAACATAGCACTCTACAAAGGAGTACTCTATTAATTACAAAATATATTGGTCTCACTAGCAAGAGCAACAAGACTGATCAATCCTTCTCAGCAATGAAAAATCAGACAGTCTAAAATGCTAGTATGACAACAATGTATAGTTGGGGACCTAAGAAGTGCAATGACAATAACAATAAAAATCCCCATTTATGGGGTACTTTATCAAAGAAACATCTCAGGGCACCACACAATAAAAACATAAGAAAATGAAATCAAACAGACCTGTGGGCTTGATTGAAGGGAAATCATTGATCCTTATTCCTAAAAGCATAATGAAAAAAATCCTTCATCTCTTGAAGCATAGCATAAAAGTTAGAAATCTTCTTTGGAGGCCTAGTACCAATACCCTGGAGATAATTTCTTTCCTTGCTGATTCTAGATTTGTGTTGGCATGGCAGAGAATAGGGTGCCTGAAACAGTAGATTGAGACTGGTTTAAAGAGTATGGTTACTGCCTTCTAGTCCAAAAGGTTATTCATGATTACAGAAATAATGCTTTAAATTTGAGGAGCAGTGCAAGAGTTTAGCTCAGATAATTTCTGATTCTTTAGCTATTTTCTCTCCTTTTTTTGATATGCCACATTCTGTCTTTTCTTCAGATTCTTGCAGGTGGCTCTATTATGTGACTGTACCAAGTCACAAAACAGTTCTGGCCTTTTTCCTGATATCCCTGATCCACATTCCTTTCTGTTGATGCTGGGATTCCTATCCTGCATCCAGCTGCATGATGTGATTATGTCTGTAAACCCAAGTACAATCCTTTTTGTCCGTTCTTCATACACAGGGGTAGGCACACCAGAGACTGTCACTTTTCCTCTTGGCAGATACACTAGGTGAAGAGACTTAAATATAGCAGATTTCATCACTAATGATTCATTACACTGCCCACCAGCATATGAGTTGGGAGGTAAAAAGTTCTATTAGTCAGTCCTGTAAAATTCTTACAGTTTAGTGTGAAGCACATAATTGTCAACAGAGCTTTCAAAGGTGAAGAAAATATTAACATACATATGGGAACCCGGGTTTTGTTGATGATCTGTGCTTCAATACCATAAGCAAATCTCTTTAGCTAAAAAACATAAACCAAAAATATATACAAAATTTTTATGCAGTCACTTTCTTAATAGAAAGAGAAATAATGTGTATTTTCGTATATTTACAAGGCTGATAAACTTCTTCAGCCAGGCTCTAAGTAGGTGTATTTAGCATTTGAAAAAAACTTCGTGGAATGTTGTTTTCCTCTTCAAATATCAGTTCCAATCATTTGACAGAGACATAACTTAGAATGCAAATACAATTTGTGGACATCTAAGTCTGTCCCATTCATGCATTTAGACAGTGTGGACACTGCCTCACCAGGAACTGATGTGGGAGCTCCAATCATATTCTCTATCCATGGCTCAGAACTCTGAAGTAGATATGCTGGAAACAAAAGAGCTAGAATGAAGCTCTGAGTAGTATCTCCAGAATGGCAGCAGAAGCAGTTATAGGGCCTTCTGCAAGAATAAATTGAGACCAGTGAGAAAATAGACACTGACAGCTGGCTTCACTGAAGTTTTTAAATTTTACAAGAAAAGTATATGGACTCTCTTGACAATGACCCCAAAGAACCTCCATTTTCCCTTCAGTTATCCAAGAGCATGTCTCCCTGATAGGTAGCAACTACTGAAATAGAAGTCAAAGCTTTCTTGGCTCAAAGCCTGTGCTTCTTGAACTTCAGTACCACAAAACACAAAGACTGGGCCAGACAAAATTGACAGGATGACGAGTCCAGAGACTTCCACATACATTGTGCTATGTTTTATGCATTCCGTTCACACAAAGTCAGTGAAACCAAAACTGAATCAAGTGCTTCCTGAAGCTGAAGGTCAGCAGATGTGGCTTTACATCTCATTTGTGATACCGGTGCAGCTGAAGAAGCCTATATGCTAACCAACTGCTACAAGCTTCCTCTGTGACTATCCCTCAGATATAGCATGGCCACCAACCTTTTAAATGTTTCAGGTGGCTGCCTAAACCCTGAGCTGATTGATGAAGTGACTGTGGAAGTTTCTGCTAGTTCCCTAACCAAAANAAAAAAAAAAAAAAAAAAAAAGGCAACTCTTATTTCTGTGCTCAGTGGGATGTCTGTGTTAACTATCAGGTGCAATAAGCTCAACAGATGTTTCCATCAATATCCTTTTCCTCAGGTTCAGTGGTCATTGACACTTCTCCTATGTTTGCATGAACAAGCTGTTACTTTCAGTCATCTTTATTTGTATGAACCCAGGCACTGCCCAGAAAAGATGCCAAGTGAACAGAGACATCTGTGAACTTGTCAACATTGACAAGTTTCATCAAACTGATCAGCCCAAACTGCATTAATTCAGTTGTGTGAATTCTGGTAGTGTGGTTTTATTGAGCATAAGTGCAAAAGTTTGTTTAGATTAGCAGGGTGTACTCAGAAGATTAGCAAGCGTAACAAGAAAGGGTAGTTTTAGGTTCTTGCTGAGGCAGGATGATCATCAAGGAGCAGATCCTGGTCCACCTGGCTTAGCAGTGGTGGATCCAAAATACTGACAAGTGACAGCCAGCTTGAATAGGTGTAAAATCTGTTTTAGAGATTATAATTTGCCTTTTTCTAACTTGCACTGGAAAAAAGCGGTGCTTCACTCAGGAAAATCTTATACAGTAAAATTCAGTTTGGTGAATCTCAAACCTCTGCTCTAAACTTTTACTCCTACTTTACATTATCTTCTTATACGTCTACAATTAATATAACTTCTAGTCGCTCTCAGTATTATCACCTTGTAGGACCATAAAGGAAAAAGACCATTTTTGCTCCATTTTATTTGATGTAGTTGTGCAAACATGCAGTGTTTCTTTGTGCAGTCTTTCAAATCCTGCCATGGTAGTCATACAGATCTGGTTGATTAGAGAAAACATCAAAAATTTTATCTCCCTCCAGAAACCAAAAAAAAAACCAAAACAGATCTGATAGTGTTCATATTTAGTGAGACACTGTTAAAAAAACTTTTTGTTTTGGGCTTAAAATAGAGCATTTGTTGCACAATACATGCAATGGCTTAATCACAAGTAGTTTCCATTAATGACAGCTTAAATATGTACGAGTCGAAGGACTTTCTGCCCCAAAAGAGGGAGCTGCCACACATATAGTTTGAGGAATCTACATTTTAATAATACTCTATTTTGAAAGGTAGAGGTCCCTTAATGACTGATTTTAATTAAAAAAGAACCCCTTCTACTTACAACTTTATTAATGTTCTCTTTTAACAGAACTTTTGCAGTATAAGATCTTTTTAATGACAATGAAACATAAATGCAATGCTTATGATCTGATTTAATGCCATTTTAAAATGAGAAAGTTATTAAAAAAGGGAAAGGAAAGGAAAAGAAGGTTATCAGGAGTAATCAACATGGATTCACCAACAGGAAATCATGTTTTACCAACCTGATAGCCTTCTGTGATGGTATGACTGGCTGAGTAGATTAGGGGAGAGCAGTGGATGTTGTCTACATTGACTTCAGCAAGGCTTTTGACACTGTCTCTCACAACATCCTTGTAGGTAAGCTCAGGAAGTGTGGTTGGATGAGTGCACAGTGAGATGGATTGAGAACTGCCTGGATGGCAGAGCTCAGAGGGTTGTGATCAACAGTGCAGAGTCTGGCTGGAGGCCTGTAGTTAGTGGGGTTCTCCAGGGGTCTAGTCTTGTTCATCAATGACCTGGATGAAGAGACTTAGTGTAACTTCAGCAAGTTTGCTGATGACACCAAACTGGGGGGAAGGGCTGACACACCAGAAGCCTGTGCTGCTACTCAGTGAGATCTGGGCAGGCTGGAGCACTGGGCAAAGAAGCAGCTAATGAGGTTCAACAAGGGCAAGTGTAGGGTCCTGCACCTGGAGAGGAACAACCCCAGGCACCAGAACAGGTTAGGGGTTGACCTGCTGGAAAGCGGCACTGTGGAGAAGGATTTAGGAGTTCTCATTGACAAGGAGGAGAGGAAAGGAAGGACAAGGGAATGGAGGGAAGGACAAGGAATCACTGGAGGGAGTCCAGTGGAGAGCTACAAAGATGGTTAGGGGTCTGGAGCATCTTTCTTATGAGAAGAGACTGAGAGAGCTGGGTCTGTTAAGCCTGGAGAAGGCTGAGAGGGGTTCTTATCAATGCTTATAAATATCTCAAGGGCGGATGTCAAGAGGATGAGATCAGACTCTTTTCACTGGTGCCCAATGATAGGATGAGGGGCAACAGGCACAGACTGAAGCACAGGAGGCTCTGTCTGAATATGAGGAGAAACTTCTTTACTTTGAGCGTGACAGAGCAATGGAACAGAGCTCTGCCCAGAGAGGTTGTGGAGTCTCCTTCCTGGGAGACGTTCAAAACCCACCTGGATACATTCTTGTGCGATCTGCTCTAGGTGAACCTGCTTAGCAGGTGGGTTGGACTAGATGATCTCCAGAGGTCCCTTCCAACCCCAACCATTCTGTGATACATGGGACTCTTTGTGTCTTACATAAATACTGTATCTCAAAATACTTCAAGGAATTGAAGAAAATTCAAAAACTATGCTACAATGCAACGAATGAGTTGCAAATTAGTAAATTGCCATTTGCTTGTATGGTTGACAGAACATTTAAAGAGAGGATATCTAAACAGTAGGTGCTGTGATACATAGCACACCTGGGAGGGCAGTCACCACAAGGTGAGGGTTTGAAGGCCATGGGGACAGACTCAGGGGCATGTGAGTGGAGCAAGGAGAGGAATGGGAAGCTAAGTAGCTAGGAGTCCTTCGAGCTAACTCTCTTGATTTTTGTAGCTTTAGTTAATGACAGGAGGTGTCACCATTGGCACCAATATAGGAGAACCAATAAGGGGAAAGAAGGAGTGGTGTTACGTATAGGTCCATCAAAACCTGTCAGCCTGCAGTGATGGGAAAGATACACAATATGATAAAGTGTGGTAACGGGGGTGCGTGATTGAACAAACCAATGAAGAGATAATATTTGAAAGCTTTACAGCTTGGAAAGCTGTTAGCAAGCTGGTGTCCCCTTCATCATTTTTAATTTTACTTTTACTGCCCTTCATTTGCTTTGATGGGTTGATGTTGCCATGGTGCAGTTGAAATTCTCATAAAAGTGCTGTTACCCTTTCAAGATGGCTATTTTTTCCTGGGCTTTATACCACATTTTATAGTTATGTCAGAAGGTTTACTTGGTTTATGAATTCTTCAAGCTCTGAGAGTGCTCTAAAAACTCTGGGTTGCAGTTCAGCTTTTGACTTTTAATTTGTGAGATTTAACAACCACTACACCAGTGTGTTATATCTCTACATAATTAGAAAACTCATTTAAAATACATCCTTTTGTTAATAAGAGTAAATAAAATTTCAGCTTGTCCCTCACCTCTTGGATCTCTAGTTTTTTTTAACAAAGGAAGAAATAAAAAAAGAAGCAATTTTTTTCTGACTAAAGCTGTGTTGTTTCTTTTTGTACTAACCCTCCAACTTTTAAATGATTTATCTCATGCAAGAAAATAATTTTAAAGGGTCTTTCTACTCCATATGAAATACCGTGCCCAGTGTTCACAGAAATACTCTCATGCTTGCAGTGGAAGTTGATTCATGTCAGATGTGAATTAGTCCCATGGCACTTTTGCAATCACAATTAATTTCCCCTTTGCTTGCTCTGTAGCAATTCAGGTTAAGGATCCATGGAGTGAAACTCTTATCAACTGTGTTGCGAGTTAAACTTTTGCAAGATGTTTTTTAAAATGAATGTACACGTTTTGATAAACCTGAAAGCCTGTTAGTCATTAAGAACTGTGCTATGTGACCCCTGCTTAGTGTGAACAACAGACCAACTTCACAACTTGAGTGGAGCTTTGCGATGGGAGAGGATAGAAAGGGCAAGAATAGAACAAAGTATGACCCAGTATGAGAGAGGATTTCAGATCCTTTAATGCTTTACATTTAACTCTAGAAAAATTGTTCAGGAAAGATAAGCCCTGTAAGGACAGGTGGTGAGATTCATTCATTAGTTACCAGTTCTGTTATTGTTTTGGAAGAAAAGGTGAATTTAGTAGACTGTGGCTAGCTTTCATAGCAATACCGGTGCTAAGGGAAGAAAGGAAAGTTTCAGACACGACTCTGTTGAATAGGTATTCATTGCCTTCAACAGAATTAGAAGCAAAAATTAGAAGCTCTGATTTTGCTGTCTCTTCCAAAAAGCCCCCCTTGTAGGCTCCGGGTAAGATATTAAGCAGTGTCTTTAAAGACAGCACAAACTAAACTAGGGATGAACACAAGTTGAACTTGGCCATAATTTTTTGAATAATCAAAATTTTCCACCTGGTTTGATCCCATTTCTGGCACTAACATAACATTTAAATGTTAAATAGAGTCAATAAGCAAACACAGTAAGATATGTGCAAGTAGGTACCTTGCTGGACCTATGTGTTCGAGAGAAACAATTAGGCATAATTTCATGATGCTTTGGCAAAAAACTAAATAAAACCTCTACACCTCAAGAGAGCTACACTCTGTAATGTGTAGTACAGCTATTAGTGCCTCTCACAGATTTGCTTTTATTTCCTTACAGTTACCTAATCTACACTATAGTGTACTGACCAGTACCATCATATGCATAAAACTGTGCATACCACAGGGACTGTTTCCTCACGTATGACTGAGTTATTTCCCCTAAGCATTGAAAGAACTCAGCTACTTTTTCTGGATTTATTACGCACTGAAGTAGTTTCACCCAAATGTCAATGATACTCTGCAATTTAGAAGGTTTGTCTTTGAAAAACAGAGGATTAGAAAATTTCATCTAGGTATATGAGTTGTCCAGCTACATATTTGATCAGGTCATCTGAAAAAGGAAGTTAATTTGCTCCCATTTGTATTTGTAATTTGGGGATGAGTGTGAAAAGGAAGTGAAAAACAGATGTTCTTGATTCAAAGTATTATTACAGCACAAAGTGGGGTTTTTTTTCTCCTGAATTAATAGGTTTGTTCCCATCACCCTTGCCAGAGTCCCATGGAGCTCTATGTTGTTATTTTATTTTAGCTGAATGACAGTTTAAATGTCATTGTAATAATGATCTGTCCTTAAAACTGTATCATTTTGGTTTGATATCTTGTTAAATACTTTTCTCCTTAATTGCATTTTCGTTCAACGAGAAGACTTATAATGGCAACCAAGCACAGATGAAAAACAATTCATTTTATCAGTCACAGACTCTCATAATGGAGCACCTTAATAAGAGCAAGTTCTGTACTTCTTGAAGGCATAAGATATATTAGGTTCATAGTCCATTATTTGAACAAGGGTATCTGACTTATGGCAAATCTATCTGAAAGAGTATTGTAGAATTGTATTTTATCTTTAAGAAATGTGTTTTCTAAAAGTAAGATATTTACTTCTGTTGCAGTAAAGGATTTAAACAGAAGAATTTCTCTCTAATGTTTGTTGAATCATGCTAGAATGATGAGGTGGAACAGAGCCATAGATCAACCCACCAATGTGAAAAAACTTAGTATTGTATTTTATTTCAGGAGGGAAGGCTGAGCACAGAATGCCCAATGGTTTTGCCAAGAGCACACTTTCTCTTCTTTATTTACCAAGCTATATATACAATGAAAAAGGTGACAGCACTCTTAAACTATTTCTACTGCTGAAATTTACAGATGTGCACATTTTCTTTTGCAAAGAACATCACAACAGCAGTGCTGGAGACTCTGCAATACTCTAGCTCTGTAGAACAGCTATAACGTAAAAAGAAGCAAGGCAGTTGTTCGGTGGTGTTTTTCTGTAGATGCCCTATCAGTTTGTCCTCTTTGTCAAGCAGAGAGCTGAGAATGGGTGAAGAGAGAACTCTGACTTTCTTCATAAATCTGTTGGGAGTGGGGGAGTGCTTTTCCTTGCTGTATAGTAAAAAAATAACAAGTACTAAAGGTAATATTTACTCTGGTGGTCATTTTCTAATGAGGAGTATTCTACATTAAGCATTGAACTGACACTAGGAACTCATTTTTTGGGTTCATGTCAGGCATTATCAGACAACCACTGGGTTTTACGATTACCTGGAAGGGATTTAGACTCACAGTTTAACACCTGACAAATACTGTAATACACTGAAATTTCCTGTACAAGTTCCTTCAGTTTTGGTGCAAATAACACAGATTCAATCTTCATGTAAACACTTGCTCCTAAGTGTCAAGAGGTCAGCCAGTCCTTTCTTGGTATTTCTTGATCCACCAATAGGATAGAGATAAGACTTCAGGCAATCAGTTACTCTTTATACAAAGTTTCTTAAGGTATAAATGGAAAGGAGGCTTACTGTGACTTTTTTTTTGATCCCGTATTACCAGCCCCTTTATTCAACTGCTTCAGCATCCTTGGTTGGCATTTTGAACTACTGCTCCTGGAGTAGGGCTGTTTCACTTTGAATAAATATAGGAGATGTCAGGTAAAAAAAATGTGTTTATTGTAAGGATGTAGCTCTCCATTCTTGCTATGTTATCTGCTACTGTAATTCTGTGTACGATTTTACTTTCTAAATACTGAGCCAGTGAACTGTGCTCAATCACTCACTGTCTCCTTGGTCCCAGTGAGAGGCATTCTGCAGAGTGACTGCCAAGTCAGTGATGTAAAGCAGAGACTTAAGAACAACAGCGAGGTGAGTTAGTAAACCCTGGCTGCAAATGGGTCTGCTAGAAGTAGAGTTTCATAATCATCACACTGTTAACAGGAGTTAAGTTCAGTGGTAAAGTTTCTGCCTGTCATGGATACAGAGTGCCTACCTAAACAGGTAATGTACCAAGTAAGTCCTTTTGATAAAGAAGCTTTGATTCAGAATAGTAGATATGTGATGATGTAGAAACAGTGATTCTTGGAAAATCTGCAACAGAAATGATATATGTGGGAGCAGGAAGACTAAGAAAAGACATGGCTGCTTCTCCCAGTCATTAAGGGTCCATAGCTATTGAATGCCTCTCTTCTCTTTCTCTTTGGAATAAGGAAAAAAAGTGCAGCTCTTTGCTAAATACTAGGCCAGATACTGTGCTGCTATCACACCTAAAAAATTGCGCTTTATTTTTTTAGAGTTGCAGACGCGGACTTCTGGCCTGAGGATCTGTAAGTGATATTAGGAGGGCTGCACATCCATGTATAATTATTGCTGTTGTTACAAGACATCTGACACCTAAAACTTAAATTTATGAAGCCACTTTGGGACCAGGCTTCCCAAGTTGTGAGAATATATAACTCCTTCCCTTCCTGAGACTGTTGATTTGCATGTGGCACTTCTCCTTCTATGCTTTGAGTGGCTCCTGGGTCAATCTGTGTGTCTTCTGTATGCTTTCCACTGTTTCAGGATGGCATTAACCAGCCAACACAACTCCTTCTAAGTGTGTTACGAAAATGTGGCTTTCTGAACAGAAGAAAGAGATTTTGATGTGTCATGAGGAACAAACGGGTCTAAAATTAATGTGGCCATTAGATACATCATGGTCTACTATTACAGTAATGGCTGTAAAGTACATGGCAAATTTCA
Organism: Pampusana beccarii; assembly: GCA_013399365.1. Classification (NCBI taxonomy): domain Eukaryota; kingdom Metazoa; phylum Chordata; class Aves; order Columbiformes; family Columbidae; genus Pampusana; species Pampusana beccarii. The sequence continues at coordinate 809,356 of VWYH01002407.1, read as the reverse complement.
TGGAGAGCCCTCTTGAATATGCCAGTAAAACTGTTTCCAAGATGCAAGAAAGATCTCCATAAGGATTACAGTCTAATGTGTAGCATTTTGAGACATTTCAATAGGAGTACTACTTTTATTAGACTTTCATTAGATGTAATCATGGTGATAAAGACTGTTTCTGTGATGTGGAAATGTTATCGCAACTTCTTACAATTTTGAGTGTTTATTGTTACTTTTTAAGTGACTTTTTGAGGGACTGAGAGGCCTGTTGTTTTAGCACATTTGTGTATTGACAAGCTCAGTGGATCTGTGATGTGGTTACTAGGACATTACTTATGCAACTGAATATTTTGCAATATTAAAACTTCTGCTGTCATCCAGGATCAATAATGTGATTCACCACAGAAGAAAATACATGCTATCATGATAGGAACAGAGGCAATATTATTGCTGGAAAAAATATTATTTGGGAAAAAAAAATCGCTTGTGTTGATTTTTGTTCTAAACCAGAACATTATCTTTGCCATGTTGATGATATAGACCTAATCTTACATGTAATAACATCCTGTTGACCTCTGTCATATTAATTGTATGCCTCTGTATCATAAATAGCAAGATTAGGATCACAGCAACAGTTGAACACAGGGTCAGCTCTGCTAGATCTAGCCTTCTGTTTTATGTGTACATGGATGCTAATGTAGTGGGCCTCTGATCTGGAGGTTTATAATAATACTAGTTAGCCAATGTTTACTTGTTTGCCTAAAATATATGCTTCTCTGGGTTGGGGCAGTGATAGAGATTTTTGGGATGATGAGTCTTCAGAGGTATGAGTGTTTGTTTTGCATGAATTTTTTGGCCTGCTCTAAGTGAAGGATAGGTTAGTTCGAACACTAAACACAAACAAATCGTCCTGTTTCATTTCTGAATCCAAAGTTGTTACATTTCTGAATCCTGGGATAGTAATTTAGTTCTCAGCTTTTCCTCTCCAGCCTCTATTGTATATTGAAGTGTCTGTGCCTGGTTTTATATCCAAGGCTTCCTGAGATCAGAGTTTGGGGATCCTGAGAGTGTTTGTGGTGAAGATTTTTTTCTTGAAGGAAATTTATGATGAATAGTGGGCAGATTCTGGTGCAGCTGAAGTGTCTGATACCAAGGCAAATGACATTGCTTGAAAATGATGGCCATGAAATCCAAGTACATTGCAAATCACTCAACTGCAGAGTCTTGGAATAAGAGCACTGCAGAGCTGATGTATGGACTGATGTTGCCATTTAATGTGGTTTCCCAGCAAACCTTTCATAAAATTCATGACTGTAGCTGACCTCTGTTACTGTGTTCCTCTTAGGGGGGGAAAAAAAAAAAAAGGCTATAACCCAGCTCTCTACGGCAGTGCACTGAAAAGTGATGTGTGATGTGAAGCAAGGTGAGGGAAATCATGTTCACTTCACCACAGACACTAGAGGTGAGCCTGTAGTCAAACAGTTGATTAAATGTCACAGCATATTCTACAGTCTTCCAGGCTGACAAGGTTCTATTCTGACCAGCTTCAAGCTAGGAGACTGATTCATATCACATTTTCTACCAGCTTTACTCCATTGCCAATGTTGCTTTAAACATATGAAAGTAAAAGCAGAATCGGCCATCAGCTGCCAGCAGGAACCACATAGCTTCTTTATGTTAGTATTACCACAAAATATGAGACAAGACACAGCTTATAGTATTTTGTTCTTATATTAGATATAGGTATTTGGCGTCTGGATTATGCGTGGCTGTGGGTGCTGAAATCAGCAATTCTGGTCTGTCCTAGAAAATCTTAGCTTCTTGTGTAAAAACTGGTATACTGTTTTTCACTTCCAGTGTAGTTTACAGTCAAGGGACAATTGCTGATGTTGTATGTTATGTTAATGAATGCCACAGCAAGCTGTGTCTGTGGTAAAAGGACTGGCTGACACGGTCATGTCTGAGCCACCTCCCAAGAGAGCAGAAAGCAGTGCAGATGGAGGAAAATGTAACAGCCAGAGGTGCTCAGGTACCATGAAAATGCAAAAAGAGGCAATGAGTATCTAGTCAGACAGATGGCATCTTTAAAAAGGAGGGGAGATAGATGCTGAAGAAGCACTCCTATTCCTCCTTCCTCTGTGTAAAAAGTTAAATTAAAATCCACCTCTCATTCTTACTTCCCTGTATTTCAACTTCCCACCCTCCTCAGAGTACCTCTTTAAATTACAAGAGCTGAGAAGGCATAGTCTTTCATATGTGAGATGACTCCCATGTTTTGTAGAAAGAGACTGGCTTCAATGGAAAAATAACAGTTACCAGTGCACACCTTTGTCACTATCAGCAAATAAAAATAACATAGCTCTTCCAGTCCCTCAGATCAAATTAATAAACAAGTATGTGCATAATACTTTTGTCTGTGTGTGAATCTCTGTCCTCCTGATGTAAATGATTTGTGAATACAAATTGAGGGTATTATGTGTGTCCTAATTACCTGTGTGATCTTGATAGCCACACTATCTGTGAGTAGAACATGCCACGTTGTATTTGCTTCTCTAGGAGGGTGATATATTAGTCCCTAAACGTCTGTGGCACAGTTCAGAGCAATTGCTTCCTTCTCCCCATCTTTATGTTGCCTTTTCCAGTGTGTGTGTGTGTATAATGAGGGAGGTAAGGAAGGAAAAAGATGTAAGAAAGAACATATTTCCTTAGAGGAAAGGAATATCCCTTGTTCTAGTCCAGTCATGATGAATTAATGATGTAGGATTTGCCTGTTGAACAATGTACCCTAGGATTTTTTCAGATTAGCTGCCAAAACTGTTCTCCCCAGTAGTGATTTGGCAATATGCCATGGCAACTGCAAGTCAGAGCTTGCACAGTTCCATCCCATTGCCCGAACAGGCTGTGTGTATAGTACTATGGTGCAATAATGTAAAAAAAATTTACAATTTTTTTTTTTTTTTAATTCTTGTTCTTTCTGGGCTGTATAGTCCCTGCCTGTTGTTTTATTTACTCTATAACAACTCTCGTTTTGTAGCTATTTTCTTTAGCTTGTAGGTCTAAGGTCGCTTTAAAAATAAGATGTTCCTTCCAGAGATGAATCGTGAACAGTGGCAAGTAGGCTTTGTAAATGTGCCTTCTGTGTCATTCTGAAAACCTAGCTTGGTAGGGTGGGGTGGGCAGTGTTCTTCAGCTCAAGATTTAGGTCCTAAATTCAGATTTTGAGGTTGTTATCAGTCCTTTCATGCATCTTGAGTAAACTGCAACAGAATAGTTGCAAGGTGATCTAAAGCCATGCTCATGTACGTTGTAATTCTTCAGGTTGAGACTGGTTTTTTTGCAGCCGATAAAATGTAAAGGACAGCATTTTTTTTTTCTGTTTTGCTAGATTATTGTTTTCAATAATTTTATGTAAGTGTTTCTATTTTTTAAATAATGTCGTGATTCATAAACAATGTTACAGACCTTGCATCATGCTGGAATCATCTGTACTTTTCTAGGACACTAATACAAGTGTAACAGTTGTAGCTACTGTTCTAAATATTTCCTCTGTGAGGGCAGAGGATTTTAACATCCAGCCAGAACATTTGATTAACAGAAATGCCAAGAGTAGCAGTACCACATTCATGTCCCTTTTCTCTTTCTTCCGGACAATATAAATGTACTGGTGGTGCCAAATGCCTTAATTCATAAGCAAGTACAATAAAGATTAGTCTTTAATTATTTCTGGCATATGTCCTTTAAATTCAAAGCCTGTAAATCGCAATGGGCAAAGGGTAATATGTCTTAACAGGTTACACCTCCCAAAGGATTTGTTGATTGACATCAAAATTGTTTCCCCTCCCTCCCTTCTGACTGACAGAATGGCAGGTGTGAAGTGATGGCAGTGTGCTGTAATAACGTGTCAAAAGACCTTAAATCAAGACTAATGTGGCTTCACTGATAAACTCCCAAATGTTTGTATGGTAGAAAATGGAACTGTAGGGCAGATTCATCTTGGGACTATTATATCTTTGCACTTTCTAAAAGCACTTTTTAGTTAAGGTCCTTGGATGATTACAGGGCAGAGGTTTTAGAAGGATTCTTACAAAGTCATTGTGAGGAGAAAAACATTTCTATGCCTACTACTGTGAAGAACTTACACCTAGTGGGTTTTTCCATGGTGATATTTTAATATAAATGTAATGCAGAACATGAAATAGATAAAAGTATACTTGTTTCAGCAGCTACTGATGGTCAGTGCTTTGAACAAAGCTCTACGTTTAATGTTTGAAGAAACAGTAGAAAGGCAGTGGGTATAAATAAGGGTGAATACACAGAGAGTTTCATGTAAACCACCTCTGATGTGCAGTTTGTACAGAATTTTCTGACCTACAGGGAAACTGAACTCACTGTCAAAAGGATGATGGGTCACTACATCTCCATTTTATCCTACAAAAGTGGGCCTTTGCATGCATAAATATTAAAAAAAAATTAAAAAATGAAGAAAATAGCATAGAAACATAGAAGTCCAGTCAAATCATGATATGAAAAACCCCAGAGACTCTGTGTAAGGGGTCCAGCAATGGTCTGAATTCTACCGTAAGTGACAGACATTTAAGGCAGAAGTTCTCTGATCTTCCCAAAGTTTCAGATCCGGGGCTTATTCCTCAGTTTCTGTATTTGAGGATATTTGAGCAGAATACTTGAGAGTACCAAATGCAAGTTTTTCTGTACAAAGCTCAAAATGCTTTTACACCACCAAAGCACCCCTATATACAGTCAATAATTTACATTCTATACGCTATTCAAAGAGCAGTGTAGTGCTAATGGCTGTGAAAGAATCTTTCCCTTTCACCATCCAAACACTTAAACTGAAAAATGTTTTTTAAAAACTTTTTTCTTCAGTTTATTTCTTTGTCTTTTAAACCAGGCCCTCTTTACTATGTTTGTGGAATAGCAATAATAATTGAAAAAAAAACAAAACCACCAAACCTGTTCTGCTTCTGTGGTGGTTTTTGTTTGTTTTTTTTTTCTTTTTTTTTTGAGTGGAGGGAGGTGTGAGAGCTGTTTATTTTGTCTGTTTTCTATATTAAACACTGTGAAAATGTGCACTATGATGAAGTCTCAACCTTCCACCCAAGCAGCCATTTCAGGAAATGTTTCCATTGGAAAAGTTGGTGAAATATGAAAATATTCCTAAACCTCGTTTTTCCTCTGAAGAATTACTTAACCCTCAGGCAATAAATTTAATCACTGAAGTGAGAAATGGACACTTTTAGTAAGGCTTTTAACTACGTATCTTAATGAAACCTAAACAAATGGTGTCCCTGCCACTGTGTTGGTTGCATGTGTGTTTATGTATAGTATGAAAGCAAATTGAATATTTTTCTTACCTAGAGATTTATTGTTCTATGGTAATTTCCAAACAGCACTGGAATACAAGCAGATAATTCTTTCTTTTTAAGAACTGTAGATTGCTGGCTTGCTTTGTTACGTGACTAATGACCACCATAAGGGGCTTCACAGCAGCTTGGTTAGTTACAAGATCCAGACAATATGTGGATTTTGCCTACAAGGACAGTGTGTGCATTTCAAGGTACATTTGTCTTTATTTGACTTATTTATTTGTTTGTTTATTTAAACATAACTTACCTCTCTGACCTATGATACTGGCTAACCCAGGTGGTAGGCTGTGGAAATGGTAATTTCCTAAATCTAGCCATTAACTTGCATGCTCCTTGTGTCCCTCCACCCTTCTAATTCTAGTGAATTTTGTGCTTTATAAAATCAGGCTGTTTCAAATATGAATAAATTTGTATGACAACCCCACCCTCTTCCCCACAAATACAGATCTGAATATGTATGTCAGGACCTGTGCACATGCCTAGTTTCTGTATGAGAGCATTCTGCCTATCTGGAGAACTGATTTGACTTCTCTGTTTTACATTAGACCACTGTCGTTAACGACAGAGGTGTCATTTTGATGTGATCTGTGAGGCAGTGGAAGCTTTGAAGTTGAAAGATAGAATAGACATGGATAAATTGTGCTCTGAGTATGCTGCTATTGCACCATTATTGCTGGCAATTATTTCACCAAGTGACACATCTGATAAAAAGTCATCCGCCTTGCTGTGGAAACCACAGTTCGCTGAAGCACATGGTAGATCTGTCGATTTTAGAGGCTGACAAAAAGCTCATTAGTTTTGGCCTGATCATTCTGCACCAATCTTGAACTCTTTTGCATTGTTTCCCCCTTCCTTGTCTTTTCAGTTGGTTTCCTTTTCTGCAATAGCATTTCTGCTTTTCTGTTTTAATGCTTTGCTTGGCCATTTGCTGTCTTTTCTCCATACTGCTTTCCCCAGCACACCGCTTCCTAATGAGGTTCTTCATATGCCTCCCCCTTCTCTCATCACTTCCTTAACTGTCTTGAATAATGTTTATTTCTTTGTTGGTATTATAAAGTGGGTTTTTTACAACTTTTTTTTTTTTTAAATTCTGCAGAGCATGTGAAATCTAACTTTTCCAGATAAATAGCAGTAGATTCCAGGTAATTACACTTAAGGTTAGTTTTAAGTTAAACATGCAATACAGATTTGTTCCTTCAGCTATGTCCCAGGGGCTACATTCTTAAATGGATTCATATTGTGGGGTTGTACCTAAGTAAAGACTTCAAATAAGGGGAAGCAGATAGAGCTACTGCCAGAATTCCCACAGGAATTTATTTATGTTGATTCCTTAGATAATCATATGTCTGTGATGGAGAAAAGGGAACAAGAGCATGTAAGCAGGAATCTTTTAAATGAAGTATGTGATCAAGAAAAAGGTAAATGAAACTACATGTTTAAGTGTGTAGGGTAACAGGGCAAGATAAAAGGACAGAATTTATGATCAGATGTTTTTATATGACTAACAAAAAAAAACAAAACAAAACCCAGTGGATGTCTAGCAAGAGAATAACTACAATGTTAGAGGATGAACCTATGTACATTAGAAAGTTCCTTGTTGCATTAAAATTGCTCTAAAACACAAGTTTTCAGGAACAGAGGCATAGTAAGAATAGAGGTGTCATAGGTATTAGAGGTTCTTCCTCTTTCTAAGCTGAAGAACAACTTTGTTAGAATGCAAACTCATGTTCTGTGCTTCAATTATTATATTTTCCTGAGTAGGTGAGCTGTAAAAGAAGGTCACCTCAAGCCATCCACCTTATGAAAATTTCTTTCATCACAGTACGTCAGAACTGGTCTTCCATAAAGGGGTCACAGAGTATGCAGCATGGATTAATTCCATCTAAACTCACGTGTCTCGGATATCCGGTTACATCAGACTCCTTTCATAGACAATCAGGGCTGATAAACATCTTCAAAAGGGAGTTTATGCTAAATAACTGCTGTTTGCTGGCATGAGCTTGGTCCACGTGCTTACTGAACATGCTAAAGGTATTATGAAATGCAATAATTGTGGAGTCCATGGAAAGTAACCATAGTTTTGGAGCATGTTCTGTGAGACTTCCACACAGCAGTAGGTCACTGTCCAACAACATAAACTTTACCAGGATTGCGTTACTTAGCCTGGAGGATTTAAATGTTCAGAGTCTTACAGACAGTATTATTTTTGCTCTAAATTAATGGTCTCAGTCTAATCCTTATAATTATGTCTTCACAGCATTTATAGCCAAGGGACAGGTGATTTAACTAGCTGGAGAGTCTCAGTCCCGCTAGCAATAGGCCTCTAGGTCAGAGGTGTATTAATGAGAGAAATGCTGGAGGATGATGAGCTGATCCTGCAGCTTCCAACAGCACTGAATTTATTACAAGGGACTCTATAGAAAATTTTTTTAAAAATCATATAATAACTATGCAAATCATAGTACAGATACAGGTATTATTATGACTGCAAGCACTTTTAAAATTCGTTTTGGAGGGGGCCAGAGTAGTTGTGTCAAAGCCCAGGCCACATGTAAACTCTCCAGTGGTCACTGTGTAACACCCCACAATGTTTGAAAGGAGCAATAGGCATATACTCTACATCTATTCCTTCCAGGATTCACATCCTGTGCCAGCAGAGGTGGAAAAGGTCCTGTTTTGTAGAGGGCTTCTCTAATCAGTGTTCTTCAGGTGTATCTTAGTGGTAGGAAATAGTAATACAAGTATTAAAGCTACCACACACAACTAAGCTACACGTAACAGGGGATAAAACTAAGTATGTTCTGCTGCTCGTACTTGGTACTATTTGCATTGTTGTATTTAGGCATATCATACCCCAACCTTTTTCATTCTGAAAAGGATCTCCAGGTGTATCTTGGATATTTCTAACAAAGGTGGATGAAAAGCATGCTTTATAACAAGTATAGATTTTCACATTGTTTATAGAGACAGTTTTGATTTGTTACTTGCAAGCAGAGGGTGTGAGGCTCCTAATTGATTAGAACAAAGAGTGTAAACTAGAAAGGACAATAATCCTTTGCTTAGAGCTTCTCCTTCACTCAGCAGGCGGTTGGTTTCATCCTGGGCAGAACAATGCTTTTCAGTGAGATTTGAGTTGTCAAAGGAGCATTACAAAGCCCAGCCTGCTGATTTCCCTACAAAACACCCTACAGGCATTCAAGCACACATTAACAGAACTATTTATTGAAAGTCCAGTTTCAACAAATTGAATCAAATGGCTATAAGGAGTTTCATTGCTTGGTGCTATTATCGTCCCTACAAATTCTTTGGACAGAGGCCAAATATAAGAAAGCATCTGCAGAACCTAAAGTGATGAAGTAATGTATGGTTGCAGAAACTGATCCAACACTGCAGGGAAATATGAATGCTGAAGCAATGAGCGAATTTAAAAGGGTTTCTTTGTCACACTTGCCATCCATGCAAAAAGCTGAGGTATTCAGCTACCCAAACCTCTACCCACCTTCAAATCCCCTCTTATTAAACCTCTCTAGCTTCACTGTCGTATGTAATTGTCTACACACCTAAACACCTTTTCTTTTTCTCCTTCCACATTTCCCAGGCAGTCCATGAGTTTTTAAATAATTTGATAATTTTAATAATCTGCTTAGATTTAATTCTGTAAAATGCTGTTTCTCAACAAGTAATTTACCAGTGTGGGAGACTATATGTGTCACGGAGGCACCCCAAAAGTCAATTTTAGGCTGACAACAAGTTCCAAAACAGACCTTATTCTAGCCAGAAAAGTGTAGCAAATAAACCAACTAGAAACAGTCTTTATACAATTATTTACACTCTGACAACATAAAATACAGGTTAGGATATCAGTTGAGGAGATTATTGGGGTACGACAACATAAGAATAACGAGAATCCACAGCATACACACATTCACTCACAGGGAACAAAACTAGGAGCCTTTCACTCCAGGGCATCCAGAAGAAATAATCACTTGCCTGGGTTAGGTAAGGACTCATTCAAGGGTATATCCAGTAGAGAAAAATAACCACTCACCACAGGAGGAGGTGAAGTGCTCTCAATCCTCGGAAGTCTCCTTAGATGGCGTCACAGACCCGCTGCTCTCAGAAGACCACTCAAAGGGGGTCTTCAGCCAGGACCCCATTATATAGCCTGGTCAGATGTGGCTGTGGGCATTTCAACATGGTCCGGAAGCTTCTCAGCTACTCTGGACACCTCCTTTGTTGAGGACCCTGTCAATCAACTGAGGTCCCACCCCTCCTGCCCCCCCCAGCTGGGTAGAAGTGAAGGCACCCTGCCCTGGGGTAGGGGAGGATGTGACTGTCAGCAGCTTGGTGCCACCCTAGCTGTGAACCTGGGGACAGGCACAGTGGGGGACAGAAGGTGCTGAGGAGGCGTCAACTGCCCTATTGAAGGCTCCAGATCTCAGGGGGATGAGCAACTGCTGCAATATGGTAGTCTAACGGGATAACTTTCTGGGTTTCCCTGAATTCCACTGTCTTGCACACTTTTATTATTTTTCTGTTGCAGCTATGTCCACATACAAGATGATGGAAGGATGGCAGTTTTCATTATTTGACTAGAATACTGCAGAAGAAGCAACGAAGTTTGTGTATTATGAAAAGACAGAGCAGAGGTGGCTGATCATGTGTAGTGGGGGGATAGGAAAGAAATTTTACAGCACACTTCAGAAAGTCTATCACAAGGAAAAGTTATCTTTGAAATTATCTCTTCCTCAGTGGAAAAATATATATATATGTGCAAATTATAGCCTTTCTTGGCTTTAACTGGTGTCACCAAAGTCATCTTTGAAGCAGAGGAACCAGTCCTGTTTCTATCCATTCCAAACATTAAATATGCTATCGGCTTTTAAAAAAGCTTTGCATTCAAGCTGTAGGCCTGGAGTGGGAGGCTACCTAATTCAGATTGCACACATGGATTATGCACCCTACCCATAAAGTCTTTTATCCATGATAAAACCAACATTTACTGATTTGTTTTGCACCATTCCTTGAGATAAATTAATTTCAAAATGTGTGTTGTATTGTATCTGATGTCCACCTAGATGAGTTTGCTGAATAACACTTGAATGAGTGCACTGAAAAAAACAGATATGCTTACGGTTTCTCCAAAATCAGAAGTTTCAAATACAATGTATTATTTTACCAGTCTTTGCTGTGGTTTGATTTGCAAACTTCTGTGGAGAGTCTAAGAAGACAAAGATGTTGGAAATAAGCATTTCCTCTTCCAAGCAGGAAAAAAAAGTGGAAATCGAAGAAAGTAGTAAAAAAAAGTGCTCTGGAGTGTTCATCTCTCTCCAGCACATCCACGGGGACACTTAGGTCTCACTCTCCTAACAGTAAGGTATTTTTGACAAAGACTGAAAGTGTCTGGTGACTGGATACTAGTGTCTAGTGGAAATAAATGAGAAAGTAGAAATAGGCAAACCGCACCCAGCGGTAGATGAAAAAATTCGCATAATGCATGTTCTGAAAAGAACTTATAATAATATATATGTGTTTTCAGGCCTGAGGATTTGGGGAAGGGAAGGGGGCAGTGTTTTTTAAAGAGGTCAATTGAGTACATATAGCCAGAGTTCATGCTTATGACCTAGCTTATCTGCAGAAATGCTGCATACTTCAAGTGCTCATGGATACATAATTAAATTTTTTCTGACTTAACCAAGACAGCACAAAATCTTTGCCAATGAAATCTGCCTATTTTATTTCCTATTGTGTTACGTTTGGATATTATTTAGTTATCTGTCCCTTCCCTTCTTTCCCAATTTTCTTTCACAGATAAGAGTTTTTTAGATGCATAATGCCTATTTGGAAGGGTTAGGTCTCTGTGCTAGCTTATGAAACAGCCAGGCACAGTGAACTCACTTGCTGTATAAAAGAGTAAAGAACCATTACAGAAAACAAAGTCTGAATATTAACTCTGAGCCTTTTTCCAAACTATCCAGGTGTGATTATATATGAGAGAGCCAGCAAACAGTGAGCCAGGTAGCAAGCAGGCCCAGCAAACGGCTCTGGATGAGAAACTATGCTGTTGATTTGGACCTAAAGCTTCCCGCCTTCCATCCACGCTATGACTTGAGCAAGATGCATATGGGTAAGTGCCTCACATCCTAGCTTGCTTAGGACAATTCTGGGATAGTATCGGTTTTTCTCTTCCGCTGTAGGACAAAAAATATCCCACTGAATACTAGTAGCAGGATTCGCTTGTGTCCTTTGCCTGGCACACGGCTTTTGAGGCAGTGACATCTCAAGATTTCTGAGTCTGTTCGTATACTTTACTGCAAGTTATATTACAGCTTTTATACACATCTACAAAAGAATGATGTGGTAGGAATTGCTGAAATGTCTTCCATTTCAATAGCAAGTTACATTACTTCCATCTTCTTCCTCATAATTTTTTTTTTTTCCTTAACCTGTTCAGATCACACAGTGGCTTCACATTCCTGTTTGGATTAGGATTTCCTTTTAGGCAGATACTGTGGCTTTCTGCTGGGGTGGAGTTAATTTTCTTCCTAGTAGCCAGTATGGGGTTGTGTTTTGGATTTGTGATGGAAACAGTGTTGATGATACAGGAATGTTTTAATGATTGCTGAGCAGTGCTTACACAGAGACAAGGCCTTTTTGGCTTCTCATACCACCTCACCAGTGAGTAGCCTGGGAGAGCACAAAAAGTTGGGAGCAGACACAGATGTGACAGCTGACCCCAACTGACTGAGGGGATATTCTATACCATATGACATCATGTTCAGTATATAATGCTGGGGGAGAAGAAGGAAGTGGGGCAGTGTTCAGAGCAATGTCTTTTATCTTCCCAAGTAATCGTTATGCATGATAGAGCTCAGCTTTCCTGGAGAGGGCTCAACACCTGAGCGCTGATGGGAAATAGTGAATGAATTCCTTGTTTTGCTTTACTCGTGTGCACAGCTTTTACTTGACCTATTAAACTGTCTTTATCTCAACCCACAAGTTTTCTCACTTTTACTTCTCTGATTCTCTCCTCCATCCCACCATGTGGTGCTTAGTTGCCAGCCGAGGTTAAACCACAACACACTGACAGTCAGTCTAGTCCCAGGGTATTGAGAGTCTTTGTGTGTGGGTATGTCTCTGTGTGTGGCACATTTGACCTTGCCTTTGAAATTACATCCCTAGCTTGAACCAAATTTTATATTTATTATCAGATACAGCAAAAGGCAATTGCATCCTAACTAAAGTGTTATGGAAGACTAGTAGTGCTGCCTCATAGTCCAGAAAAGGTGTGAGCAGCCAGTTCATTGAGTGCAACCACTTGCTGAGTAGGACTACCACATCATTTCAGAGGAACTGCATAGGGTGCTGCTCAACCTAATCTTTGTACTAGTGAGTAAACAGGACTGTAGATACACAACAAAACAGTTTCTTAGCTTAGCTATTCTATGGACAGCAAGCTGTGCCATTTAGCAGTCAAGACCCTGAAAAAAATTATTAGGTAGTGATATATATGTGCAGATAAAAATATTCACATCCAAATGCACACTTATATATTAATGAATGACTATGTATGGATAAATACTTCTTTTGTGATATGGATCTTTGTGCAGGAAGCAGACACCTGATTAAACCTGTGATGAAGAATTATCTTCCCATCTTAAAATGGATACCTGTTCTTGGTGGCTTACATGGCTGTCCCTCACTTTCTTGTTATCATTTGCCTTCAGTAATTAGAAGTCAAGCTTACTAATAAGTGCCTGACACCACAAAGGCATGAGATGGAGGAGTAACATCTAAAGTAGACCTAGTATACATCTCCATGCAGATTTACTAACGTAGAGTAGTCCTTCCATTAAACTGCTCTAGGCCAACATCAAGGTTTTTATGGTACACAAACTCCCTTCTCCAGTGAAAGCACCTAAGGATGGTTTTGACAGGTGCACTCAGTGAGGGCTGGACCAGTTTTCTTCACTGACAGTGGTGCTGAGCCTGTTTGTTACGCGTTTCTCCATAGTCCTGCTGTTGTGCATCGATTTTTTTTTTTTTTTTCCCGCTGAAACACTCTATCTGCTTAGAAAACACCAGTGTAGCCATTTTATACACGGTCCAAGTTAGGACCGAATTAACTATTTGGACTTTTGGGGGGTTTTTTTTGGATGCTTAACTGAGTCTTTTGTAGTGCTCATGCAATCTTACAGACTCCAACAGGAGACTACATTATTCTTAAACTTAAAACAACTGTACAGTTGCATGCAGGATTATACCTAGTTCCTGCGCTGCAATAGAAGAAGCATAGTCCAAATCTTTCAAATAATTTTTAAATGTACTTGTCATGAGAGATTAGAAAATCTTTGGACTGCTTAGCAAAATTATCAATCCGTCATAACCTGACCTATGTCCCAGCTAAAGGTTCCATGAGATGTTCTGTTCAACCATGTAAAGTAGCTAAATCATACCAGCTTATAATTGTATTTGACTACATGACTGGTGTTAGGGTGACGTTTGTTGTTACTGCAGAATTATTCACTTACAGCCCTCACAGGATTCTCTGTGGCAGTTGATATTAATTACTATTAGGAAGTGGCTGATTCTGGAGAGTGAACAGCTGGGTTAGGCTTAGTTTGAAGTATTAATAGCATTATTTTAGTGAATAAAGTATTATTCATTACTTGGTGATACATGTTGCATAACTTTATGGGACAAAGCCTGTCTTGAAGAGGGAAAAAGAAAACACAGCAATCTCTCCTGCTTTTAGAACACAAATACATAAATTTTAATCTGAGAAAAATACAAAATGAAACCATGTACAAGTTATGTACAAACCTTTTTTACAGGACAATATATTTATCACTGGATATTACATATGACAAAGTCAGGTAGATCATTTCTGAGCACCAGCATTTGTTCTCTCTCACCAACCCGTAATGGTACAAAGTAAAATGATGAAGTCATACTCCTTTTTCTTGATGAACTTTTAAGTTAAGATGATAGCTGGTTCTCAGTTTACATCCTTCAACCCCATTCCCAAACCATAATTAAATAGACATGTGTAGCCATCAAAATATATTCTATATATGTGTTTGTGTGTATGCATTTTTTTTCTGAAGGAAGAAAAAACTATCAGCCTTGAGCTCTACAGAAATGCAGCAGTTAAAGTTACATCAACTTTTCTTTTTTTTTGGATAAGTGTATGTGTCCCAAGCTATACCATGGCAGAAGCAGTATTTTTTTAACTCCTACTTAAGGAGAACTTGAGATGACATCTGATGACCTTTTCATGTGGTTCCTGTTAGTTATTGTCCAGCCAACAAAGTGCTCATATGACAAATCCTTCATTTCTGAAAAGATCTTTTCTATTATGTATAATTAGCTACATATATGTTGTGTTGGTGGTGGTTTGTTGATTTTTTTTTTTTAAGTTATAAAGATCTCCTTTAAAATGCATTGTCTGAAGCAGTAAGAAGCTTTTTCTCAACTTCACTAAGGTTCTAATTAGATGCAGCGTTACTGTGTTTAGCTTCTTAAGTTAGATATCGTTCTTAATTAGACCCAAAGGGATAAAAAAACTATTTTATATTTTGTATTTTCTTCTTCCCCCTACCTCTTCTCATTTTGACCATTATATAAATTAGATACATTAGTCCAGTAGCCCTATTCTATTAACTTCAGTGGAATTTACTCGGTTATATAGACTACTGCACATTATAAACTATATCGTTTCAATGTGGGTGCATGTTCTATAGGAGAGCATGTCTGTGCAGAATAGATACATTACTTGTATAATACAGCTTTGATAAATGCCGGGGCAGAGTTGTCAATACTATAGGCCTATGTACCATCCTAGGCGGCAGCAACAGCTGAACAGCTACTCCATTCCTTCCATTATTTCAGATGGGGACCGTACCCACACCTACACGTATTGCTCAGTACAAAAGTACTACAAATATTGTGCCTGCTAACAGAATATTAGGAGACCTGGTGTGCATATATAATGAATTTTAAAGCACTATATTCCCTAAACCTGGAATTGTTCTAACACCCTTAGAATGAAAAAAAAAAAAAAAAAAATTAAAAAGTGCTTATTCAAATGTTGGGGATACTGGTGGTTGAGGTAGCAGGGAAAGGAAAACAAAACATAGAAAAAAAAGAACTATCCTTTCCCCTGAATTTTTCTATGCATTGGCCATTGACTTTGACAGGTATTCCCAGGCCAATCCGCTGTAATACAGGAAAGGATTTCCGTTTTCACTTTGAATAGCATTGCCTTTCACACACGTGGTTGCTTTGTTTAAGCACATTTGAGACTAGAAATTACAAGTCAGATGCACACTTCTTTTTGTGCACAATGCACAATGATAACAGCTTTAAAAACAAAATATCCCTCCACACACTCTGACCTCTATGTGGGATCCAGAAGCCCTTATGAACATACTTCTTGATAAAACCATTTAAGCACCTGCTCTGTTTTTAACTTCGAGCCCATGTGAGTCAGCTAGAACAGGGAAGTTGCTACATGTTTATGGATTTGCCAGTGAGTGACCAAGTAGTGAAAACATGCATAATTACCCATTTATAAATTATTGCTTTTTTAATATACATTAGTTATGCATCCAATTATTGCAGTAGTTGTTAGATGTAGTTTACACACACACACAAACCCCAACAAATACAGTCTTCTCAGAATGAGAACATGCTGTTATAATTTTCCTCTTCTTCTCCTACTCCATGAAGAGTTCAAGAAATGCAAATCTTCCCTACATTGGCCGAAAAAACCCAAACAACAACCACCAGCTTGCTGACAACCACCCAACACCCTATAATAAAAGGCTACAGACAATGCTTTTGTACATCCTACACAAACTACTTTTCCTGTTTTCCACATTTGGCTGAGACCAATTAAGTCTTTTCACATCCGTGCTGCCTGAGTCATGTGGTGTTTGCCTTCTTTAAAATTCAAAAATAGGGAAAAAATATCT
Organism: Pampusana beccarii; assembly: GCA_013399365.1. Classification (NCBI taxonomy): domain Eukaryota; kingdom Metazoa; phylum Chordata; class Aves; order Columbiformes; family Columbidae; genus Pampusana; species Pampusana beccarii. The sequence continues at coordinate 793,014 of VWYH01002407.1, read as the reverse complement.
ATAGTGGGACTAAACCTGGCTGCCTGCTACAACAGCATGTAAGCTGCTGCTGACTCTTTCAATACATCTGTGTGGCTTAATAAGGGTCACAGGATCCTCATTATCCTGAAGCTCCTGGCCTTTACCATGTATAAGCAGCACCTGCTTTCCCATCAAAGATGAACTGGAAGTAGCCATGTGCTTACAGCTGCAGGGTCCCATTGTGTTACAGGTAGAGTAAGAAGGTTGTTCATTAATCTGTAGTACTTATAACTGATCATGCCCCATGTCAAGGGGTTCGTACGTTCTGTCACATGTACCTTCTACTGTTTGGCCATCAATGCTGACTTGAAAGAAGAAAAGCTGTTAAAATGCAGGTGACAGTTTTAGAAAGTTTTTGAAAAATATAAGGAAATGTTTGCAATTTTTTCCCCAGTAATAAATACTTTGTATAGTTATCATCTTACATAGAAGCCTTTAAAAAATTGCATTTAGACTCTGAATATCTTATTTTCTTTACATCTTAACTTTTGCTGTGCTTAGCACCCAAACAACACCTCATCAGAAGACAATTTTAGCCTTTCATCTTAGTGTTTAACAGGCTTCAGGAGCCAAATTTAAATAATAGCCAAGAGCCAGAGAGACAGCAGAATTTCTGGAAATGCGGGAGCACGCCTGTGCATGGGTTTGAGGAGGAGCCAGGAGGACGTCTCCTTCAGCAGTGAGAGAGTTTTCTGCAGTGGACTGTCAGTGAACCATTAACATAACTAACAGTAATGGCTGGTTTTTTTGGTCAAACCAAAAAGAAACAGTAGGTACAATTTCTCCATCTGCTAGTCTGTAAGTCAAAGATTTTCTCTTTTTTTTGTGTGTCTTTCTTCACCCTACCCCCTTAAAAAAATTACCATCTTCTTGTGATGACTCTGTATCAGACAGACAGACACCACCATATATATATACATATATATATATGAATACATGTCCACACATACATATGTGTGAACATGCATCGATGCAAACACACACAGAGACACACTCTCTGAGTTACCAAAAAAACCCAGAATTGTTTAGTGTGTATTAATTGTGCAGGCAATTAATGAAAAAAAACTGGAATTCCTTCTTGGTGTTTTTGGGGGGTTTGGGGGGGGGGGGGGGCGTGTTTTGTGTTTTGTTTTTGTTTTTTGTTGTAGTTGTCGTTGTTGTCTTTTGAGGAAGGAGTAAGAACTATTAGTAAAGATCAAAAACTTATTTCTACACCCAATATCATATGGTCTGTCAGCTGTCACCTAGGCCACTTGCCTTGATGTAACTGCCTATATCCAAATACTGGTGCTGACCTTATTGTGGCCTTTAATGGCTGAATGCCAAAGACGTCCAACAGGTTTTCTTCATGTTCCGCTATCTAATTGCCAGAAATCAGTTCTGTGTCTTTGATCATGAAAAAGAGTAAGAAAAGATTATTGAGTGCTCTTAGCTTTTCTATAAATGGGAAATGCAAAACTGTATGCTTGTTTTTCTCGCTCTCTGCAGGTGTTGTTCTATCTATCATTCCATGTGGAACTATCTTTGCTGGCAGACAGTGTAAGTGTATTTAGATCTTGTCCTTTATCTATGTACAAGTTGGCAGCATGATATTTTGGGTGTAACAGTTAAACCGGACAAAGACGCACACAAACCTTCGCTAGGTAAGTTGTTGTATTTGATTCGTTAGTATGTTTTATCCAGTGAATGCTCCCTTCTGAAGGAAGGACACTCAGAAATGGCACTATATATGATAAAGTATAAGATATAGTGTTCTATGCCCCTACAATAAACACCGGTCTTCTACAGAAAAAAAAAAAAAAAAAGAAAAAAAAAAAAAACTCCACATCTACTTGGTGAAGTTGAACACAAATTTCAAAAATTCTCCTGTACTCAGTACCAGCTTTTTTTTTGTTTTGTTTTGCTTATAATATGAATACAGTTCATAAATGAAAAAGGAGCACTGACTTCAAAGTAAAGGCTTAACATGACCCAAAGTAGAAACTGGATATAGATTATAATGTGTCACTAGCTGAAGCAGCATAGATTGGAAGAACTAATCAGAATCACTTTTTGTTTTGGGACCTGTGAAATGGGATAAAATGCCCTAAATGATAGTGAAAAAACTGCTTACATTGTTGCTTTGTAGGAGAGTGAAATATTTTAAACAATCCAATTTTACAGATACTGTATTAACAAGTCTTGTTATTGTCTTTAAATAGCTATTCTACAAAATGTAACAACAAAGTAGTCACAGTCCAAGAAGTCACTCCAGAATAAAGCCTATTAGGTGTTAGTATGGTTATATTTGTACTGCAGCCAGTGGACAAACATTAAAGCTTAGTTTACCTTAAATGTTGGATTACATAGTGGACATCATTGTTTTCACAATAAATTCATCTGCTTTGTATTTGTTTGATTCACTGATATTTCTCTAAAAGTACCACAGTATGTTTTATTGTGGTGTTTAACAATTCTGCAAAATTACAAAGCCTAGAGTTAACCTGCACAATGAAAACCTGCCTTTCCTGATGACTGGGTCCTGTGTTTTTTTTTGTTTTAATCCTTATTAGCACAGCCTTTTATATATATATATATATTTTTTTTTTCCTTCAGACAATTGTGTTAGATGTTGCTAATTTGAGATAAAGAGAGTTATTGAGTCATTTAGAACATCAAATGCTTGGGTGGATACATACTGCAGCACAGACATGAAACATCACATTTGTTGTCTTACGACTGTAAAGCTTGTTGGCAACTTTGTGAAACTACTAACACAAAAGGCACCCATCAAAGGCCTTTTGTAAATTATCATAATAAATACATTCATTGCTTTTATGTTTTAATTGGTTATTTCTGTACTTTTATGTGTTGTGTCCTAGCAAAGTGAGTATAGATTATATTAAATCAAAAAAAAAAGAAAAAAAAAGTGTTGCTGTGTGTTGGAATTAACCGAGAACAGCATGTTGTAAGGTTATGTTACCAGTTTTTATCCTGATCTGAGCTCACCAAAAGGATATTCATTGCCTTTTACCAGGGTATGAGATATCACCAAAGTGCAAAATCTGGAGCTAAACCTCTACACATATGAGGAAGAATCTGAACCAAATAAACAAGACTGATGCAAGGACATCGGCACTTTTGAGGTAAGGAACCAACAAAATATGGTACATGGGAAGATTTATAACTTATGATTTCACACACTGTTTATGCACTCGGGATTAAAGCACTGAAATACATGGCAAAAGAAGAGGAATTGCCAAGCTTGCATTCCTGGAATTAGCAACTGCTGCTGGGAAGCAGAGTGGAATTGTCAGAGTCACCGTTGATAGCAAGTGCTGTCTATGAGCGACTTATCTATGTGGCCTTTGGTTTAGGGTACTGGTGGTCACTGTGCTAGTGTGGCAGAAAGTGATCAAGGATGCGGGGGGAGTGCGTGCGCGCAAGTGATGTGGAGAGGAGAGGGCGCAGAGTGTGTGGGGTTGTTTGACCTCAATGTCGCTAGCTATTAAGATGATCTGTGTGTGGTAATAAAACAAAGAATATTTTGGAAGAATGTTGCATGTAGGAAAATATAACTTTCAACTTTGAAAATAAATAAGTTCAGTTTATTAAGAGCTGGTGTCAATGTGGAACAAAATACACATCTGCCAGTAAAGAAACATTTCGGTGAACTGTTCTTTTTTGTTTGTTTGTTTCTTCTTTTTTTTTTTTTTTTATTTACTTAAATACAAGTTGGACTTTTTTTTTTTTTTTTTTTTTGTAAATATATCATTTGTCCCCCTTAATTACATGTTTTTATAACTGTGACCATCATTCTCCTTTAAACCAAAGACTGAGGTTTGGGGTTTTTTAAATTCTTAGGAGTCTGGCCACATATGCAGGTTTTTTTCTTTTTCTTTTTTTAAGGGAAATACTTGACAAAAAAAAAAAAAGAAAAATATATATTTTTTTCTAATAAACAAAAATAATTTAAAACATTAGAGGCTATACATGACTAGTTTTGATTATGTTCATTTATAAATGAAATAATAATTTCCAAAATACGTGGAAGCAATATTAAAGGCAGACAAACAGAGATCTGTCTACTTTATTTTCCCATTAAGCTTGCCCTTCTCAACTTCTCCATCAGTGGTTCAGCATATAAGAGGAATAAATGTCACATCACCATTCATGAAGTTTGTCAGGCTTTAAAAAAATAGTTCTGGCCTCAAAGGAGTCAACATTCATCTTCAACTTCTCTGATTGGTGGTATCAAGCTGCTTGTTGATTTATATTGATTGATCTGATTGGCCATGTGAGTGCTCATGGGCTTGATTTGAATGTTTCTGGGATAGGCATTATCCGGCTCATCTGTAAACCATTTCTTTTCTGCTAAAGAGCAAAATGGGTAGAGACAGAATAAGGAGGAAAAATGAGAGTTTTAATTAGTGAAGCACATACATATAAAACCAACAACAACAAAAAAAAGGTGGGGGAGCAGTCAGTAAAGTTTATAGAGAAAAGGCAATCAATAGAAGGTGACTTTGACTAATTACTAGAAGCACAGTGCATTAGATTAATACCTCTGAAAATACTTTTCATGAAAGGAGGATGACATGTTTGCAGATTTGATACTAGAAGCTAAAGAAAAACTGTCAATATGTTGGTTTGCTTGTTGAATGTAAGATCGCTCCTTTTTCTTCATGCTCAGGTGAACACTCTCTGATTCCTTTATTTAAAAAAAAAAAAAATGATACAAATAAAAGGCTAAACTGAGAAGCCAGGGAGAGCATATGGAGTAAGAGTAATGCAGAAAAGTACACGAGTCCATATATGGAGAAGCACTTTAAAAGTTTGAGGTTATTTTTTTGAACCATTTCAGCCTCAGCATGGTCACTGCTGCTGGTTCAGAAATCATGCAGGAGAATGTAAAGAACTTTCCACAATTGGTGCTAGAATAAATAGGGCTTGCGTTCATGCTGCCAGGTGGCTGCATTCTTGCACAGGATGGCCAGTATATCGCTACTTAGCAATCTATCTGCTTGGGCGCTGCTGAGCTCTCCACTTTGGGAAGGGGTATGAAACACATATGATGCTGCAGATGACTGTAGTAGGGGAGCAAGTTAATCCTGAATGGTTTGGTAGTGATACATGACAGCAAGGCCAAGGAAGCAAGGCCTTAAAGGAAAATCAGAGGGGAAACTGTTCTTTTTTATGTATTTGGGTAGTGTCTGTTTCCATGAACATAAGAAGAATTTTATGGTACTGATTTATGTTGGGCTGGGAGCAATATGGGAGGGCGTGAGGATGCTTAGACGCTGCAGCTTTGCAGCCATTCCCTACCTGCTTATGATTGGAAGCACTATATTGAATTGCTCGTATGCAGATTAAAAGAAAAAAAAACTCCTTAGAATTCACAAAAGAAAAAAAAAAGGCAAAATAATTTTCTTAAACCTTTTAGAGAGCAATCACTGCTGTCATTTCTTAATTACAGGTGTGCAACTTTACAAGATAGCTCTATTCACAGACTTAGAAATTCCTAGTCTTAGAGCGGTTTATGGGCATTAGGTGCTTGTGCTTTGACAAGCATTTGTGAACAGGGGTCTCCATTCTCACCCACCTGCCCCAAATTCCAGAGGTGGGTGTGCAGAGCAGTGGATACAAATGGGTCTGGGGATGGGATTCTGCAACTGGGGCACAGCAGAGCTGCTGCTGTTACATGTACACACTGCTTCTCATTCCAATGGGGAACCAAAAATGCTTCAGAAGCTTTAGTGGCTTGTTTAATACAAATGGCCACTTTTGCTTACCAGTGACAGGCTGCTGTATCTGTGCTGGTATCAGGGCAGGAGTGGAAGGAGTGCTCATTTTAAATAAATAAATAACAATGAGCAAAGCAAAATCCACCTTCAAAACCCAAGCACTGAGCACAAAAGCTCAGGAGGTGAAGCAGAGAATAGAAACTGGAAGACTAGGAAGAATAAAGGAGAAATACCTGGGCACAAGTGCATAAAAATAAGCAACTAGCTTCCAAGTTAGTAAAGAAGTGGTTTGATTTCCAGAATTACTGGACTTCTCAGTCACTTTTGTGAATATGAAATTTAAACACTTAGACCTAATAAGGAACTCATAAGAGTTTATTCAATTTTTTTTTNTTTTTTTTTTATTTTAAAAAATAAACACAATAAACATAATTGAATATAAAAAAAAAAAATAAAAAAGAAAAGAAAAGAAAAGAAAAGGATATGGAATCATTAGTGGCTTATTACTGAAGGTAACCAGAACTACTGTATTGTTTTTCTTGTCATATTCTAAAATGTATTTTACTAATTTTTAAAATATCCTACTGATTTGTGATCAGGGTAAATAGTTCCCTGCCCCCTTAAAGTTTCCTGAGCCTGAACCATGTTCAATCTCCCATCCCTCTCGCTCTTACCTATTATAATTAAGTTCTCTTTGATTTGAACAGATTGGACGATAGGAATTCATAATGTTACATCCTGCACACTGAAGCTAACTGATTAAGTGCTTTAAATTATTCTTCCTGACAGAATGATAAAGTTACAATCTGTTCAGAGATGATCTACAGCTCGCCAGACTCCTACCGCTTCTTTCTACATTCATTTATCTTTTTGTCAAGCAGTTTAAAAAAAAAAAAAAAAAAAAGCAAGCCTCGATACCATAGATCTTTTAAAGTCATCAGAACATCTGAATTATTAATGAGACTTTAAGGGAATAGTTCCTGATGGTGGCTGGTTTAAGAAAGGTTGTAGGAAAAAAAAAAAAAAATCTGGGAATGTGTACACATCAAAATAATTTCAGCTCAATTTAAAAAACCATTTAGTTCAAGTGTGACACATGAACCATTATGCATTTGTGGAAACCAATTTTACGTGATATACGATTAAACTAACCTTTCAGAGAGGTGTAAAGTGTGATGGTTATCATGTTTTAAAAGCCTTGCAAGATCACATAAACAATTTCAAACTAACAGTTTTCTAATGGTTTGTGTTTAAAATGATTTTGAGGCAAGTTAAGCACTGTGAACTTTTATCTCTAGTTTATCTTTTAACACACGGTGCACAAAATTTCCCGTACAAACAGAACTTGTTGCAAGTTAATTCAATCTTATAGCAAGAAAGAGAAGAACTGTGTGAGTGCCAAGGATCAGGGATGAAGTGAACTGTGTTTCTAAGCAGTCTGTGCAAAGCACTTCCATCTTCCACGTTTTCCTTAGAATTTTGAACACAAGGCAATTATTTACATGTTAATTTTTACAATAAAACTGATATCCAAGGATTTGATCTTTAAAACAGTACCATGTAGTCTCTTTTGCCTTTACCTGGCACATAGAAATACAGAAAATAAATAATAAATGCAGAAACTGATAAACTCTAATTTCTTTTGCTGTTTAAATTTCTTTTTGCTGGTGCTGAAACCTTGATCCAGGCATTATCATCTCCATCATCAAATGCTTGGACCCAGCTTTACATCTTTCCTGTTCCTTTTCTGCTCTTAAAATAGTCTTTGACCATATAATGACGAATCTCCTGTGAAAGCCCATCAGCCTCTATACTTACCTTTGAAATGTGAGCTTGACACTCATTTTTACTCTTAGCCACTAAGCTATTCTGCTCCCAGTTACTAAATGTCCTTCTTGAATTCCTTGCANTTTGTGATTATTTTTTTTTTTTTTTTTTTTGTTATGATCACTGTCTGGCTTTGATATGTTCTTCAAAGTCTCAGCACAGATTTTTACATATCTTAAACACACTACTTACACTTTTCTTTAAATCAGCCCAGAAAACCCTTTTTTTAAGTCTTCATATATAGTTATATTCACTAGCCTTTTTTTTTTTTTTAGTTCTCTGTCATGTTCACTCTGTTCCTCTCCCTTCTGGCATATGCACATTGGTCCTTACCATATGTGTTTCTACATTATAGTGAGAACAGGCATGGGTTTCTATTTTATTTTTTTTTAAGAGGTGTTCAAGAGAGTTTCTGATCTTCCTATGCTAGTTGACAGGTTTGCTTTTGACAGCATCACCTCAGAGATGTTGGAACAGCCAACTTCATATATCAGAAAGCAGAAAACATTTACTTTCCTCTGAAACACCTGCGTTTGCAACGGGCTATCAGCATCCCAGTGCATCCATGAAGGTTCCAAAGGCCTCATGCTCTTATTACAAAAAAAAAAAATCAAAATTAACATATTTTGTAAGACTGTTTCCTGCAGCATGAGCTGAAAATTCTCCCATGCAATTTCTTCCTGTATGAGAAAAATGTAATGAAAGTTTCTCCACCTAACTGCTCAGCAATTCTTTGTTTGGCAGATGAATATTTTACATGCAGCAGGCAGTAAGTACTTTGCAGGGAGACAGAGAAGAAACTATTCTTCCTTTCTGTGAAGGTCTTTATTTTGGTCCTGGGCAACTAAAGTTTGGGGACAAAAAATGCTATTCTGGATGTGTTCTTGCTGATTTTATTTTTTTTTTTTTAACTAACAAAATTCTTACTTTAGACAATGGGAATTTCACTGGACAATGCCTGACTCTGCCACTTTAGGCCAGTGGGAACCTGTGCCATCAACCTGCAAGTTTTGCTAGATGGGATTTTGTGTCAACACTCCGATCAACAAAGTTTCCAAGAACCTAGTTTCCACTGTCAAAACCAAGGTGGGACTGATATGTGGCAGGGCCTCCATTTAGAGCTCTAAACTCTTTTGACTTTGGTGCTGCCTTTCTGCTTTCAAAAACTAACCAGGGTAGTTGCTAAGAATGTTTGACTTGGGATAGTTTTCTGAACAAACAGGAGATTTCCTGTTACTTTTAAATATTAAAAAATGTTGACAACATAACATAGTTGACTTAAAAATTCCTCTACTTCTAATGACCAACCTCCCCATTTCATTAGTATGTCCATATTAGAAAATTTTCAGCACTATAATAAACTATTTCAACAATTTGACTGTCATTAGCACTGAAAATTGCACATGGTATAACTAAAAGTCAAAACTTTAAGACTTCTGACTGTAAGACACAAGATGGAGGAGAATCAGACTTCAATGTGATTTCAAGAATTTAGGTCTGCATCCATATTAGATATTTCTCTTCTGCTGCGCAGAAAGTAAACAAGTTGCTTCTCTAATATACACTGTTTATATTTTTTCTATTTGAGCTGCATAGTTATACAAATACTATTTTTCTTAAAATAAAATCAGTATGTAGTATGTGACAAGTGGCTTCATATTAACACCCTTCCTCTGTTAGATGGAAAACAGATGAAACATTAATGGAAAAGCATTTTGGTGTCAAAGCCATTAACATTCTCCCAAAATGCATAACTGCTCTCTGCTATCTTCAGTTAATATTGCCAACATAAAAAGATGCTCATGAAGATACACAGGGGAGAGGGGAGTAGGGAGAGGGAAGGAGGAAAGGAATTGGAATGGGGAATGGGAAATTAAAGCCATGTCTGCACCAGGGTAGGAATCTTCATTGAGCAGGAACCTGGATGTTTACAAAAGGACACGTGCAATTAGAAAGGCAAGCAGATGAGAGGATAAAAAAATAAAACAGGGTTGAGCAACAGCAGCAGCAGCAGCCAGTTTTACTTCTGGTTTGGAGGGAAAAAAAGGGCAAAAGAAAACCAACAAAACAATCAACCAAACAAACAAACCAATAACTGAATAAAGTTTGTAACTATTTTTTTAATTTCACAAGTTTTCACAAGGACAAAGTTATAGAAGGAAACCCACAGCAGTTGCTAGGTCATGCAGAACCATTAATTGTCATACCTTGGCCCATTCTATTCATCCTTGTTGCACTTTAGAAAAAGAAGTAAGCTATGTAAGTTTTACAATGCTTTTAAACTCATATTTCCTGTTGAGCACTTTAACTGGCACATCCTTGTAATAATAAATATTCTTAGGGCAAAACATGATAACTTTCTTCGCAAAAAGAAACACATTAATTTGTCTTCATGATGAAGAGCAACTGTAATAGACTCATTTGCAGGGGTGGATCCATAATTTCCAACATATTTCACTGATAGGGCTTACAGCTGCATTTGAATGCACACACATATATACTGTAGTCCAATCATTACACTTAACACTGTACAGTGGGACTCTCTGTAGCCCACTTGTATGGTTCCAGGTTTTGTCAGTAAAAGTGCTTGGCTTAATTGTCAATTCACACAGCAAGCAAATCTTAAAAATTATCATGCTTGGGTAAGGGGAAGGTAGAAAACAATACTAACCATAAAAGCACCTTGTCTGGGTTGGCAGTTACAACGCTAATCACTACTACATCTAAATATTTATTTTCCGTCTACATGCTTTCTTGCTGGGTAGCCAGGGAGGTGGTATGTGTTTCTGGCCTCCTTACCCTGGGGAACTCTTCGCACCACCTAGAACTAGTTCTATATTTCAAAAGATTGGCATCTGAAATTTAAAAAAAAACCAAACCACAAGCTGGAAGTATCATTTCTATGGCTGTCTGGGATATGTTCCTTTCCACTACTTTATTTAATTCCCTGACACAACTTCTGGCTGACTAGGTGTGTCGTTGGTGAGAATGTGCATGAACCAAACTCTGGGAAGTGCCTAGAACATGATGGCTCAGCACAGTGAATATTTCCACCCCAGCTTTTTTGTTCTGCTCATTAGCTGTCTAAGGCACAGCACCTTTTCTTCCCAAATGGGAGAGACCTGAAAGGCACTCAGTTGTCTTCCCCTGTATTCCTGTGTACTCGCATGCACCTGTTGAAAAGAACCAGCTAGAACATGGAGCAGGATTTCTGGAGGATCTTCACGTATTAGGATTCTTATTGGAAGATTTGTACCACCCACTCTTACTTGGAAAAGTTAAACTACCATCTGGTGAAAGGAACAAAGTTCCTCAAGATCTGATACTTAAGCATAGAAAAATGCTTGCTCTTTTCTGAACATTATTTATTCTGTACATAAGGTGACTAATTCACCTTTTAAAGATGTAAAAGTCCCAGGAAGGCAATTTTTAATTACTTACATCCAATATTTATGATACATATGGCTTTTTATCCCAAATGTCAAAAGTGAAAGAAAATATAGCTATTCATGTGGCAGTATAAATAGACAGAATAATAATTTAATATGCAATTAGACTCTTTCTAAACTTAAATTAAACCATTGGAGTTTTACAGCTCCATGCCCAGACCATTTCAGTGTTATGGGGAAAAGACATTATCTCCAAAACACTAGTATTTTAGAGAAAGACCTTAAACAAGCAGAAAAATCCCTGATGTTGCTTTGGTATAAAGCAGGTGCGTAGCAATAATCTATACAAAGATTGTAAGCTCTATACAATATAAGCTTTGATAGTGAAAAATCAGTGGGGTTTTTTTTTTTTTTTTTTTTTTTTTTTAAATGGGTTAGTTTTGTAAGCTTCAAATAAATGTAGCAACTCCTGTAAATATGAATATAAAAGAAACCTATCGCAACATACATCAGTACTTCTGCACTAAATGACTTTCTTTGTGTAACTCTGACATCAAGAGCAAGTGTTCGTGTTAAATATACTCTGATTTCTGATGTAGAGTAACTGCAGTTAGTTATTTATGTTTTCAGTGTGCCTATGGGTTTAGAACCTTTCTTCTCCCCTAGCATCATAAATAACTTTTGGTCCGTCTGCTTTGTTGCTGTTGTGCTTAAGGGTTTTATGGTGGTGAAATAAAAATGACAATCACATGCACACTGTCAAACATATGCAAAATATGTGTACAAAAAGGGAGAACTCCATGGGAAAACAGGGAATGTTACTGCTGGAAACATTAACTGGGGAGAATGGGTGGTGAATGCAAGTTTCACACACAGTGGGAGCAGGTACACATATCAAAGTCTATCTTCCTGCACATACTTCTGTTTTTCCCGGGAATCCCTGGTCTTGGTGCGGTTCGGTCGGTTTGCTGTTGATGGGATGGAGTGAACTGATGAGCTCTTCTTGCTGGAAGAATAGGAGGAATGGGAGGAATGAGAAAGACTGGCCCGGGACTGGCCGGCATTGTGGTCAAATTGCATCAAACAGAAGATCAAGTCTGTCGGCACGAGCTCAAATTCATATGGTGGGTTTGTGATAACATAACTGAAAGAAAGGAAGAAAGAAAGAACAAAAGAGAAAGCAGGTTTAGATTTGTACTAAAAAATTATTCTGCAGTTGTTATCTCGTGAACATTTACCCAGATTTTTGCATTTCTGTTTCCTTCAGCATGTACCTCATTTTAGCTCACATAATACCCATTAAGGACCTTCTTATGTCAGATATCACTTTTTGTATGTTTTCTGTGGCACAGTCTGAGTAGGATCTTTTTCAAGTGAATCAAGTCATGATTTTTTCAGAGAAGACACCATACAAATCACCCTCCTTTCTCTAGCTGCACCATAATGCAACGAGTTTAGCAAACAAATCTACCTATTGACAAAAACCAGTAACATATCCACCAGCAACGGTATTCAAAAGAATGGCTAAAAAGCAGGGAGAGGAGGATTTTAGGTGCAGTTGTATTTAAATACATATTTACTCTATATTTATTAAATATTTAAATGCTGTCAATAGAGCAAGGGATATAATTATTTGTTTGGATTGTGACTGTACATAAAACATGTTAAGCAAAACATATCAGCAAATTTGCAGTGAGCTTAATTTTGTTCATTCATTCCACATGTACATTCATGGCCTCAAAGAGCATTTATAAAGAGAAATCTGCACATCCAAGAATCCAGCATTGCTAAGTATATACGCCAGGCCTGAAGTAAAAACTCTATCAATTTCAAGAATCCTCACCTTCAACTAACCCGCTTTCAGGATAGGAAGGGCTTATAGACCCTGCTGCTAAATTTTTCATATATGTGAAAACCATATTTGAACAAGGCAAAAGTTATTTTCTGTTCAAGCAAGAAATGAGTAAAAACTGATCACAAAGCTCATGACTTCTTTTCAAATTAATTCAGTGTTCATAAGAAATCTGGCTTAGCTGCCTCAGGGACAGAAGTCACTTATTAGTCCAACAAATAATCCCATGTATAGCAAGTACAGTGTAATCTTAACTGAAAATAATTTTTTCTACCCAATTTGTCCAAATCCTCACAGAAGAAACCACTTTGGTGGGCTGCAGGTTGCTTATTGCCATGTTCAACCAATAATGATGCATTTTGTATAGAACAAAACAGTAACAGATGGTAGCTTTGTGATAGTTCTGATATGGGTCTGTGCAAGTATTTCTAGTAGACACTTAATTAAGACACATTTCAAGTAAGCCATGAAATAGCCTTCAGTTTGCAAAGATGGAAATGTGCCTGCTCTGTTTAAAGCACTGAAGTCAGCCTTGGTGCTACCAAAGTAAACATGCAGCCTACCAAGAGAAGGGTTTCAATTTACTGGAAGAAATCACTATTAGATACAGGTAGTACCAATGGGAAGCACATAGGAGTATTTTCTGAGCACTCAGAAAAAAGAAAGCCTAGCTACTATTGTCTAAATTATTATCCAGTAACTGATTGATATAAGCAACCTGAAATCCTTTCCTTGTATTCAAGCAGTGGTTCTTCATAAATCAAACAAGATAAGTATATGTTCTGAAAATCTATTTTAAAAGTTTATTAAAATTAGCTGAAAACTTTTGCTGTGATATCAGGCCTATGATTTAAACTCAGGTAAAGAGTCAGCATGAAGTCCTCAAAGAATTAGCTTTTGTGGCAAAGTTACGTAAAAAAATAGAGGAAAGCTCTTTTTTAGATTTACTACAGGCATTGGGATCTTACTCACCAAGAAGACTGAAGGACAGTGAAGCAGAGATGTTCTATAAGACTGGACTTACCGTTTAGTGCATTGGCTGGGAGTACTTAGATGTGCATCCCTTAATCGATAAATTCCAAAGCAAAGCATATTGTATGTTTTCAGTGCTTTACAAAATAGATCTCCATAACAACCTCCATCCTAGGAGAAAGAAAGGAGAGGGGGAAAAAAAAAAGAGAGAGAGAACAGCACATTTTTTTCCTCTCTTTTCTATGTTACACCATGTCACAGAACAGGATTTTCAGTATTAACCTGTACAAAAATGACAACATATAGACAGTCTGTTTGTCCCAAATGAGAATTTTTTACCCAAGAAAATAAATAATCTAAACGTTTTGATTCAAATAAGTAATTAAGTGACCATTATTTTGGAGAGCCTTGGTCCATTAAATGACAGTAAACCCCTTAAAGAGGGACTCCCTGTCATTTCTGTGAAGAAAGTCGCTCCATTCTTTTTGAACAGAGCTGGTGAACACAAGGTTAACTTAAGAAATATCAAATCCTACATCACTATCAAAGCAAAGTGGGTATTGCCTCAAGAAGGTTACAAGATTTGGTCCACAAAACATTTCTAAATACTTCTTTATCTAAATACACCATTTCTTAAAGTTTGGGGTTTTGGTTTTGGTTTTGGTTTTTTTTACTTCACTCTTAAGGTAGTGGAGTCAAAATGTCAGAAAATTATGATTTTGCAAGAATTTCAGTTCATCCAGAAACAGCAAGAAACAAATCTTATAGCTTTGTTTTCAGGCTAATAAGCATGTTTTAACCAAGAACGGGAAGCTCAGTGGAAAGACTAAATAAGCTTATCAAAACCCAACAAAGGTATAGATACTGCTCACGTTTACAATGGAATATTGTTAGAATGGTTATATCATCCAAGTCAGCTCATCTACTTCCTTAGCTGACAGTTAACTAAGAGGATTTTCAGTAAGCAATATCTAGGCAAGTAGTATGGGAAGTCATATAGCTTCTTAAAAAGGGTAAGAGCAAACCTGGCACCCTGTGCTATAAATTGTCAAATGATCTAAAAGATCTATTAAATTAAATAATAGAAAATATACATTAATTAAACCAGATTTTTAATTCAGCCTGAGAAAAAACAAATAGATTGCAGAACAGCTTTGGTTCTACATTTCCCTCATATCTTACCCCTAGGTCTGCAAAGGGCCCGTCATACAAAGCCAACTGAGCAACTCGACACCTGTCCCTGTTTGCAAGTGTCTGGGGTGTGCTGTAACCTCCTCTCAATGCATTTTCCTCAGCAATCAGTGCTTCCAGCTCTGGTGTGGCTCCTCCTGTTACCAATGTCCGTATCAGTGTGAGGATATTGTCATTGAAGTATGTCTGCAGAGATAAAAGAAAGCTCTTTAAGCAAACACCATTAAAGTCACAACTGAAGACATCCAAATTACAACTTTTCTGTGTTTCTGCTGTTTAAAGTTCTTGGCTGTCTCTTCAAATAATTTTATATAGAAAGTGAAAAGACAGCAGCCTCCAATTACTCTATTTTCTTCTATCCCATTAGGCTCTTATACTAGATCCTTCCTTTTAAACACCAATTCAGGCTGATTTTTATTAAAGTACAAAAATTTGAATGATTTATGTTTCCTATAATTGGTGTTAGTGGTGATGCAATGACTGCTTTCCTTCTCATTGCCTTCATGTCTAATAATGGGCTTTAGGACATGTAATTGTAAAACTCAGACCACATTTAAAGCTTACACAGGCTAGATTGCCTTTTTACTCTTGTCACCAATTCGTTGGGGAGCTGCCTTCGTGCTGCAAATGTCATTACTTATTACTGTGGCTGGACTCTAGCAGTCTAACCGATGTATTGTACTAAACATCTTATTACGAGACTTGACAGTGTTCAGACATAAGCATGTATCAATTAAACATCTTGAGTTCATTCTAGATAAATGTATGATGAGTTTGGGATCCTGGTGGTCCTTTTAAAAAACTCTAGGGTATAGGGTAAGTGTGGTTTATTAGGGAAGATTTACTCCACACTGACATTTTGCCAGCATCTATAGCATTCCTGGTCTGTCAGGCAAACAATGGGTATTTTAAATATTAATTTAATGCCAAATGAATGACTTTCAAGTTCACTTAAAAGTATACTGGTATAGTTCAGAGATACTCAGTTAAATATCTGCAATGTAATGTACTGGGCAAGAAATAACGTACAATAAAAAAAGCATACACCATCACTTACACTGTCACTAATGTCTGTGTTTTCAGAAGTCTTGCAAGTGTGGGGGACATACCAGAAGAAAATGAGCTCACTGTAGAGTACACAGGATTGACATTACTGGCTTTGTGGATTCACATTACTAGATTTGTGACTTTTGTTGAATTTAGGATTTGGAACAAATGTCTGTAATCCAACCTAGTAATAATGAATACTGAATTCTCAAACAGTGCTTGTTGCCCCAAAATAGTACTTTTTTGGTAACACTTTGCAATGAAATTCATTGCTGTATCCATATAATGTAATTGTGTTTAATACATGGGTAAACTAAGGTGTAGGTTGAAATATTCTTCCCAAGATCAAAAAGCAGAACTGGCTTCCTATCCATGTTACTTTGATATTCTTTCTTTGTATAATGAAACTTCAGTTTTATTGTTCACTTGAGATGACAGATAAAAATGCAGAAAATGAATTCTATGTGGCAGCATTCTTGACTATTACATTGAAGTTTCATAACTTCAAGCTTCTGTGCTTATTTACATAGGCATATATGCCATTCACCTGTTGACTAAATTAAAATGAGAGGAACATATTGTTATTGTTATACATGCCCTAAAGCAAATATTTGCATCTCATCAACTCGAATTACTTTAAATTAGCCCGGGTAAGGCACTACATATTCTAAATACAAAGTGTACTGTAAGGAGTTGTCTGACATTAGCAGGGGTTCAGGAAGATTCAGTTAGTCTAAACCAACAGCTAATCTCAAAGCAGCACCTGCATATGTGGATATATTGTGTAACAATTCAAGTGTAATACTCAAACATTTCTTAACATATAGAAAAATCAATGTGACGCCTTGCAGGAAGGTAAATCTGGATTGATTACATGAAGTTTAATAGGAATTGATACGTTGAGAGAGAGATGTTCAGGCATGACTGTTCTTCAGTTACTTCTTCCTTGATGTCCCTGAGGTGAGAACCAGAGTTGCCCTCTTTGACAACTCTTCCCTCTGTGCTATACTTTTCCAACATGGAAGTACTCAGAATTAAAAAAAAAAAAAAATAAAAAAATAAAAAATCAGCCTTAAGTTTAGACTCTTTTCTTGGCCTTTGTCACTGTAGACTACATAAAACTCCAAACTAAAATAATTAGCATAATTCCGTTGCTTCTGCAATTAGGCAGCGATGTTAGTTGACATGTTTTAAGGATCTCAAGCTACATTCTTCCAGATCTAGAGGTTGAAGGCACTGCAAATGTAGACGTTGGAAAAGCCCTTTCACTACAAATGTCCTTCAAGATATTCTATGTGGCACTTCAAGCACACATCTTCACAAAAGCATACTATTTTCTACATAGTATCTTTTCTCATGCCTTCCCCACTCTTTTATTCAGTATTTCTGATCCTTTTTTTCTTCTCTAAGTAGTGATATTTCATATTATTAGAAAATGCTATTCTCAGTTTTACATGGATAAATCAAGACAGAAGAACATGAAAAAAAATAAAGGATATCTTACTGGTATATTCAAGTCTGGTTTACAATGAGGACAACTATGGTAAGAAAAGTTTAGCTGCTCTAAGCCCAATAGATCTTGGCTCATGTAAAATAACCTGGTTTTACAGACTGCTGGCTTGCAGTGATTGGTAAAACATGCAAAAGTCTAAAATTGTACTAATAATTTTATTAGTCTTTAGGACGTATCATTAGGCCAGCCTTCACTGGTTTCCAACCCTTTCTCTCTCTCTTTATTCTGTAATTCACATTATGGCAACTATAGCCAGAAGCCAAGATTTAAATACGTTTATTCTTAGCTCATCTGAATTTTGCACTGTGAAACTGCACAATTACCCCTTACTGTAAATTTAGTTGTAGCTCACTAGAGCATGATCTACAAAGAAATTATACTATGGCCTTATCATTTATTTTACTACAAATCTCATATTAAACCAAGAAATGAAAGCAGTAGTAAAATAATGTACCAAGTCAGGCACCTGTCACAAATTCATTAATACAAATAAAATAAAATACTCTCCCTCCCAAACCCTAGTCCAACTAAAACATAATGGTCCTGATTCTGACTTATGTCATGTGCCAACCAGGAGTAACTCTGGGAGTCATACACCAATGCAAATGAGAAAAAAATCAGGTCTATTGCTGATGGAACAGAATGCTGTCACTGGAGAAAGCCCTCCCACTGCTAGACAAATGTTAAAGCAAACCTAAGACACTTATTAGCAAAGGAGGCAAATTTATCTTGGAATAATGGCTTAATTTGGGTTTCACACCATGACTGATGTGGATGTCACTATTGACTCAGATGGATGACTGCAGCCAAATGATAGTTTTTCTTTATTTGCCATCAATGAGTGAAAAGATTCCACCTTTTAGGATGGACTGCTCTGGCTTTGCAGCTGATCAGAAAATTACCAACCACAAGCAAGAAAGGACGGGTGAATAGGAAGCTGTAAATTGTCACCTTCTGCTAAACAGGGTTGCTTCTTCCTATCCTAATATTTTAAATGCTCCTCAGGAAAAACCCATCTATCCATGCTTTTGATTGTCACAAAAATCAGACTCCTCTCATTACCTCTTGCCAGTTTGGAACTGGGGGACACTGAAAAGCTGAACTAGCTAATATCCATTTCCTTTGGAACAATAATACACTGAAATTAATTTGAGAGTGAGCTTCTACTTGCTCTGTGGGAGGGTACATGGCCTGGATATGCCAGTACCTATAAAAAACTGATCTACAGAATGTCTTTGGAAAGGTGCTGCTGTACTTAAAGTAGCAAGACACTTTCCAGTGATGGTAGTGAATTCTTTTTGTTGACTGTAAAATTGTAACTGAAGAAATACTTGTTTGCTGCTGCCATTAACTGAACCCCACACAGGATATCCGTGT
Source organism: Pampusana beccarii (assembly GCA_013399365.1). Taxonomy (NCBI): domain Eukaryota; kingdom Metazoa; phylum Chordata; class Aves; order Columbiformes; family Columbidae; genus Pampusana; species Pampusana beccarii. The sequence continues at coordinate 774,102 of VWYH01002407.1, read as the reverse complement.
GACATCACTATAATCGGCATCCGGAATGAGAGTATGAAATAGGTGTAGTCTAAATACGGGAAAAAAAAAAAAAAAAGGAAATGCATCATAGACACCGAAACTGGGTAAACTGCAAGGAAATTCTGCAACAGATATCTGAGCTAGCAGTGCCACCTAGCCTGTACTCTGAAATTGTAGTGCAGCTCTTTCAGCTGTTTCGGGGATGCTTTTCCGTTTGTTCAATCATTTTTTAAATATAATTACCAGAGTGCTTATGTTTTGCAGTTATTGCTGTCAAGCCTGTTAAACTAATTGGTCATTTACAGAAAATTTAACTGAAAATTAGCACATCTTTTAATAACATTGCTTTAACTTTAATAACACTTTGCCTTTCATTTATAATTACTCTAAAATTGTCTTTTTCCAAGTCATATCTGCCATTTTTTGTGTTTCCTAGTGTTTTTTTTATTCGTTTCTTTTAAGATCCTTCTTCCACTGCATGCAGTTTTTAACATAGCTCTCAAACAAATATTTTAACTTGCTTTTCTTTTTAAATTGGAGGAATTCTGTTGGATTAATCATGTATACCCAAACCCGGAGAATGACTGAGCTAACATCAGTTACTTATACCAATAACAAAAATGCATTTGAGACAGAATCAACAGCAGAAAAGAAACAACAGTTTCACAGTATTTGAAAATATATTGATTCTCAAAATATTGTCCAGACTATGAAGAAGTTTGGGACACTTTAGGTTAAAAGATGCTGCTTGCTAATTCCCTGAACAGNAGCAGCTTCTTTTCTGTATAAAGACTGTGAGGATCCCTGAGGGAAAACTCTTGCCTAAGGTATATACCAAAAAGTTGCTTTTAACAGTTTTAACTATTTTCTTCCATTCTGTGCTTTCGCTTATAAGAAGAAGTAGAATTTAGTATTATAGAACAAAAATCAAGTTCTAGCACAAGGAAGTAAATTCTAGGATATCAAATTTTAAATTCTGTAACTTTGTTCTGGAGATCCTTGCTTCTAATAGCACCACTCTGGCAGTATAACAAGTCTATTGTCAGGGCTACGTATGGGAGTGATGCCAACCTGCCAGAACTTCTGTGGTTCTCATAGCTCCAGCGCCAAAAGAAGTAACAGAGAAGCTTTGGCTCTCAGGCCAACTTTTCAAACCTTCAAACACATTGTGTGGTGTTGTTAAAACTGATTTCCTTGCACACACAGGATTTTCTGGAATAACTATCCCAACAAGACCCAGAAAAGGAGGATGTACTTCTCCTCGAAAAAAAATTTGCTTCTTTTAAGCTATCCTATGTCAAGTAACTTTTTTATAGCTGACTATAACCTTTTTACAGAAACATCCAAATTATCTAAAAGATGCTTCCAATACGATGCTTTTTAATCTCGTTCAATTTGGTGATGAGAATGTGCTTTGCTTTTCAGGAGTGGTGACACCTTGAGACTGACAGACGTGTATTCTTTCCCTGGGTTTGCGTATGTTATGACAAAACAAATATTAACATATCATTCAAATGTCTGATGGAAGTATATATCTCTTTAAAGACATGATAATGATTAGCTGGTGTGATTCGAAATAGCCACTGCCACACTTAAAACATGAACTGTGCCTACAGCCTTCACACAGAGTACAATAATGCACTTTAACTGAAGCCTGGAGAAAACCACCGTTACCAAGTCATCAAAAAGACAATTCAGTTTTTGAGCTCGTTATTCTCTTCTGAGTAATGATCTTCAAACTACTACACTGTGAATCATAGGCTTGTGGAATATATTGTCTTTGCTGCAGACGACAAACTGTGTGTAGATAGCCTGTAGATAGCATTTTGGAAAGTAAACTTCATGAAGCCTTTTATCTTTGAAATAAGAAAGAGACAGAAAATTTCAAATTTAAAATATCTGATACTGTCATCTTAAACGATGAAATAACACTAAACTAGCAGAAATTAATGATCTGCAGCATATAGATTTGAATCAGAAAGTGACAATGCATTTTCTAATTCGAGATTCGTAAGGTTTCATCTACTACTTCTATATTAATAAAATTGTATAAAAGGAAATAATATTTTAACAATTATTAATGCTGTTTAATTATTGTTATTCAGTAACACAACACTTTAGTAAATTATTTTAAATATGAGGAATTTGCATTCCAGAGATATGAACAGAGATTATAAGTTGGAATTTTTCTATAAAAAATAAGCATTAAGAGGATCAAGTAATGGACTATATCTTTGTCTCAAAGTGAGCTGGCACCGGCCAGAACAGTGTGAATTATTCCTTTCTTGCAGAATTCTTGCGCAATTAATAGGATGAAAGTGTGACTGCAGATCTCGATTTAGTTAGGATTTTGGGTTCAGTTTCCCAGTATTGGGTTGAAGCTAGGCAGAATAAATAGACACTGGTTCCTAAAAACTATTTAGTCTTAAAAAAAAAAATAAGAGAGGGAGAGATAATATAGTGGAAGTAGATTAGTTTGTGTGAGAAATGCTCTTTTCCTTCGAGAAATGAAAGGAGCATACATTCTTCCCAGGAGAATAGGGATAGCAAAGGGAAAACACCTCACACATCTTACACGTTCTGAAGGGTCAAGAAGAATTTTACTTTTCCAATTCTTTACTAGGCTTTTGAGGAATAAAAGGTAAAATAATGCTGCCACTGATCAGCAAAGTGGTGAAAGAAAAAACAGGATTGTGAACAATTCTAACTGACTGAATCCATGGCTTGTCTTCTTGATTAGTATTTTTCCTAAGTTAGAATTTTCTACTCTTGTTATCACATTTACTTCTCTGGCTTCAGGCTGTACTGTCCCTGACATATAATATGACCTCTTAGATATGAAAATGTTATAAAAAAAGACTTTGTTGAAGACAGGATTTGCAGAAACAGAGGGGCATGTTGTCAAAAACTAAAAGCTAATAAAATCTAGCAATAGCTAAAAATATTGTGAGGATTATATGATGAGTTCCAAGTAAAAACTACTGAACGGTCATGTTCCACGTATTTCTTATTGCCTCATTATTACCTGCATGATATACCTTTACACAAGAAAGCAATGGTGTCCGCAACATTTTACTCTCTTTTTGTGGTGATGCCAGTGGCAGTCAGAAGAATTAACCCTACTTTTTCCAAGATTCTGGAGGTGCCCTATTGCGTGATTCATTCAGGGACATTGACAGATAATGTGAGGAGATAAACAGCTCTCAGTATAAATTTGGAACCTTCCTATTAAATTATTCCCATTTACAATATGAAACCATTAAATATTTTATACATAGAGATTTTAATTAGAGAAGGTACAGGATTTGTGTGTTTGCTTAGGCTTTCTGAATTTGTCATGTCTGCAAAATACGGCAAATAGCTTTCAAGAAAAGTATTCTCTGAGTTTATTGCAAACTACTAGGCTGCATTAGAATAAAATTTTATCAGTGTACACTGACATTATTCATCTGCGGATGGAACATATGAAGAATATAGCAGCGGATACAAATATGAAATACAGATACATAAATACGAAATACGAATAAAATATCAAATAATAAAGATCACAGTGAATTTTTCTTAGAAGTAAAAAGCTTCATTCTGAAATTAGGTGAAGGTCAGACTTGGCTCCTTTAAGGAAATCTGTTTGCTCATTTCTAATATTACATGGGGTTTAGATGATTCCCAGAACTGTGGAACTTTATTCCACGTGGAGGTCAGGAAGCCTATGCTCAGATTTTAAGACAACTATGTCCTTGCTACATCTAGCAGAGCTTAAGGTCCCCCTGAAAACAGTGTAGCTCGCACAGAGCAAGACTGGCCTGAAAACTTAGTCAATATGAAGCAAGGGAGGATGAAAAGGAGTATGACTGAGGTGTTTGCTTCAAAACTGTACTTTGGCTGCAAACCAAAACCCAAATGTAGACATAACCAAAGGCTACCATCTGTAGTTTCTGGCACGCATTTATGTTTTGGTTCACAAGACAACTCGTGAAAAAGAGATGATGACCTCTCTTCACACAGTTAGAGTTCACCTGACGTGTACAATGGCTTTTGTCTAGTTCTATCAGTGTCCCCTACTGCTCAGACTCAGAATATTTTTCATGGCTACAGGAAATTAAAAGCTTAAAACATGGTTGGTGCTGTCTGACATGAAGAGTGAACATAGGGACTGACACACTGAATTTGTGGCTGCGTTTCAGGAGAGAGATACAATATTCTTTGGAAAATATCATCCTGACATAAGACCCTCTGCTTTTAAAATTGTGGACTTATGGTAGTCCTATATATCTCAGTTGTTTTAAGGTCTTTGTGTCCAACTAAAAAATAACCTAGCTTAGGCCCTGAAATTCTCTTGACATCTAAAATAAAGGTGTCTTCTGCTGGCTACCTGTGGAAAAGTGACTACACTTTCATACACTTTCACACACTTTTACAATAAGTCTGATGGAACTGAACGAAAAAGGTTTTGTATGCTTACTGCGCTCATGAGAGAGTCCAGCACGCTGACAGCAAATGCGGTTCCACATGCAAAGGGCTGCGTGAGATACAGTTCTGTGTCTGGGTCATCGTCATCATCTTGGTCCAAAAACTGAACATTTGAATCATTTACTGAAAATAATAATAATAATAAAATCGTCAGGTGCTTCTGGATCACCAGCATATGACCTTACACATTACACAATCAGAAAGAAAAAGAAACGGCATATGTCTGGAAACACAGACTTGTGTCTTTGACGTCACTGAAAATGAAGTCAAGATGGATGTGAAAATGTGCATTTAATCTGTTGATCATTATCTTGCTTGTAAGAGGTGACTCTCTTGCTCTTGAGAGATGAATATCCCTTTGTCATAAAAGTAGCTTTTTGATACCAGCTGCCTGCACTCAAAATGAGATACATGATGCTCTTTTATATATTGAGACAATCTTGGTATTGGTTGGGTACAGTGACTAAGGCTGTATGCATGTTCAGTGAAATGTTATCACAAGATACCAAGTCAGAACTCCATTGTAAAAATAAAGGCTGTCCATAAAACTCTGATGTAGCCCACAGGCATGTGCTGTGATTCTTACTGGAGTGCTGTTAATGCACTTACAGCTCCAAAGAGGATAAACTCTCCCCTTAACATGCATCTATCTGAATGAATAAGCAATACTCCAGCTATGCTCTTGCAGCACTGTCTTTTGTTCAAATATTTGTCTCCATAACTTCACTTCCTTAGCCTATATTAGACAGTGTGAAAAAGAATCTACATCAGGCTGTTTTAAAGAAAAAAAAACAAAGTAATATTTGTCATCTAGATTTTCTCTGGCATTTCAGTGTCACAGTTAAGCTCTCTGCCTCCACTTCATTCCACTAAAAATAGTTGTTTTCTTGAGATCAGTGTATCAAGTGGCTCATATTTCATGAAATATTTCAGTTCCATATTAGCCATCCTCAGGCATGAAAGCATAGACTTCTTAGCTATGCCATCGAAATACCCTTTAACTTACTAAATGACAAATGAATTTCAGTTCTCATGCAAGGAAGGGAAATTAATTTTTTTTTCAGCATTTGAAACTGCACATATTGACTATGTTCCTATTCCCTATGTGAACACATCTCTCAAGCTAACCCAGCAAGATTTTAAAACAGCATGAGAACTGCTGTTAACTTGATCAGGTTTCAGCTCTGGACTTCTTATGTTAGAAATCCTTCTGCCTGCTATTCTGATCTTCCTTCCTCTATAGTTTCATTTTCCATCCACTCCTTTTCCAACCTATATATACTACTGCACTTGCCATGATGAGCTTATAAAACACGAATAAACTATAGATAAAGCCTCACAGTAGCTGTCTAAAAGAGACGAGAATTGTTATCCGCCATTTAGAGCCCTGTTGAGCCAGTACTTGGTCATGATCATTCAGTCAGGACCTGAGCTGAAGCAGGCTTTAAAATTCCTGCCTTCCCACTCCCTGATGTAACCACAAAAACATAACATCTCAGCGTTGTAAACAGAGAAGTGTTCTGCCATGGGAATCAGGAGAATTTCATCCTAGCAAACACCAATATCCATAATACTCCTTTCTTTGTACAATGGCTATCAATTTATTCTCCAGATTCTTGAGCAAAATAGTATTTGAAAGCCTGACGTACCATTTCAAAATGTACTTTTTGAAAAGCTTGTGCCTTGGTTTAATTTACTAGTTGAGAGTAGGCCCCATTGACAGTAGCATTCTTTTTCCACTTACATCTGGCAGACTAATACCTAACTTTGACACCAGCTTGCTAGCTGTGCCTGGTGTCAGTTTCCAAGGTATTACAAATCTAAGGTGAATTCTGCAAGTGCAGGTTTATCCTCAATATCTCTATTTTCCTGATGAAAGTTAGCACGCTAGCATTTCTACAGGAGGTCCCTGGGCTGGCTGAGGTAGGCTCAAACATCTGGTGCTCCGCTGTAGGAAAAACTCATCAAACACTGCTCGCAAAACCTGGTGAGAGCTCTCTTTATTGAGAGGGAGCAGTGCAGAAGCCTGGCTGCTTTTCTACAGCTTCAAAATCTGAGATTCTGAGACAAGGCCTACTCCTGAAAGTAAACAAACAAATAGCTTAAGGGAAAGTATGATGCTGGGGTTTCTTTTCTGATATCATTTAATTCTTCTTTGACTTCCTGTGAGAACTGCTAAGGCATGTCCACCAAATTGGCAATAGGCTGAAATAACAAAAAAAAGAGAGAGAGAGAGAAAAGGAGAGAAAAAATTGGTGTGTGAGGGTATAGAGCCCAGGAGGTGGGGACTCAGGCCAAAGAAAATGAATTGGTGAGAAGGTGCTATGAAAACAGCCGGTAGGTCAGACGAGTGTGATCAAAGGTTTACTGATGCTGCGTGAAAAAAAAANAAAAAAAAAAAAAAAAATCATTAAGAAAGGCCAGAACAGGACAGTCAGTTTCAACTAGAACCACAAATAAAACACATTCAAAGCAGTGCCATGAGGGTAGCCCCTCTGATACAGCCAGATAAATAAAGAGAAAGCCGATGACAGTAAGAACAACAACAACAGAAAATAAGACAGTGATGTGAAGGAAAAAGGCACTTCTTACCCAGTTCAGTTATCATTAGAATGTGGGTTCCACTGTTTTTTTCCTGACTGATTGAAACCAAAGGCAGAAGTTTGCCAGGCTTAGCTAATAAGTAAAGTATTTAGGGGGAAAAGAAAGTACAGAAAGAGAATAAAGTAAGGGAAAAAGACAGGTAAGGCTCTAAAAAATAAAACTGAAAAGGAAAATAAAAGGACAAAGGACCACAAATCAAGTTTGTATTTGCCATGAAAAAAACAGAACAGCTTCTGCACTTCACATCACACCACTTGACAACATAAATACCCACAGCTAGAGTGGAAATCAGAGTCTGGTTACCTACCATCATCATATTCTCAGGAGTAAAATGTCTCATACTATTATACAGAGTTTGGTTACACATGATTAAACAGTTCTGGACCATGAAGAAATAAACAAATGGCCTCTTACTATTGATTAAATGTACAGGAAATGTCTGCTCATACTTACTGTGTTTTTTTTTCTTTTCTAACCTTAGCCCAAAGACCCCTGCTTTTTTGTTATGCTATGTAAAAAGCATCTTGTCTGATAGAGTGTTTATTTAAGAAAATAGAGAAAACCCAAAGGAAAGAGACAAATATATTTCAGTTATTCAAATAAAGTGAAACAACTGTAACTAATCTTTCTTTAGAGAGAGTAATTCACAACAGTTATCAGAAGAGAAAACATAGCAGTGTAAGATACAGTATCAGTAATTTTCCCGAGACTGCATAACAAGGGAAGTGGGAAAAAGATACGGGAACGTACATGAAAGAATAAACGTTAGTTTTTCTTACCTAGCTCTGTTATAATAGGGATGTTGGCTCCTGTTGTAATGGAGGGTTGACGTAACAGGCCATGGACTGGACTGTTGTCTGGAGATGACCTATCCATCCCAGGGGGTGTAAAGCCTAAAAGAAAAAAAAAAAAAAAAAAAAAAAAAAAAAAAAAAAAAAAAGGAAAAAAAATATATAGAAAGTTTACACTGAACAAACCATACTTAAAAAATCATCATCAACAGGTAATCCCTTACCTCTCTCGCTCCCCTGCCCCACCCACCTTGAACAGTATGATAAAAAACTTGCCATTAAAACAGAAATTGACTTAATTTTCAATAATTACTTCTTAAAACCATAATCCTTCACAAATATGCAGGTCATTTCTACTCTAAGATATTTGGTAGCTAATGGAGAAACAGAAATTTATTTTGTTATCTGAGGTAGCCTCTGCATCAAAACATGCAAAATGGAAAGAGTAATGCTTACTTAAATAAAAATTTTAAAATAAAGACTTCAGTGTTAGAGAGGTTTAATTTTGTCCTATGAGTATTTCTGAAACAAACACTTTTCCTTAATCCTCAATTAACATTTTAAACAGTATTGTTTGTAAACACTAGTACAACCACAAGAAACAAATTGCTTCCATTAGCAGGTTTTAGGTTTGATCAACACACAGGATTTAAAACTTTCTGTTTTCCAGGAGCAATACAACCCACACAAAGTAATTAGTTTATTTGTTTGGTTGGGGTTTTTTTGGGGGGGAGTGTTTTTTGTGGTTTTTTTGTTGGTTTTGTTTGTTTGTTTTCCAGATGTACCTTTCACAATATGTGTTTTTATAAGTATTACAATTATAACAATAACGGGACTGAAGGGCTCATTCTAACAGAAGAAAAACAAACATAGGATGGAAGGAAAAAGACACAGGCTTTCAAATGGTATGTAAGAGGAATGCTTGAAAAGAAACTAGAAAGAGTTTTATACCTTTGGGGATGTAAAGGAAACAACAGTGGGAGAGGAAACATATTGGCAGGCACTCAAAGAAAAAGAAGATCTGGAGAGCAGCAAGGTGTTTTCAGCCTGATTTTCTACACAGTTTGAAATTGAGCTCTTGACACTGAGCATTTTCTAATCTTTTTTTTTGTGTGTGTGTGTGTGTGTGTGTAAATAAAAAATACTCAGGCAAAGTCTTTTGGAGTTTGATTGTAAGTACTGAAAAATAGGCAGTTAAATAAAAGCCCACACAACAGTTGGACTGGAAATTCACAGTTGAGACTAATGCATTTCATCTCCCTTGTCCATTAAAGCTGTGGAAAGCATGGGCATGTTCATTTAATATTCATTATTGTAGAAGTGATGGTGAAGCCAGAGTTTGACTTTAGGGTTTTCATGTATACCAATGTCAAGGCAGCATTTTTACACAAATATTTGTCTGCTAGGAATAGGATTGAGCCAAGGTAATTTTAAAACACATGTTTCTGAGAAAACATTCATGTTTTTGCCACATTATGCCCAAGTTCTTTGACTTAACATCTGACCATCCAGGGGTAGGCTTTTGATCCTCTGTCATTACTGGTCTGAACTAGTTTTGAATTTTCCATATATTAATTCGAAATTAATCACAACCAAATTAATTCCTGATGTGACTTCATTATCTTCTTGCAGCGTGGAAACTATTTCACTGCGTTTTTGCATTCTGTTACGCTACAGAAAAGGCTAGACATGGCTTTTGTCACACTACATTAAAAAAAGCTCAAGTAGCTATAGACTCCTTGAGCAGTTAAAGTGGCAGGCCCAGCTGGGTTCTCTGCAGAATTGTAAGTCAAAGTGGCAACAGCAAGACTTTTTACACTCATTTATGTGAGAGCAGAGAAAAACTAACCCTGTCCCCATGCACTCAAGGGGTTATACTGCTGGGAGTATCTCTAGAGGCCTTGGTTCTCCCTTTTTCCTGAAGGCTTTTCTCTCCCCATCTCAGGATGCACTCCTTAAAATATCTTTCAGTGAATCAGGCTCTTCAGAAGGTAATGACACATTGGTATTTTCCTACCAGCTAAAAACATGCTGAAGAAAGTTGGCATAACTGAGTCTAAATGTGTAAGTCCTTCTTGCACTCCCTCTACTGCAATGTGCACACACACAGAGGCATGCAAGTGCATGCACTCTCCATCGAAGGCTATTTGTAGTCACCTCTCTAACCCTTCAAATATTTGTCTTCCTAGGATGGCGTTAGAAGCTTGAAGTAAATGTGTCATTTCTATTACACACAGACTGTCAGGAGATCTGTAATTGCATACTGCACATATAGTACATTCAGTCTGAAATGCAGGAAGCATGTTAAAGGGATTTTGTTTTCTCCTTGAATGAAAAATAGACTCATGCCTCAATATTTTTCATTCTATGGTCTTGGAAGATGTGAGAAATATCTGCTATCTTTATTTAATTTCCTTGTCTGTGCTTAATTCTGATACTTCTAAAAATCTACTTTTAAAAAATATAAAAATCTTGGAATATTTTCAGGAAAGGAAAACCGGAAGTACTTGGTGATTTTGTGTGCCTGTATTTGGAGTCACAAGGCACCGTACAATTTCAGGTCACACTCCTGCTCCCAAGTCACAACATAAATTCTATAGATAGGCTCTCTATTTTTTCCCTCCAGAAGAGAGAGGGAAAAAAAAAAAAAGTGCAGGAAAACTAACCTGCTTTATCAGAACTTTCATTTAAAGGCATGAAAAACTGCAAGTGACAGCTGTGCAGATTCAGTGAATGTGACATTTCTGAATTTCTTCAACTTGACAAGTAAACACCTTAAATCGGTAATGCTATATGCATAATACATGACCTGTATTTTGACATCCATCATCAAATGCTGACTTGAGAAAATACAGGTTTGTACGTCAAGGAATAGCACCCATAAAGCAGGGAGAAATTCAGGTCACAGGGTATTAGGAAAACTCTATTTCATTACAGAAACTGAAACAAGCTAAGGCATCAGATTTAAGATCCATTTTCAGCTGTGAAAAGATTCAATTCCTCTGCACAGAGCATTCATTTAGAAATGACATGCTTTCCTCATAGCCTCTTTTCATTCTCCTTTTCATATTCCATTTTCTCCTTCAGTCCCCAAACCTTGTTCCATTAACGCTCATAAAAATCATAAAACAGGGCTGATAGTTGTGATCTTCTTATAACCACAGTGTCTCCTTCTTCAACAAACAACTGATGGAGCTGTGGCTACCATTGCTTAACAGGATCAACCTCTAGAGTAAAATCTGCATGGCCTGTACAATCCTGAGCGCAGTTGCTGCATAAAGAACTACAATGGCAGTGAGGGCCTTCTGGAGAAGGGAATTCTCTTTGCCAACAGTTAGGAGGTAAGGTGCAGCACAACCATATCAGTCCCTCCAGCCACTGCATCTGATTCTGAGTTGCTCTACTGGGTGAGTGATTGCCTTTACATAATTTTTTTTTTTTTTTAATTTCCTCTTCACTCATTAAACTGTCTTTACCTCAACCCATGAATTTTTTTCTTACTTTTGCCCTTCTGCTCTCTCCCACATCCCACTGGGGGGAAGTGAGAAAGCGACTGGGTCAGCCCTCTGACAGTTAGGGTCAACCCACCACCATTTGCTATAGTGATAACCACCTCAACATCAAATTGAGAAAATGTCTTGGACTTCAACAGGAGGTTCCAAGTGCCTGTACCTGTCTCAAACAAGATGCTGCCAGTGGATTAGATATATCATGCCTCTGAGAGCAACACAGGCTCTGGGTTTCTAACATGCCCAAAATCAGTGAAGACAGGCAGTTGGGAGTCACCGAGTCCCTCCCTATTGGAGAGGCAGGAAATCCGCCACCCTCTCTGAAGGAGTTTGAGCTTCCTGCAGTGCTCTGCAGAAAGCAGCTAGTTCAATGGCTTGATTCTGTGCAAAGAAATATCTCCCAGCTCCCTCTGGGATACTATTGCTTGCAAAAGCAGGTGAAACAACCAAACAATTCCATTACAGGCAAGATCCAATGTCTTTAAGATGTTCCCATCTTTGTGGAAGGAGAACCTCGGGGAAACTTCCTCCCCACAAGGATGCAGGCTCTTTTTCCCAAGACTTACTGGTGATTTTCCAAGAGTTACTGAGCTGCCCTGCTCAGAGCTCAGCAGGGCCAGCTGGCTATGAGACAACCTTGTCTCTTACAAAATTCCCACTTACAAAGTGATGAGCAGTACTATGTTGCCATAAGACCTGTGCCTCCTGAGCCAGGCTGATCCATGGTCCTCTGAGGAACCCAGATGGACACTAACTATGGCTCAGCAGTAACATGCAGGTATTCTGGGAGCCACAGTGACACTGCAATGAAGTTCAAAATTAAGGAATGCTGGCATGGCTTAACTGACTTCTGCCCACTGAAAGCACTAGCAATAATTACAGTTTGCACTGCTAACATGTTTTTTGGAGCAACTAGTCTGATGGCCAAGTGATCTGCTGATTGTGCTGCCCATAAAGGGCTGGGTTTTGTTCCTGTGCAGTTCACTTGACTAAGAGATGTCCCACGAAATGCAGGAAGGCTTGCTCTGCATAGCAGTAAATATATCCTTTTAGTTTGCTGAGGGGTCAGTAAAGGTTTACTGGGGTTTTAATGTAGAAACAAATTTGGCTTTCAGATGTGCACTGCCTCTGTTCCACTGACTTCACTGAAAGACAGATGGGCATATTCTCAAACCAGATTTTTATGTTGCATTTATAAAATATCTTCTGTTCTAAAGGATTATAATGGATACTTTATGATCCTCTTCCTCTTTCCTCCTGCCCCTTTCCTCTTTGCCTCTCTTCCCTTCCAAAGATTTATGTTTCACTAGACTGGAACTCTGTGCAGGCAGAATGCAGTTTCCCAAACTGAAAATCCACTTGGCAGACCCAAAGGTTGTGGCCTTGTCATTAAAATGCCATGTAAATTGATAGTGCCCTTTAAAGAATGCTGTTCTAGGGAAAGGTGCCATGGGATTCACTGGGTAATGTATAGACTAAAGTCCTCAAAAATATGATTTTAAAAGCATACATACTATAAACTAGTTCTGGTTCATCTAAGATGCATGAAACAACAATCATATTTTGAGCATATATTAATAACACACAGGTGGTGAACTGCCAAACATGTCCCCGACAAATTATCATGCAGGAATATGGGATAAGGATTTTCATTAAGAGGAGCCAGACAAAAAAGAAATAATTCTCTTACAAAAGGACCTCACAGCTATATCCCTTTGCTACTGTTTGCTGACAATGTCCATTAATATTCCAGTGAATTCAATTGAATGATAGACTTTATCTGTTATTCTCCAAAGTACAGCCACTTGGGTATACCTGGAAAGTTCAGCAGCAGTCATGCAGCTAAAGAGCTGCTGACATTCATGGGAATCTGTTACAGCCATCCAATTTAGAAACAATTCTAGCTTCAATGTCCCATATGGTCTGAGACAGAGAGTTGTAGTTTGGCCTCAGAACATGGAAATCCTAAATTCTGGTTTCAGTTCTGACTTTTGTTGTAATTTGTGCCTGAAGACCTAATAATCTCTTGGAGATTATCTTTAAAGCTCTGGAAAAGGAGAGGAATGTGTGAGACCAGATGTGGCTGCATAAGCTCTCTCAGAGACTGTAGCACCTTCAAGGATGCTCTGGGCCCAAACATAGGCAAAGCTCAGTGTGCAGAGAGTAGATGGTGAAGAAGGATATATTTCTCAATTGTAACATACCTCCAATGCTTTGAGACTGGAACAACACCTGGAGCACTGAACACTAAGGGACACTGCTACGGAGAACAAGCTGCCACCTTCCTCCCAAGAAAATGCTCTTCTCTAATGTCTATTCATTCCCATGCTACTGAATTACAGAAACCTATAGTGAAACTTTCCAAATCCAAGCTCTAAAGAAGGTGCAGTGGGATTGATGCTAGTTTCTGCTCCCCAAAGTGTGATGAACCATTCCTGGGTGGGTTAGTGATCCCATGTGCTGAAAGTGTAAAGGATTTCTAGGTCTATTGGTTCTTGCACTGCTCTAGTGAGGCAGGATTAAGCTGTAAATGCAAAGATCAAGAGAAGGATTGGAGTTTCATCAGCTTGAGGTCTAACATTGAATGATACCACACTGTTTCTATTTTCAATTGTGAACAATATATTAGAAATAGCATTATATTTTAAGCACAGTGCAGAACCATGTATAACTTAGAGAGGTTTATTCACGGATACTTATAGAAATCTCCTCCCAGTTTAAGCATAATTTTGAGTTTCATTATCAAACACACACAAAAAAATCAACATGAAATCCATCTGAAACTGCCCAGGGTTTTTTTCCACAAAATCTCATGTGGTAACTACCCAAACCATAGCTCTGCCAAGATTCACCACAAGCTTACACAACCCAAAGCTGCCAGAACAAATGGGATTTCTTTACTAATGTTTTGCAGGATGTAGCCTTGATGCTCTCTCCTTGCTGTTCTGTTTGCTTTAAGTGAGATAATACATAATATCTAGCCATTGCACTTCCCTCATGTCTGCTAGAATAGAAACTTTATTACTCTAGACAGTAAATACTCCTGGCCCAGTACTAGTCTGACATGAACTTCTCACTGTCAGTGGAATCAAGCACAATTTTACTGAATTTATTTTTATATTTGGCAAAAATATGAAAAACCCCAACATTTCCTTTGTTGAGTCTGCATCCTTATTTTTTCAGTGCTATACCAATTTTTCAAACCTCTAAGCAAGTTTTTGCCTAGATTACTGATTTCTTTGTCCTGACACTTTTTAATTTTGTTTGTTTGGGGTTTGTTGTTACTGTTGTGGTTCTGATTTGGTTTTGTTTTGTTTTCAGCCAATAAAGTCAAGGTTTAACTAGATCTCCTGTTATGCAATGCAGCCATCTTGTTTCATAAACATCTGCCTTGGGAACAGAAAATGTACTCCTAGAGTACATCAGTGACTTCTTATTCAGTCTCTAGTGCAGAAGCAAACAATTCTGGATGTGTAAAACTTAGGAAAATAATTTCTTATTTTTTAAAGCACTGTATGGCACAGAAGAGAGTGACTCACAGAAACCTAGGAGGCTCATGAAGACAGGCATAATGGTGACAAATCAGGATAATTGCTTGGGGCTTTCAGGCTACCAAGAAGGGAAATCAAATACTAAACTCAGACACGCAGCAGGTTCTCCACTGTGCAACAAGAAGAAGGGATAGGCCATCAGGAGTTTATTGCCTGATAGCACCATCTATTTTTTTAAGCCATCTCCAGAAACAGAGGAATGATTGCGTAATTCACATAGGAGAACACACAGTAAAATACAAGAGACTTCTAGACTCTGTTGTCATGAACCTGCTTTTCCAAAGCCTAGTCCTGTTGGGAAAGAATTTAGTTTTCTCATGTTGTTCTTCTAGTGGAAATTTGTCTCTTGGTAGCAAGTGACTATGCATTCTTTCTGATGGACTGCACCTCTAGGTATAGCACCTATTCCCTACACTACTCTCCAGGTGCTAGAGTTACTTCTCACAGACTTCTTTTTTCTTTGCTTTTTCTTATTTGGTTCAGAAAGAACCACTAGAACTAGGCAAATGTTCAGAAAGAGAGAAGAAATAGTAATGTGTTCATTCAGCAATTATTATGGAATACACTTTAATTCATAATAACATCAGAAATTATAATTCTTATGTTCTTTAGCCACTTTCATTACAAACTTAATTTTTAAATTATCCCTACTCTCCATTTACTGTTTAATAGTTTTCTACACTAGCTACTTCTATGGCACAAAGTTGGTAGCATCTCGGTGTAGCACAGGTTTGCAGCTATAAGAATTTAGTATTAAATGATGCCAAATTATTTTCAGTTTAGTCATCAATCAACCTTGCATATTTAGGTCTCAGGCAAAAATAAATAAATGTGCTGAATAAAACTTATCAAATAAATTAAGCTATATTACCTATTTCAGAGAGACAGGTATTCAATAACGACAAATAAAATGTAAAGTTTAGCATTAAAAATGATATATTGGCATGTTAGGCGAGACACAACATTATGTCATTATATCCTACTTTATATCAAATAATGTAAATTTTTCCTTAGTGAAAAAGGAAGAGCAAACCCAGATGCTACAGCAAGCAATCAATAAAAATATTTAGATAAATAAAAGTAACAATGCTGTCCATTGCATGATTGGCAACTACTGAAATATGAATTAAACAAATTTCCCCTTGCTGGTTATGGGAAAATTATGCAGATTAGAATTTGATTAGGTTTATATCATGAGACTCAATTTGGACTTTTAATCTATTAAGCTCCAATAAATGAGGCATCTGAATAGCTCCCCTGAGCAGCAACAGTAATAACCACAGCAGTCATTTTTTGCAATATGTATTCCGACAATTTCTTTAGCAGATGATTCCATGTCTGTAAGTACAATTACTTTGTAACTTCTACAAAAATTTCAGGTGTATGCAGTGAGGAAATGGATCCATACAAAACACTTAAACAGACATTTTGTGATAATCAACATCTATCACTCTCTTCTAGCAGTATTGTTTTTCCATCAACTTGGACTTACTTACAGTCGACTTTATGGTCTGTGTGGGCTAAATAGTGCCAGCAGACTTGTAAATTACTCAAGCTGGAACTGAGCTGGAAACCTATGGTAAAATGTCATTAAGTTCTCTATAGGCTGGGTCAAAACCAAAATCCCACTTTCAAAGCTGTCTGGGGGATCACAGATTTAACTGTGAAGCCTAAAGCCTCATTTTATCAAAGAAATCTGAACTGGATTCTCAGAGCTGAGCTCTGAGACAGGTTGGATTCAGATCAAGACCACCTCTAATTTATCTGGCAGGTATGCTCCATAGGCCTTCTGCACATTTTCTTCCGTCTAATCTGTTTGCAAGTATCCAACAGCTCTTCCTCTGTCTTACTCCATATTGTAAAAAAGCGACATTTGGCAAAGCCTGCCAACTAGAGAGCATATTGTGCCCATGTGCAATCCTGCCAGGTTTCACCAAATCCTGTCACAACTTTTTAGTGGACAGGTTGTCATAAAAGCACATAGTCAGTTGACAGCATGCAGGTGATTCCCAAAGATTAAATCTGTATTTTAAAAACTTCAGGGCTTGATTAAATGCTTAGAGTAATGGAACATGGATTTTGTGTTCATGTGTGAATATATTTTTTAAAGAGAGGCTGAACAGATGATTTCTTTCTGGCATTCATGCTTTCAGCATTCCACTGCAAACATTCTCTGCAAGCCAAAATTTTTTACCAGAACTCCAATTTGAACACCATAAACACGGGAAAAAAAAATCGTCATGTTCTTTGTCACTCAAACACTTCCTTCTGTAACACAAACAACTTCAGAGTAGTATGTCTGTTAAAGACATCTTAGTAGATATCACGTATGAAAGTGAGTATCAAGTTGTTTTGGACTATGCCAGTCTGCATAAAACTTTCCATAGGAAGCCCAACAAATCACTCACACTCAAGTGCAGCTACCACTGTGGGGAATGATAATCACCTAAAGAGTATTTGTGTATTTCTTTAAACAAAATCCTCCTGATCCAAAGAGGGAGCTTACTACATCCCTGCTGCAGTTTAATCTGAACCTTGCAAATAACGTATGGTACCCCATTTGAATTAAGAATAAGAAAACATCATCCAAGGGAGTATGGTTTCAAAACACACACACCATCCCATCAGCACAATTATTTGCACTTCTGAATTATCGGTGTTACTGGCTGGTATGAAAATCATCCCTGCCATGCACGATAAAGTAACAGGAAAGTAAATACCTCAGAAAGTACTTCCATTAAATTAAATGTCAGCCCTCTGACACTGTAGTTCACAGGAACGGCTAACACAGCAAGCCAGCCTTATACTCTATTCAGCTTGTAATATTATCCTTGTTTTATATGTCACATATACATTATGGCACATTCTATTCCAGTTTCAATATAAATCTACCAAATACTAAAATTGGATACTTTATTGACTGATTGGAAATATACAGACAATGAGGATTCCCTTTTCTTGCTACTTCTCTATTTTCACCAAAAAAAAAAAAAAAAAAATCTACATAGAAATCGAAGTTACAAAATCAGGATGAATCTGAAGTATCTGTCTAACTGTGTGTTCTTGAATGATGTACAAGTAACAATATATTAGCTACTAATGATATCTAAGGTTGTGTAGACACAACTGCCTGAAGAACAGCAGTGATACTGCTGGTAGTATCCAATCTGTAAAGTCTGGGAACTTGTTCAATCAGTACAGGATCCAGAATCAAGAAGCCAGAAAGTGATTTATGCTCTGATGTCCATTCTGGGGGCAAGAATTTCCAAAGCATACAGTCCTCAGTGTCAATAAACAGATAATTTGCTCAAATATATCAAGAAAAAAGGAAAAATATACACAAAACCAATGAGGTACTGCCTCCTTCTAAGAAAAAAATCAGCTCTCCCTTGCTATATTTACACTATTTTGGCTCACAGTTTTTCTGCCGTTCAGTCAATATTAACCTTAGAAAGAAAAGTAACACATTATCATGATAGAATGACTCATTATTTTATCAGAGTTTTTGCTAGAATATTTAAGGGTTTTTCCTGCCTCGCATAGTTCAAATGTCTTTTTATATTTAAAGTAGTACCATCAGAAGTATCTCTACATCAGCTCCATATTTTTTTAATTAATATGGGATCCAAAAGCCATTGCACTAGCAACCAAGCTGGTATAGACAATGATAACAGAAAATTTAATGTGGTATTCTTTCAGTAGTGAAAATTAAGTGGCAACCATAAAATATATGCCATGGTACCCAGTGCACAGTACAGTCATACTTCCAGCAAGCAGCTTCTTTTTTTTTTTTTTTTTTAAGTTTTCAACATTATGTTGACTATTTACTGTCATTCATGCATCTAAATACTACTGTTAGATTTAAAAACAGCATAACATCTATGAAGATTTAACACATTAACTTTCCTATCCATTATTATTTTTTTGAGAATTAAATGAGTTGATAAAAAATAAAATGCTTACTTCCTTGTTTGAATTTCATCAGTGCCAATATCAGCAGAAATAGCTGTCCTTTCAACTAGGGGTTTTGAATATTTCTAACATTCTTTAGTCTGTTTCTACTTATTTGATAGGATTCTAAAAATAAATATTCAGGTTGCAATGTGGATTTTTGTAGGTAGTGAGTTAGTTTAAGAAGTTTGAATCTATGGTTTTTGGCAGAAACCTGCAAGGCACAAGGTAAGGTTGCACTTCTCAAGCAAATAAGCAGAATCACTTCCCTCTCTTGCAAGAAGAGTGTTTTGAAATGTGCATCACAACATACTTTGCATAAGCACTTCCCCACATTTTTCTCCTGACAGACTTCCCGTTGCTTATCAAAGGGTAGCTCGTGCTTTGACTCACATGAGGGCAGTCCTATGAAGAAATGAGTCATGAGAGTACTAGTCTTGGAGGAAAAGCTCAGGAAGGCACTGCCTCCCTTCACTGATCAGCAAGGGAGAGCAGAGAGAGCTTCAATCCCCAGCCCTTCCACTCCTGAACATCTAGATGGAAAAACTGGGTCCTTTCTACATTGCTAGCTAACAACTTGGTCTCTCCTGTTTGACAAGAAAAAGGATGAGGGCATTTCTTCCCTTTCATGAAATTTACGTCTCACACTAGGCTTATCAACACCTAATAATGAAATTTAAAACCAAAAAGCCTCGAATTTTCATTAGTTTTTAGTAACTGTAGGTGCTAGACACTGAAAATAAACAAGAGGAGTTAAGAATGGGAACACTACATGTCACACGACTGGCTAAGAAAATGTTGTAAATTAGACTTCCAATCTGTATTTAAAAACTCCATGAATGCCATACTTCAGTGAATCCTTTTGCACAATTTTGTGGCAAAATCCCTTTTTTAATGAACATTAAAGAAGATTTGGTAGCAAGAGGAAGGCAATGAAATCAACTAGTCTATAGTAGAGTATCTGAGATTTATCTGTTTGCTTAGGTACATTTATTAAATTGGAAATAGCAAGGTTGCTAGACCGGAGTTATATGGAAAAATCTTTTTTATATTTGTCCTCTAAGAAAGAGTTCATCAAAACATTATTTTAAGCAGCTTGTCAAACACTGATTTCAAGCCAGGGTAGATTAGATACATCAATTCAATAGAGATTTTCTTTATATATAGCTGAATTCATTTCCAGAAAATTCGAAGTTACTGTTCTAGGAAGACATCGTCTTCACACACAAAAAGTTAGATTGGGAACAATTCACAAATTATTGAGGATTTACAACAGATACATTTTCTAAAATACACAGCTTAAAACGCTAAACAAAATAGTTCAAGTACCTTTTCTGAATTTAATTTTGATTACAGCATAATCTGGTTTTGAGCAAGCTCACACTTCTGGCTAATGGAACATTTGTTCTTAAGAATTGCCCTATAACTGAAGCATTACTAATCCAATCTATCTGTCCTCAAACATAAGAAACAATTCCACCAAGATTTTCTCATATTCCACATGACACTGCCTGATTCCAGTGAAATCTCTCTTCTTTGTCTTTATTTCAAAAATGTCTGGCTATCTTTGCTCTGACTTGGAGACTCATTCTAAGTCACAGAACAAGCAGACTTACATGAAGTTAGCAGAAACAGGAAATCCTATGAGGACATACAATCGCATTATAAACCTGCCTATGCATTCAAGCAAAAACTCTGTAACATAAAACTTACAGAAAATATATATACACTGTTACACTGTAGAGATACTTTGCCTCTCACTGCTCATCAGTAATCATGCCATTGTATTACTAGGAGTATTTGACATTTAAAGCTGAATGCAAAATTTTAACCAGCAACCAAACCTCAAATCAATATGAAAGGTCCAATCTCAATTATACTTTCATAGGGTCTACCATACCACTTGCAAAATTCTTAGATTTACTTTCTCAGGCTTGGTTTGTTCAGATGTTAAAAAGTAAAGCTGCAAAATTACATTAGGACCACAGCAGTATTGGTTCTCAAACGAATGCTGTGGCCCAGTTCAGCCTTCATATCCAGCTCTGCAGATGCTGAAAGGTTTGGAAGGCTCTTGATAATCAGAAGCTACCAAATTTTTAGAGACTGCCTAATATGGAAGGTCTAGGCTGCCTCAAATATAACCATGTCAAACTTAAAAATCAACGGATCTGTCTTGATTAAAGGATGCCAGCTATTTTGTAAGTTTTACCCTAACGCTGTTGAAGTTCTGCAGCTCACTAGTAGGTGTTAGATTCTGCTCTTCTACAATGGATATCACAGACTAGGATTTAAAGGAAAGAACAAAGACCTAAAATCTAGCTTCCTTCTGTAATGTTATTAGACAGGTGGAATCTGCTGGATATTTATGCTTTATATCTTTTCCACACTAAACCAAAAACAGTGACATTGATCTCAGAATTCATATATGTCCTTTAAAAAACAGCCACCTTTATGCATATAAATAACCATTTATTAAACAAACAATACATACTGAAGCAAAGAAAGATACAAGAATTACGCTCACGAGGCTGCCTGCTACGGTATATAACTTTCAAACTATCTTGTAATCCTGTAATATATTATCTAAATGTTCCATTTTCTTGAAGTTATCTTCATAATCAAGATGCTATCACAAGTATCATGGGCATTGGAACTATTTTTAATTTTCATTTAAAGTGCAATTAAAGAAAGACAATGGATACACAAGATAATAAAGTAAGTGATTAGCAGCATGCAAATGACATAGGCTTAATGACAATACCCTGTTCTATTCTCCAAAGGGCCTGTCAAGAGAAACCCTTCCTACATGTGGTTGTGCAGCTAATGTGCCTCAGCCTACAATTACAACATTGCTGACACCATTAACCACTGAAACAACATCACTTCATGAAATCCTTGTTGTCTCATTAAAATGCAAAGGGTCAGGTAATTTACCAGTATTGTGTGTCTACTTTTGTTGTGGGTAATTAGCAAGGATTACCCAGCATGGACTCCTACTGGGAAATAGTGAAACTGTGAAATATTAAAAAGATTTTTTTTTTTAAGGGAATTTGAAAGATTCACAATCAGAACCTCAACACACCTTTGTATTCGAAGAGCCATAAAAAATGGACGTTTTATAAATTTCACCTTGCAAGGATTTATGGTTGGTTATTTTAGAAACTAAACTTCACATTTTAAAAAAATTACTCTTGTACAATTGGATCTAGATCTCCTTCTGCAACCAAGAACTTTTGAAAAATACAGAATCAGAGAAGCAAAACACCTTACAGTTTCCTAAAGACTTAAAAAACAAATGGTTTCTGCAAAAAAATACTTTTTTAAAAGTTAAAACAAAGATAACATGTAGTACATTCTAATACCCATGTTCCCTTACTTTTTGCTAATTGAAGCCCCATATTATCACTTAAAGTAACCTTGATAACATTCACTATTGGCTCACATCTTGTCAGGGAGCAGAATGGTCTCTTATTCTTTAAATGGAAGTTTTGGAACATAAAACACATTCCAATAAAAGTGAACAGAAAATTATGAATTCATTAAACTACTTTGGTATCTTGTGCTATATATAATATTTATATTCCAACTACTGTAAAATATGCTTTAATATCTTTAGGCAACTATAAGGACTTAAATATTTATAAAACGGCTAAAGATAAAGTATAGCTCTCTTATTCCTACATACAGATGATGTAAGGCATGCAATCAAAGACAATAACACTTTCAACCCATTTGTCATTTTAAAGGAGCCTTTCAACTTCAGATCCCTTGTGTGCAATCTACATAAGAGTTGTTGCCTACATAGGCAACTCCAGAGGAGTTTGCTCCTTAAAAACTACCAAGAGTGCTATACTTCACATAAAACAGGGTTTTCTGAAAATGGAGACAAAACTATAAATTTGCAGACAAAACAGCTCCAAGTGGGGCTTCAAAATACTGCTGTATTTATCTCTGGGACATCTGGGAACAGGAAGCATTTTGATTTAATATTTCATAACATAGAGGCAATTGCTTCCTTGCCTGGTGTATAATTAATGCTCATAAAAAGAGCAGGGTTTTTTTATTCCTCAGCATCAGAAATGCACAAAATAGCACACCTTCATAATAGGGGGGTTGCTTTCAAGATGTTGAACAGCAGATAATAACAAAATAGAGCCACCATGAATTTATAACAGCCTTGAGATGGTTAAATATATTTATAGTTTAAGTGTGAAATCACGTGCTTGATGTATTGTGCTATCTACCCGCTTTGCCTGGTCTTATCTTTCTCTGGCTGAAGCAGAAAGTTCCTTGAAAGCAGAGGAGAAAGAAGAAATTGTGAAAGCTTGAAGGTATTTAGGATAGGACCTTGAAGCATTTCTCAAATACAGAGATATTGTGTCAAAGAAACATGTCTCTCCAGCCATTCTCCAACACATTTTTAGTTTATAAGCAACAGAGTTGAAAATCTCTTTTCTTAATAGTTTTTCTCTCTTCCTAGGAAAACTTTGAAAGAGACAGGAAACTATTCTACGCGCGTGTAAAAGCCAGCAACTAATGTTAGCATCCAGCTGCAAGGAAAGTACATGAAATGCAAATGGTGCTGGGTAGAAACTTTTCTCTGAAGGGTTTCTTGTGAAGGCTGGAAGGCTAGCAAGGTCCTGCTTGACAGAAGTGAATGACTCCAGACATAGATGGCTTCTACAGCACAGGAAACAAAGTGAACAGCCTCTCTCCCACCCAGCCTCTTTAGTTTATTTAAGTCCAAATGCTGCAAAGACTTGCACATAATCTAACTTTATACAGGTGGATAGTTTCATTGAAGTCAGAGAGATTTATTAACCTGTATAACATTGAGCACATAACTTAAGTTTTGGAACAAGCAAGGCATCAGATTGTAAACTTGCCAGGGCAAAGACCATATATTATTCTTGTATATATCAGGACTATGACAACAAGCTCTTAATCCCATCTAGAGCACCAGCGTGCTACCATAAAATAAATAACAGCTATCAGCTGATCCATCTGGTTCAGGAGGAGAAGAAATTATGTGCATGTTGCAAAAAGGCAGTACTGAGTTATTTATCATAGTGACCTAATCTTCAAAAATTGGATTTTTTGGTGAGCAAATGGTGATGTGGTACATGTGCTGGGAAGTTAGCATATCCTTATCCTATTTTTTAGTTTTTAATTTCATTACTTAGGATGGTCACCCTTTGTTTTGAAAAATAATGATAAACTGAACTACAATAAACATTTCAAAATTCAGTTAGTTGAACAATAAACAAGCAAGTAGAAAACTTTGTTAATTGGATTATTATTTTTGTGATTTACAACAACTGATGCCAGCAAAAATAAAAGCAGCATTCAGAAACACACAGCACAAAACCAACCTTAATCAGGTGTAACCCCTACGCTAAACTGTCAATCCTGACAGACCAATAACCCTAATGTCATGCAAAATACTTGCCATTTTTGCAAATGTGGCTGGTAGGGGTGATATTGTCTAGGAGAAAATTTTTCAAAACATCTATGCAATTTAGGAAATTATAAGCTATCTTTAAGTATAACAAGCATTCTGCAGCCTAAATTACATTGATTTGCAAAGACATGCAGCAATCTAAGTGTTTAAAAGATTAAAGTTAGTGTCATAGCGCACTTTGACACTTTAAAAAATTACCCCAAATCTTTCACTTTTCAGTACTATTCTTTTTTATTATTTATTTATTTTTAATATTACTTCTACATTTCATATTCCACATTTACTTATATGCTTTCCTAAGGAGGTTAACGAACTCCTTAAACTCTGAAATTATTTAGCAGGCTTAAGTAGAGTTTGATTTTCTTTGTTTAAATGCAAGGCTCTTTAGTTTTACATTTTTATGTAATACAACAAATTAAACATAGAAAACAGTGCTGGAGTTGCCACAGAACACTGAATTCCATAACAGCCTGAAAAGTAACTGCATCTATGATTATAAAACTCTCTGTTCTGAAACCTTCACTTTAAAAATTTATCTTATGACTATAAAATAAGAGAAGACGCAACATTCACTAAAAATCCTCCTTCAGGAATAAAACTGTTTGGAACTTACAACAAACATCTCTAACAGCACTACCATATAGCTATCTCTGAAAGTGACACAAAACCCTTGCTAATCAAGCATTTCAGACAGTATCTATCCTTTCCCCTTGTTTAAGAATTTTCTCATGTTTCCAATCCTGATAACACTATTGTTGTTCTCTCTTTTGCTAACATTTCAGACATGAAACAATCAAGAATCATTGATTGGTAGGCGTGAAAAATAATATATTACCTGCAAACACAATTGAATGTAGATCTCAAACTCATTTTAATAGGAAATTTCTTGCAGCAGATTGTGAGACTAAGTCCATAAAAAATTGCCATAACTTAAGAATTAATCAACAGATTGTGAAATAAATCTAATGAAACACAGAAACACAGAGACTGCTTTTGTCTTTTCAATTGAAGTTTAAGCCAGCTCCAACAAAAAAAAAAAAAAAAAGATGATGAAGCCACAAGTGATTTTTAAAGGAAATGGATCAAATGAAACTAAACTTGTCCAAGGTTATTTTGGCTTGTGTAATCTGTTACACTTGAATGTCAGGGTGTAAAATTCTGAGTATGTTTACTTGATTTTATAGGATCTTCCCCAGAAGAATCCTGCCATGATGTATGAGATGTATTACCCAGGAGTTCATCCCCTCTTTATTTTTTTCCCTTTATTCTTTCTTGTTGGAGGATCTATTACAAGAACTGTAAATGGAGGCCTTAAAAAGATCTCTCATGTGTTGAAATAGTGTTCCTAGGGAAAATTCTCATAAGTTGAAGTCATTGAGAAAACAGCTGCAATTGTTACTATGCTGAAATACATCTACTCTGCTGTACTGTGATCTGTCTTGCAATGTCTATAGAAAAAATGTTACTATACAGCCTCCCTTTTCTGTACTTTAGACCTGCTTGGAGCCATAGGATCACTTTATTGTTTAGTAAGTGTTTTCTAATGAAATGTACTGCTCTTATTATATAGGACTCAAAATAAGACCTAAATCACTATCCAGTAAAAGAAAATTATTAAGTTGGATATCTAAAGTTACTACCCAGAGGCTACTCTGTTACAGTATTTACAAATCTCTGAACAGTTAAGTATAATTGTCTTTCTGGATTTTGGGAAGAAAGCCAAATAGCAGCTTTAGTTACACTTGAAGAAAAATATTTTGTGTTGGGCCCTGTTCATCTAGTGGGTAAAACAAGTAAAATTCCCACAATGAAAGACTCTGAAAGAAAATACAAGAAACATGGAAAAACTAAGTGAGAACAGTGAATAGATGCTACTTGAGGAAGAATGGATGGAAAGGTCAAAAGAATGAGGGAAACGAAAATTACTGGAGCTCTCCCAACATAACTGAAAGCTAGAGCCCATCCCAGACTCCATGTTCCAGAGTGCTTTGTAAAAGTGTTATGGCTAGGAAGCACACACGCTTAGCATGGATCTAGCATGCTTTGGTGTTCTCTCCAAAACATTTCTTGATAAAATAAGCTCACTTTGTATTTGAGAAGACAGAATGAGAATCAGAAAGGATCAAGGAACAATAAAAACATACGTCAGTACCTGAGGGTGACTTTTTTTCTCCACCAGAAATACACCTCTTTACAAACCTTTCTAGGAAGGTAATCAGTCAACATCTATAAGTCAACATCTATCAGTCATCTGCAAGTTAAAAACAGGACTTTCCTTGTCACAAATAAGACATCTGACTGTGTTTATGAGTCATTTTGTGAAGAGGTTGGCCAAGCTCCAACTTTACAGCACTTAGTATCTCAGAAGCTGAGATATCTTAACGAAAGCAATGGTTTGCTGCATCTTCAGCAGGATACACTTTGGCCTTCCTGTCCTTGAAATCTAGGTCTCCCAAAGGCAAAAAAAAAAATGCCCTGATGATTTCCAAATGCTTTTTCAGGACATGAAGTCTGCACCTCTAAACTCTAGCGAGCCTAAGGAGTTGCCCAGTCAGCTTTGAAATGTTCAATGCAGGCAGCCATAAGAATGCTTTCAACATGAGAGTTTCAACAACATAGGTCCAATTTGGGTTTCCTGTTCTTTTTGAGTAGAATTACACACTTCACAGAAAGAAGACTAGCAAATCCTTCCAGAACACTTAGTAAGCTCTTCCTTCTAAGGAAGGTACCTTGTTTCCATTCACAGTTCTGTGTAGTCTTGTGTTTGGTCACATGTTGCTGATGAACATAGATTTGACAACTTAGATAGTTTGCTGTCATCTGCTCTGGGTATTCCAGGGTCCTTTGTAGCTCTAGTTCAGATTTTCTTTTTTTTTTCCGTGCCTTGGAACTGTGAGCTATTTTGTTCTTCAGAAGGTCAAGGCAGAGCACTATGGTTGGTTAATATGCAGTTCTGGCAGGATCAGTTAGGACTCAAGGCAGGCAGACCATAGGACAAAAGTGTTGTTGCACTACTTATAGAAGGTTCGGATAATTAATGCTACCCAGTTCAAAAGCCCGGGAATATTTTAACATTATAAAGAGACACTAGCAAGTCTTTGTTCCTGTATGAGAACTGCTATGTGTGCATTAAGTTCATCACGAACTAGTAACGAGAAAATCCTTTGTTGATATAAACCAGATTAATTCAGTAGACTTTCTTTCAGAAGTTAAATTAATCCATTGGGAATTAGCAGCCCTATTGTTACAGAATGTTCCCTGTCAGGAAGCCTTGTCCACCCTCCTGTTCCTCTACAAGACCTTTATCTCAGATTGCATCTGAGTTTAGTTCTTGGTGCAATGCTATGTCCCTGGTCAGAAAGAGCATGTTTAGATTGATATAGAAGATGAACTATTGATTATATGCCTAGGACTGGAAGTGACTTCGGTGTTAAAGCTGGTAAGGAGGGTGAGGCTCCGTGGAAAAGGGAATGAAATACCCAAACTTGTGTATTCTTTTTCTGCTACTAACTTAGAAAAAAAGAGTTATATAGGTATGGCCCTGTACTTCAACATTGGTTAAGGATTATGGCTTATCTGATGGTTAAATAAATTTGCATCCTGCTTTTTATGGTGCACTTTTTGTACTGGTGTCATCTTTTGTCTGATGCTGGAGTGAAATAATCACAGATAAACACTGGAAAGATCCTTGTGCGTTCAATATCCTATAAATTAAATGACAGAAAATTTTTCTTTTTCAGAGGCATAAGCATAAATTACGTAACAGGTTTTCATAAGAGATTCCACTGCCTAGTAACTACAGAATTATAATAGTTTATTACTTAGAATAGCAAGGGTAAGATTACACTGTTAATTCCCTCACCAAAAATCTTGCAGCTTCGCCCGTATGTTTTGCAGACACTTCACATATTTTGTTTTGTTTCTCCTCTTTTCAACACCTTGTCACAGGTCAACTGACATTGTTCCTCACACCCAGATTTTCTAACGTCAGTGTTTCCTATCATCAGTAATAGGAGTCACATAAAAGAACAGCATAGAGCACTCTTTCAAGGGATGGTGTTGGTGAGGAATGTCTTAATTCAAAATCATACAGTCAGATCTAGAAAAATTCAGATTGGCAATGCTTAAGGTTTGTACCAGCTAATGTGTTAAGGCTAAGTATGTCAAATAACACATAAATATTTAAACAAAAGTAAAATGACAACTCATTCTGTAAATAAATGTACTTAATTGCCAGTAAGGAGCTGTGAGATGGTTCTAGTATGCTCCTTGTTGACCAGCAAAAGTTGAATATCCTGGGTTTATATAATTGTAATGATAGTTGTGCCCATGGTACGTTAAAGCTGCATTTCATGGACAAAAATGTCACATTGGATATAACTTACAGTAAAGTTTGTGCTGTCTATTGATCTAATTGCTTCTGATAGTCTAACCACTGTATTCAAGGTCTTTCAATAAAATTTACTGTACGGAAAGCAATGCAACCAACTCAGGAGTTGTGGATACTGTAAGCAGAGAATTTACTGGGAAGACAATATTTTCTGAAGCAACTGGTATTAGAGGAACTCCCCCCCCAGTCAGTGCTCCCAATAAAATAGGCTGCTGGTTATCTGCCTTATGTTATGCCCTGTTTACACAGAAAATCTACAGAAAGAGTCACCTTTTTTTTTTACATGCGAACTGATACTTACATGAAGAAATGTCCAAAATTTGTATGTGCTTCTCTGCATCAGCAACACTGAACAGGGCTGAAGGGATTTGGACCATGGCCCCAGTCTACACTTCCTGACCTATAGGGGCAATGCTGTAGCAGCAACCTGGATATTATAGAATCATAGAACAATTCAGGCTGGAAGGGACATCAGAGGGTCTTCTAGACTTCCTGCTCAAAGCAGGGTCAGCTATGAGGTCAGATCAGGTTCTTCAGGGCTTTATGCAGTCAGGTCTTGAGTACCTCAAAGTATGGACAGTAAAAAATGACATGTGTTCATGTGGCACACAAGACTCTTATATTTCTAGGTTTTCCCATCCTCATTCAGGGACAGTCTAAGATCCAGTGTACTCCCAGAGGAGTGTTGGAAACATCACTAACCTCTAAGCAAGAGCAGAAGGAGGAAATTCTCTCAGACTGCCCATGCTCAAGAACAGGAAGGAAGGGAGGAAAGGAGTGAGGCAGAGTCTATTTCTCAATGATTTTAATTATGTGTGTGATAGAAGACTGAGAGACCCACCAAAGAATAGCCAACGTAGTAAAAGTAGATGTTCGGTTTTGAGATACAAAATTTCAAATCACAGGCCTAAATCAACAAAACAAGGAACCTCCATGCCTGTCTTATACTACTGCAATTAGCTTCCTAATCATGACTATAAGTTATCACAGTGTGAGCAAGTTAGTCTCACAAATTTTTAAGGGAAGAACTCTAAAATATTTGGGGTTGTATTGCATCCAGGCCACAGATTTGAAACTTCTAACACCCATGGGACTGAAAAGTCACTTCCTTACCTTTCTTCTCTAAATCTACTTGTTACCCAGAGAACTACCCAGCCTGACTTTGAAAATTTCTGGTACAATTTAATTCCAGTATTAAATTCCAGTTTTATTGCCGATTCTAAGAATGAATTTTCCACGTTCAAGAAGTTTCTGTATTCAAAGTTACACTGATGCCTCTGATTTTTGGATCATAATTCCTATTTCCTGATTAGAGTGCAAAGAGGAAACACTGAACTTAATCTTAGTTCTCACAGTCCTTGAGGGAAAATTGTGTCTGAGTCAGGCTCGTGGGGAAATTGCAGACCAACACAGTATCCGTTCTACACCTACATTTATAGCAGGGCTAGATCCAGAGGAAATATTTACTGCAGCACTTAATAGGTTTATCAAAGGTAGGACTTCAGCTGCATAAGCTGCAAGACCCTTCAGGGATGGGAAGATGATTTTTTTTTTTATATAGATGGTCTTTGCCAAGGTGCTTATGATTGCTTTGCAGCTGCTTTGCACAGGCATAGTTGGTGTAAAATAGCCTTTGGCTACCTATGAATCAGTCCCCTACTCTCAGCAAAGATGGAAGGATTTTGTTCAATGTCCTTAAAAGGAACGAGTACATGTCAAAGCATGGGAATAAATCAGCTTTGAGTTAATTCTAAGTGTTTTTTTGAGAAAGAAGGCACAGGAACTGTAAAGACCATTTAAAATTCTTGTTCTTTTTATTTTACTTTTTGGCTTGTATTACTTAGCTCTTTTTCTCTGTGGTTGCAACGTGCTTTACATAAAAAAGAAATCTTGTTAGACTTCAGGCTTCAGGTATTCCAAAGTGAGTATGAATTAGCTTTGGCTGTATAACAGTAACTGCCCTGGTAAGAAAGCCACAGAGCAGGGCAGGGTGAGAAAGCAATGTTTATATTTATATTTTGAGGAAAATTTTAAATTGACAAAAAATGATAGTTTCATGTTCATTCATTTTTCTTCTGCAAGACGTGCTTTGTGATGCAGTAGAGAAACTACGTGACTGTCCCTTTAAAAGCCATCATACCAATCAGCAGGTTTAACTGTCAAGCAAGCTGATGTAGGGCTCTTTGAATTACTGAGTGAGGGATATTCTTCCTGCCAGGTCCTGTCCCCTGTAGGCACTGCAGAGAAGTATTATAGGGCAGTCCTTACCTTGGGAATTAGCCTGCAAGACCCCAATGCTGTCATCAAACTGCATAGATTTGATGTTGAGTGACGCCAAGATGCATTCCTTGTCCTGCAGCGAAGCATCATCAATATTATTCTGATTGGCTGACAGGATAACGCACATGTCGCAGAGGTTGATGTTGACAGCCCTTAAATCAGCCCGACTTAATGGCGTACCCTTCGGCACAGAGAAAAAAAAAGGGGGGGGGGGCGGGCAGGAAAGGAAAAAAAGAAAAACAAATTAAAGATTGAGAAGGAGCTTTGGGAAATTATTTAACAAGTATCTTTTTTATGCTCTGACATTAAGCTGGTCTAACTATGTGCCAGGGAATAGGAGATGTGTGCTAATCTAAAGGGTAGTTGGTGCTGATGGCAGCATTTTAGGTTCAGTCTCAATACTCAGTCAAGCTATTACTAACAAACAAGAAACAGGAATAATGCCAGCATTCTACATCTCATCGGTGACTTGAAATTGTCTTGATTTAAGTTGCTATCATGTGGCAACCTCTGGCTCTCTGTATATAACAAGGGGTGTGTTTTAAATGTCTGTTTATCTATTACCAAGTCACAATGGTCTTGGGCAAAGGAACAGCAATTTAAACAGGAAGGCATTATGTGTCCTACACATTTGAAATGCAATCAGGATAAAGCTATTTTTTTCTACCTGAAGCAACACACGAAAAAGGTTAATCCCTTTCAATGCATGTTTATGGTACTTCTAGAAGGAAAACACACTGATCTTCAAAGTTGTGTGATTAAATCTTCGAAACAGAAACAAGACTTTAATTGGCACAACTCATGCAATATTCCCTGCTTCCACAATTCTCAATTGGAGAATGCAATAATTAAAACAAAATGCTGTGGTAGACCGTCGGGTTTTTTTTCATAGTTAACACAGCTGAGATGTGACATTTAACCCATTATGTTTTGTTTAAAGTTAACACTTGCCTTTCACATCCAACGGTCCACATCTCTAGTTAAAGAATATTAAGTCTATGTCAAGGGGCTGCAAAGTCCAGGAAAATTAAAGATTATTTTATGGAAACTAGATTTTGCTCTGCTACCTCATATAGTTTGGTACCCAAAGACCCTAATGATGATGGTGAGACTAAGCTGTCCCTTTGTCACACAGTGACTTTCATAAAACTGAGTCAAGACCCTACTCATCCATCTCCTGATGACTCATGGTGAACATCTCCTGAACTCCACTGAGAATATTCAATGCAAAAGTGAATTTTAAATGTGCAAAGTGAAGGCAAAGCTCAATTTTTATTCAGTGATTGCCATCTCCTTTCAGAAACCAGCCTCACTATTCCACATCACTTTCAATAATTTGAGGCATGAAACCTTATGGAATAAGCAGTATATATCAAAGAGATACGATTTCATCATAGAGTACTAAAAAGCTAGGATATGATTATTCCTGCCACCTTAGCTTTGCCCTTTGTGTTTGTACTGTGTACAAAGTAAAGCAGGATTCCTGTGGGCAAAAATAGTATGCAATCATGTAATTAATTAAAGGCTTACTCCTAATGATTTTATGCAAAGGGACAGAATTAAGGCTGCCTGAGGATATATAAAATTGGCATTTGTCTACTTTTTAAGAGTTTATTCAGCAGCTTAAATGACTCTTTTAATACAGACTTTAAATGAATTTCCACTTTTTTTTTTTTTAAATCAGAACAGATGTTTTTCTATTCAGCTGTAACCACATCCCCATCAGTTTTACCTCATGAACCAAAGCAGAGAGAAGCATTGAGTCTGAGTGGCCTCCTTTTAACATATAATTCCTAACAGTATGATCTCAGAAACTTTAGTAGTCTTTTAAATTAGTATAGTTAGATCAGAATGATGTTGATATTTTTAACTTTATATCACCATTTTGAACCAGATAGGCTGGGGAAAAAAAAAACAAAAACAAAAACAACAACAACAAAAAAACAAAACAGAAAAAACCCCAGGAAAAGCAGTAATGAAGTCTGTGTGATCTTCAGCACACTTGATTACTGTGTAGGATACAATTCCTTTACATATTCTGTATTTTTAATGGTGCATTAACCATCTAAGCCTTTTAACTTGAAATTAGTCCAAAACTACTCTAAATTTGGGTGCAAACTGATTGGAGAATGTAAAGGTGGCGTACATTTCCTTAATGCCTCTTCAGAATTCAGAATCAAAACTTTAAGAATACGCATAGATGTACATTATATACTGGATAGCTTGGAAGGAGTAGCTGGATTCTGTTCTGTTCCACAGTTCAACAGTATTATTAATTTAATTCTGATCCCTTAGTCTTTAGTCTTCACAGTGACTGGAATTAAAAGGGATTGGCAGGAAGGGAAAGATATTAACTGACCAAATCTGATATTGACACCATTTTTGTGACAGCAGAGAATCTTGTGACACCATCTGTTGTATCAGTTTACAGAAAAAAAGCCAAGGGCTAACACTAAAACTGCATTTACAGTAACAAAGACTTACAGCCTGAATTAATCAGAAAGTGAAGGCAATCTTTCAATCCTATAGCTATTTTTACCAATTATTCAGTTTAGGTTACATCCATCATTGATTTATTTATTTTTAAGTGCTGAAACGTAATTATTAATAACTGGTAGATTAATATTTTTTCATTCTCAGAAAAATATCCAAACTTACTTTATTCTGTAATGTATAGAGCATTCTCTTTTATACTTATACTGTGGGCTTGTTTCCCTCCTGCCTACAGATTTGTGGGTCATTTATAGCTATTACCACCTAAGATCACTAGCTTGGGGGGCTTCATTTGTTTGTTCTGGAGCTCATGCTTCTACATTTTGGACACATAACTGAATGATGGTGATATACAGGAGAAAAAGGACCTCTGAATCATGGTTTTAGTGGTTGTCCCTAGTAAAATCAATAGGAGATTTTCATTGATTTCAAAAGGGTCAGGGTTTTGCTGTACTTCCATGCATGAGTTTGAGAGGAGTCTGAAGTGCTATGGCAATATTCCTCATAAAGTAGGCCAGCCTACAGGATTTTTTAATGAATAGAGATAGAGATAATGCAGCTTAAGTAACAATAATATTTTTCAAAGGTTTTGTGGGCATAAATACATAAATAATGTCATAAATAGCTACTGTCATTCTGTCAGGGAAATCACATCCAAACTGGCTACATGTGGTGCACTACAGTCAATGTTTGATATATAACAGAGCTAACACATTTGATAGCAGCTGAAATTCATCCAATGAGGATGATGAGGAACCAAACACTGCAGCAAATATCTTCTAATAAGGTCTCATAGGGCTCTGTTTTCATAGACACAGTAAAAGGAAAATCTAAGTCCTCAGGCCTATAAGTAGACAAAAGTAAAAAAGCCTAAGATCAAAGTCAATACGAATCCGTCCAGTTGGTGTCCTAAATAACAAAGTATCAATAATATGGCTTTGGACTTACAGGCAAGATTGAAACCTTGGGGAAGTTATGCAGTGTCTCCCATTCCCTTCTCAGGTATTCAAGTGAACCCACAAACACAATGTGCTTGAGTTCATGGTAGTGAAAGTTGCTGGCTCGTAAAGGCATCACTAAATTTCTTAATCCAATCAAAGCAGATTTAACATCCCCAAATATGCAAACGACTACATGCCCACTTAAAACTGTCATCGCTGCTTCACTTCGAGTCTAAAAAACAAAATAAAACATAACATAAGACAAGGGAGAAATGAAACAAAGGAAAGCTTAAATCATATATTGAGTTTTAAACCAGGAAAAACACAACTGTCAATATTGCTCATGCACAAAGATGTGGTTTGATAATAGCTGTTCATTTTACCCTTATTTATCTTTCATTAAACATGCTTAGCAGAAGAAAAATTTGTTCTGTTTGCAAATCCTTCAGTGTTTGGGAAGACATTGTACTGGACTGCATTCTGGTCTTGTATATATGTTTCCACACATGTGAATTAAGATTCTGCTTACAATCAAAGTGCTATGGTTTTAGCTAAAAACAGAATGTGACCCACTATGCCTTTAGTCCTTAGAAGGATTATAGAAAAAAGATGCAAAACCGTGCCTTAGCTGACAAATCACTAGTGTGTTTTTTTTCAGGACCAATTTGAAAAGGAAAATGTGAGTGCCTGTTGTCTTAGCAGAGCTTTGTGGTATTGCACATCATCTGAATTGAGGACCATATTCTCTTAGAGTCAAAGTTCTTATTTTAGGACAAGCTGCTGCTACCCTGAGAAGCAATCGAAGAATGATTTACACTGTTCTGTTTTACAATGGATGTCCACCACACTCCATGGAGCTTCTCTCAGTAAGAAAAAAATAGCGTGCAAGATCTTGACTAATGCTAACTTTTCAGCCTCACTGGACTTCCTGAGTATTTGAAAAGACACGATGAAAAAAGTCTAATGGAGAATATTTGAATGGTATTCCAAATTATCTTCTTGTTTCAGTGACAAGAATAAATTTTTGCACTAATTTCGTCAGTGGTAACGTCAGTTGAGCAGGCAGCTCAAACACCAAGATGATTAAATAAAGTCATTAAGAAAAAATGACCTTCATTTCTTGAGCCAATCTTAGCACTATTGCACTCCATCAAGTAGCTGCAGATTCACTGATATCATATTGCCAAGAAGTTGCACACTCTGTACCGTTACATAGAAAATTTCCCAATTAATAACACTAAGACAATGGTGAACTGCAAAATTTTCCCCTCACTTATGCACAGTTTATGTCCTTTTTCTAAATTATGGAAGCATGACAACGTGCAATACAGATTAGAATATTCAGCAGAGGTGTTCACCATGTGAGAAGAATAGGAACTCTGAGTAGAAGTTTTCTGATCAGTTAAAAAAAATAAAATGAGCTTTCAGTTTCTCTGGGGCCACTACACTGATTTTCATAAAACTCTATGAAGAGAGTGGTCTTGGCCCTTCAAACAGCAGAAGACAAGAGTGAATGCTCAAGTGCAGTGTATAAGTTGTCCCATGCCTCTGCCTATGGGTCTGGAACACTCAGACTTTACAACACAGAGACTGAAAGAAACTGAAAGAAACTTTATAAAAAATGTCATTCTATAGTCACTGATTTGTATGTAGCCACGTACATTCGAATGTATGTCAAAATAAGTTCTTACTACCTGATATCGCAGGAATCTCACAGACCTTGGGCAGAAAAATTAATTCTTTTCTGACTGAGGCATCATCAAGTATCAATTAGAAGGCAACTGGGGGAAATCCCATCATCTTCAAATTATGTATTAATTTGTACTTGTGTAGTCTCTAAGGACAACCTTAAATTTGCATAGTCATGACGGTAGACATAAATTGTGGACAGTGAGTTTGAAAAGGTGTAGGGAAGCATTTTGCTGGTAGTGTCTTTATCAGTGGTGATGCACGAAGCAGAAAGAACCAGGCCAGAATTACAGATTCACAGGCTAGCAGAGGGAAAAAGTGACACGGCATCACCAAGAGATGAGAAATGAGTCAATCCACAATGCCATTTTTGGAGCAACACTTTCCAAAGTGGGACAACATGTAAAAGTTGTCTGCTAAAATGTGTTTAGAACATGAAAGCAGATTTCTGCCTCTGTCTATTACAAAGTATTGTATAGCAGAGCTGCCTCTCCTTGCCTGCTCAATACATATAAATGCATATTATTTAAAGCTGCTCAGCCAAACTGCCCTACAGCCCAGTCTCTAGAATTTGCAATTGACTTGCACAACTGTTTAAACACCAATATTGCTATTCCAGGCAATGCCATGGTTATTACAGAAACCCCTAAGGAGAAGTGGAGACAAGCTTTTAACCCCTGATTGCTAGAATAAAGTGGGGCTGTCACCATCGTCAGCTACACCACGCCACAGTGCAAAAAAAGCAAAGAGAGCAGGCTCAGGAAAAGCTTTATGAAGTGCAACAAAGTGAAGATCCACCAGGGAGTTCATTTCAAATATCATCAGTTTTGCATATGAGATCTGGAGTTAGTTACTTGTTACTCCTAGGTATGAGTACATGAACACAAGTGGCACAAACTTTCACTGAGCAAAATAGACTGTGATAGGCCTTCTAATTATTTTTAATGACTTGAGTCAGTTTGGTGGTTTCCCCAGTTAAACAAACAAAACAAACATAGACTAGGCTCACTGCAATGTGCTAGAGAGGCAGAGTAGTAGCACTACTTACTCTGGCCTATTTAGGCGTCTCGAAATGTTGGAAATTGAGAGAGAAGTTCTAAGACAGCAAAATTCACATAAATAAATGAGAACGCACAGCAACACTTGCCTGTATTAGAATCATTACTACCTTGTGTAAAGAGATAAATGGAGTATGTAAACACTTTAATATTTCCAATCTTAATTCTCCAGAGATTTAAGCTCAATATGCAAATTTCAGCTTATGAAAAAGGAATTATCTATTTTGGACCAATTTTTACTGTTGCACTTGGCATACAGATTTATATAATCATAATTCTTGGACCAAAATGCTAGCTTTGATTACACCACACTGTGTTTCCGATGTAAATATACTGGATTTAATAATAGTAGCAATTCATTTATCAATCCGTTAGACATCAGTTCGATGGTTCAAGTAATCTCTTTTCAAATACAACTTATCATCAATACCTACCAAAATGACCTTTTCAATGTCCTTGGCTGGACACCAATGAAACATCCCTGTAGAATCATATTTTTTCACATTGGCATCCATATTGTCAATCTGCTCGTTGCCAGGAATTAACAAGGGGTCATGCCTGGGGAAAAACAAGTTGAGGACAACATAAGTGGAAAATATTATGAATTATGGATGGAAAGATATCCCAAGAGCTGTGTACAAAGAGGGGTAAAAGTAAAAAAATGAAAAATATTTACACTTTAACATGATTTCAATGCAGGCACTTTTAAACAAAAGCTGAATTTTTTTTTTTAAAAGTCAATTTTTAAGTTTTGGGCGCAGTTTTGAAGATTTTCTATGTTTTTTTCTACACCACCAACAACTTAATTTTAAACAGGACTTTCTGACACCATCACATCTATAAAAGTTGGAGGTATTTTGTCTTTACAGTGCCACCCCTCCAAAACAAATACCAGAGTTGCTATCAGCATCTGCAACAAAGTAGAAGGGATAAGAACAGAGCCCCATGCTGACTGACTGGCGTAAGTATGGAAAGCCAATTACGTGCTTTTACCACATACAACTTCTGACGTGATGCTCTTCGCAGTAAAAGCTTTAACAGGCTGCATTTTAAATATTTTAGCAATTTGCCCAATCATATTTTGCTTTCCCAAACTGAAGCCCTTTAAAGATTCAAAAGTATGTCATTTTTGAGCAGACTGCCTAACAAATGCCCATATCTAGAATACATGATTTTAATACCAAACAACAATGTCCATTTCCTCTGACAACTCTACCTGTGATAACCTTTTAAGTCTTTTTGCAGCAAGATGTTAAAGCACAAGGCTTCTCAAAGGAGAAGCAAATAAAAGACAATTTTATAAACTTGCTCTCTAGCAATACAGTTACATGTAAGCACAGACACATACAGTTCTTTAATTCATATGCTAAAATCAAACATTAAGCTAAGTACTAAGTGACTCCAGCACTCTCAGATGCTAGTGAGGACCCCGAGGTGATTAAATTATACAATAGCATTAGAATGAGGACTGCATTAACAATGCACATGGCAAACTGACCCTATAATCTTAAATTCTATGAAGGGACAACACTTTATCTGGCAAAACTAGTCTTTACTTAAGGTTTTTGTAATGAATTCTTGAAATATCCTGATATAGAACTGTAACATTTCAAAGAAGAAAATATTTGAAATGTAGGAATACGTTAAGTACTCTGAGACCAGCAGCCAAATTTTAAAGCAGTTTGCCTTTTGAAGCCTCTTAAAGAAATGCCCATATTGGTTAAACTCTCAAAGCTGGGAACTTTTCTGCTTTTAAAACATTGAGCCAGAAGACTGTGGCAAGAACCTCTCTTCTGCATTGTCTGTTCAAGTAGACTTTGTGTATGATATAGGTTAATTTACCCTGAATATAGTATACCATACTTAAAACAGTTATGCTTGCATGCTTAAGAAAGGTATAATCTCTAATTCCATTATGGTGATTAATTTGTGTAATTTTGTAGTCACTGATTATATATCCATTCAAATAAGTGGAAAATTGTCATTCATTTCACTCAAACAAACTTAACTCCATAGAAAGTGGCTTAAAAGAGCCTGAGAAACTATTGATACAAGGTTTCATTTAAACCATTTAAGAAAAAGCAATGTACTACATGGCAAAGGCATAAGTCAGTCTCACTGGGAAAAAGAAACACTATTTTCAAAGTTTTTTAGATTCACTTAACAGAGATACAGTTCAGTGCATTTCAGTATCAACCAACTGGCAGCAGAGGAGTCTCTAGGGGAGTTTCCAACCCTAGTTCAGGTTTAATTTACCTCAATACTATATTTTCTAGTTGTCTTAGGTTTGAACAGAAGTGTGCTATGAAAGGGAAGAAGAATGTGAATCATCAGACATAACTCCCTGTTGAAGTTCTCAGTAACAAATTGTGGTGTGGGGTTTTGTTTGTTTGTTTTCATTTGTTTGTTTGTTTTAATCAATTACATGCATTTATTTGCAATATGGTGAACTGTTTGGATCCTCTGCTTCACTGCTTGGAGTGCAGCAAGGGGAAGCCTTCAAAGAAGCAAACACGATGCGACACACAACAAGAAGTTTTGCTATTAGAGATTACTGCATGACTTTAGGAGACTAGATTATTACCTGAGAAGGAAACCATGATAAGCCTAGCTATGCTGTATGTTTTAGAATCTATAGGTGTTTTACATAAGTGTGTTTATTAAATTTAAATCTTCTGGGCTATGCGATTATTTCAATCTCTATTTAATCAATTTTTCATTCTCAGTAAAGCAATCCCCGAAGATTTCTATGGAGGTTGAAAACTTTTTACTGCTTTGTCCTCAGATGTTAGAAGATACACTGGTTTATGTACTTAAAAACTAATCTTTGGACTTTTTTTTTTTTTAATGGTCATTTTAAGAAGTAATACAATAATGAAATAGTATTACTACTTTGGACATACATCATCTTGTTAATCCAATGATCTAAACCCATTTTGCAAACACTGAAAATTAATTAAGACAGACACACAGAGGCCAAGGCTGTCTAATCTGCCTAAGGGGTTTGGACGCCCTCTTCCCACTAAAATTTACATTACACAAAGCATTATAGTTGTTGGCCTCACAGCCAAATCATGTACTGAATGTTTCTAGAGTCTTTTTGTCCCTCTCATCCTTGGAGATGGCCCTGTCAAGCCATGCTTAAGTCACATTGGCCCGTTACTGTGGAAATGTTATCCAGGGCTGTAAAGTCATCCACTCGAAAAATTCAAATTATAGGAAGAAAACCACCAATTAAAATCTATAGTGTTTGTTTTAATTGAGATGTTGGCTTTTATGGCTTGCAATAACCAAAGCATTTGGTCATTCCACCTAGAAAGAGACAGGCTTGTACAGCATGCATAGGAGAAAAAGAACAAAACTTAAATTTCCTTCATCCACAACCCCAGTTTAAAAATAGCTTCTCTGGTTCTTTGGCAGATATTACATACGCATGACTTAAAATGAAGAGCAAAATACCCTCTTTTCAAGGTTTTGAATAGCATATAATGCCACTTATGATCAATTAAACTTGAAAGCGATCCTAAATGCCATGCTACAGCTGCAACCCCAAAAAGCCTGCCTGGAAGATAATAGCCTAAAGCAAAACCATAAATCCCACTTTCAGCAAACCTATTGCAAGGAAGTTGCTATTGCATTTTAAAGAGCACTGCTTTCCTAGCACCTATTTATTACTACTGCAAACTTATTTACTTGGAGTTTTTGAGTCTGGAACACCTGAGCAATGAATGCAGAGGGGTAGAACAGAAAAGATCATACGAGGATAAATTACTATTGTTTAGCATATCGACATATTCTGCCACCTTTGTTTTAACCCTCTTGCTGTCATTCACATGCAATTGAGTATTAGAACAACATACCCTCATTGATCTGCAGTGGAACTGCCCACATGTTGAGCATGGGGAAGAGTATTATATGATCAGTAGGGACCCTGGTGTTATTTGAAAATAAATTGTAATTTGTTAGTCTTTGCATATCAGTAAAAGAATGTCTTGATTACTTTTTATTCTGTCCCCCCAATAAAATTCCCCTTCTATCAAATCAATGGCAAAACACACCTGAAAACACAACTGCTCTTTAACTTGTGTTTGTTAAAGTCTCCAATTACGCCTTTCTCAGGTAGATATAATATATCTAGATTTTGCCAACAGAAAGATGTTTAACAGTCTCCTGCTGAAGATTCAGGATCTTGAAACTCCTCTTGTGTGTGGTCTAAGAATTCTGAGTTTTCCTACCTGACTTTGTATGTCGCTGTGAGTTTGCGAGTGTACGCACACACACATACTCAATTTTAGGAGGAAGGAGTGGGTTTGCTGAAGGTAAGATAGAAATTGAAGACACACTAGAGAACATCTCGTGCCTTTGAAATTTCTCCTACAACTATCCTAACAAATTGTGGCAATTAACATGCTGTTAGTGTTAGATGTATGCAGCCAGTGCAGGTGCTAATAATTGAAAAAGCATTTAGAGCTTTTACACCCTGGCTGAATATTTCATGATGTGCTGCATGTTTCACTGTTTACTCAGTGGGCCTCTGTCACTTCAATCTTCTCTGACTGCTTTGACTGGTGCTATAAAGCTCAACCAAGACAGAGTGACAGCTTGTCACAGGCAAACTCCACTGACTCCAGCAGCTCGCTGGGACTAGCTCTGAAGGTTGTCACGACATTCTGATGGAATTTAGCAAATGTTTTGTGACTAAT
Organism: Pampusana beccarii; assembly: GCA_013399365.1. NCBI lineage: Eukaryota > Metazoa > Chordata > Aves > Columbiformes > Columbidae > Pampusana > Pampusana beccarii. Next base: position 732,211 of record VWYH01002407.1, on the reverse strand, counting down.
ACACCCAACATTTGTCGGCTACCATTAGCCATTCCCCGTGACCCTCTGCAGTCTGTGTGGATGGCATTAAGTTGTAATGAGAATTTGTTGCCTATGTGTGTTACACTAATGACACTCTCTTACTGATCTTTCCTTTCACTGGTTAATCAGCAATGAAATTGGTAAGGATTCAGTGCCCAGACACACGGGACTTTAGAGAATAAAACCCAATGCGACAAGAGAAAGCAAGCCTGCAGTTTACTGTTAAATGCTTTCATTGTCATGTTCAGAAGCTATCCTAATATTGGCTACAATCTCACACTGTCTGACTTTTTTCCTAAATCTACAAAGAAGAATATTGCTAAATACAGTGGTTGGTACCTAGTGCTCTGTGCTAGCTTATGGGCTGAATTACAGTGCCAGGAATACTAACAATTCTCCTTCCTTCCCTCATGCTCTGCCCAGATGTCGCTGAAGTTCTTTTTCTCCTCAGAAGTCTTACTGAAGACTTCACGTTAATTTATCAAGACTACAAAGGACATTGATATAGAGCTGTTTACTTTAAGAATCTTGCTCATTCAAGTATCTTGATACCGCAGGACTTGCTCAGAACATGCTTCTGAAGTATGTATCCTCTCACATAGAAAAATAACAAAATAGTTAACTTTTAGGCTTTTGTATGAGCAATTTCACGAGGTGGGGGAGAAGGCACAAAGCCAATGTATCTTCTGGTTTTAATATTTTCCATTTATATTTACTCAGGCAGCAGAACTAGCAATCTTTGAGGGGTAGGAGAATGTACTTGAAAAAATAATTTTTCCTTTGTAAAAAAATAAACCCACAGTTAAGTGGCATCATAAAATACAGGAGTGTTTTTTGCAAGTTAAATGAAATGTGTAGCCTTTATACCTTATGATAAAAGCTACTACTTTCACCAGTAGAAGTTTATAAGAATGCTATTTTCTTTAAACCTGGTTTAAAGCTAAAGAGTTTTTTCTTTTCATTGCCTTGATCTGAGTAGATCTTCTGTTACCCTGAACTTTTTAAAAAAGCCTGTTGATTTTTTCTGCTGGAAAATTATCCTTTTCTTTCCTGACACTGCTCTCTCATCTCAAAACACTTGTGCAAGATTTCACAGTACTCCAATAAAAAATCCGATACTCTTCTTATTCCCATGGTTTGTAACAAAACTGCCAACAGTGGCAAGAGTCAGAGGGCTAGCATATACTACCCGTATCATTCAAACCTTTTCATTCTATAATCTTGTTAAAAACAGGCCTCAGAAAACAGTGATTACTGAGCTACTCCTGTTGCTCATGTTGGTTGTAGTGAACTTGTAAAACAGAATCAGGAAGTGAAATGTGATATTAAATACCTGCTGTGTTGCAGCTTAGTTATCACTGAATATCAGCACCGCATAAAGTTAGCCTTGTAAATCCTTAACAAAGGATGTAAATTTTAGAGTACATGATCAAAATCTCCGAGCCTAAGCGACATCAATATAAACTATTATAATGGTTAATCAGTGAGTTTCACCTCATCAAATCTTACCTTACCTTCATGCCTAGTTTAGGGGAGTCATAGAAAATGATCAAATTGAACTTATATTACCAGGTTTTGGTCAATAAATGTTCCTTTCCAGACCTCCCATCACTCTTTTTTCTGGTTCCTATGAGAAAGCTCACAGTTTCAGCTCATGGAAGGACAGCGCTACAATGGCAGGGGCAATATAAACCCATCCTGAGTGGCACTAGCAAAAATGTTTGTGTACATTTGAGTGTATGTAACTGTGTGGGTGGATGAGGAGATAAAAGTGCACAGCCATTGTTCATATACTTGGAATATTATATCCAACTTCAGGAAAAAAGACAGGAGTATTCCCCTTCAACTTCAGATAAATAATCTCATTAGGTTTCCAGAAGCATATGCCAAAAAGCTCCCTTTTTTCCGTATCACTTAGCTGGGTCTTGACAGTCTCTGAGCAGGTTTTATGGTTTGGTTGGGAATTATTTTAGATCCCTGATCAAGAAAAATCCGCAGGCTTATGAAATTCTCCTTGGCAACACACTGAAAAGACAGCGTCCTCTGTCTGATGCCTCTGATTCTTATGTGATATGGGACACTAATGATAATGACCCTTTGCTGAGTATGCTACTTGTCTAGAGGCCCATGTCAACTACACCACTACATTCAAAGTGGACAGGGACAAACTATTTGTTTGCTCTTCAGGCCCCTTGGGCCCTGTCACATGCTATTTGTTCTTGCATTAAGAGGTAGTTTGACTCAGCTGGGCTGACATTTCCTTCAAGTCAGTGTATTCCACTCATGCAGTAGCAGCTACCAAAGCATTAAGTGCAGACTTGAGCCCCAGCAACAATCCTTTTAAGTGGCTTTTTTGATTCATATCCAGGGCTTTTCACATTTTTACTGGTAATTCTGGAATCCAAAATGACACATTTTTTGTAAAACTAGATTTGCTATTTGTTTTGTGGGTGACATAGACTCTTCATATTTAGTGTGGCTGTTCATCAATAACATGCATCAAAACCTGTGACTGTGAGATGATGAACAGGTGACTTGATGCCACTGCATGACACCAGAGGCATCAAATGGTTCTACATTTCTTCCCCATCTCATGAAGTAGAAGACCTGACATGTGATTAATTTGCTACTCACAGATTTCCTTCCACTTTCTGTTTTAATTTTAATTTTTATTGTAATAGGATGACCTTGTGTTCCCATGTCCACAGCAGAAGTATCCATTTCTTCCTGTTGGAGTCTAAGTTATTTTTGAATAATACCCATGTTCTTTTTGGCTTAGTGGGACAAACTTCTGTTGATGTAAAACAGAGATAAAGAACCATGACATTGCAGAGTATTTTTCTTGTTAATTTGCATTTGTAGCTATAGTTGGAACTTGAAGGATTTGTTTCCGATTGATTAGATTCTTTCACTACTGCATCACTGATTCTGCTCATGTTAGTTGATGGGAATGCAGTATTCAGTTAGAACAGTGACTTTCTAGACTGTTTGCGATGTATACAAAGAACATTTGTATGCCTAACATCTATTTATTTCAGTTAGCAATTTATTGGCATTTAAAGACTATAACATAAAAAAGATAACATGGAAAAAATGTCTTCAATCTAACCATCTATCTATCTATCTATCTCTTACTTAGTAACACAGCTTTCTACTTACGTGTGAGTAGATCTCAGAAATTCCCACTCTCTGACTAGGTCTAAATAAGCACCTGTCAGACCTCTTGTCACAATGTCCCAGGGAATCCCTATGACATAGCTTCTGTACTCTGTTCTGCTCCAGTGGCAGCAGAAGTCAAAGTTTCATCTCATGGCATAATACCCTCTTCCCTGATTTGATCGAGTCACTGTGCAAGCCTAAAATCTACACAGCATTTTCAACATTCTCTTAACTGTAGGAGTGCTCAGAAAGTGATTCTGAAGTCACAAGTCTGATTACAATTTATAAATGAACTTTTCACATATTACTCCTCTACATGCTCCAGACTTTTTGTCCTCCAAGCCCCCTCAAGATCCAGGATCAAAGCTGAGGAAAAGTCTGCAAAGTAGCCAGCTGTTTCTGTGGGAGGGACAGGGGTAAAGGTGGTTTTGAAAAGGAGCTTTTAAAGTAAATTTAGGAAAAATATTGCAAAGATAAATATCAGCTATAGACATGGCAGTGCTTTAGCTGCTTTACCTCTTGTTTACTTTTAGCTGACACACACTACAGATTTCTGGGCAGGAAAGCGAGTACCTGTCACTTTAGGTAATTTACAAGGATACAAAATAGCAGATAATTCAGCCCACCTTTGTTTATCAGAAAGGAGAAAAGCGTTTGGTCATTACACACAAAGCTTAACAGAGTTCTCTTCTGATTCAATCCACTTTCTCTTGTTTAGCACTTTGAACCAAAGTTAAGTCAGTGTAGATAAAGGGTAAAACAAAGAGATGGTTTGGTCTGGGGAGAGGCTGAGGGTGCCAACACAGGGCTGGTGAATAAATTTAGCAGCAAGGGAGAAGAGGAGGAATATAATGTCTGGATTTGGAAGCCTGGCAAGTTCTCCACTCACTGCTCGACCTGTATTTAGCAATTCTGATGTGCTACTGAGCAGACAGCTCAGGCTCAGGACGACTACTCTCCCTCAGTCCCTCTTCAGCAGGCAATGAAAGCAGGCTCCACTTTGAAAATCTTCCCCCATCATGCAAACTGACACAGGCATGCTTTTCAAAAACCCACAGCCAATCTGTTGATCATTACTTATTTACAAAGGCCTTCGGGCAGAAAGTCCTGTAAAAACCATACTTGATACGGTATACACTAGCTTTTTCTGCTTGTGGAAAAAAGTACCCCTAAGGCTACCTCAAACCATCACTTTCTATTGCACATAAAATGTACCATGTAACACTAAAGTATTTAATATATATGGTATAATATATCTACAGGAAAGGCATTTGTGTAGAAGTATGTTACCCTGTATTTGGTAATTTGATGTTTTGCTGAAGGCTATGACTTGAAAAAGCCTGCACCTAGTACAGAGGACCTGTCATCTCAGTACCCAAGAGCCAATAGAATAAAGAAGTACCCTTAAGCAGCAAAACTTTGACACGGCTTTGAAGCATATGAAAACAGTATAACTCCCCAGAATTATTATTACTCAAGATCAAAGAAATGAGGCATACTTTACATAGCAAACAGGGACAGCGGGCTCAGCTCCAAATGTTTCAGCTTTTTCCCTCTCTTCCTTTTTGTTTCTACTTCCCCCAAATTAGGATTTGGTAAGGGGGAAAAATCCCTCACATGTATAAAACTTTAAGTGATTAAAACTATTAGTACCGGATAAGAAGACTGTCCAAACATAAGTAAACTGAAAATGATGCTAGCATGACAACTGGCACTATAAAAATCAGAAGCTTGCCCGTATGTTCATTTTATTCTTCCTCATAAACAAGCATGTAAATCAGTGTCATATGGACAAGGCTGAGCTAACACGAAGGCATAGAACTTTTAATGATATATTTAACAGAAATAGATGGTCAATAGAAAAAAAAAAAGACATAGCTGGGTGCATTTTCCTCTGTGAATCAATCTCACTTTTGTTTCTGTAGTCTAAACAGAGATGAAAACAACTTGTAGAAGTTATGTCCTTGAATATGCCCTATATTGTAGTAACAATAAACAAATATAGATGTTTCTGTAACTGGCCAAAGAAAATTTCCAGTCTACTGACTGAAATATAAAGAGGAACATTACCTAGCTGTACCCAGACTCATTAAAGGATCAAAATAATTGTCAACAATAAAAGTAATGAGGGATTTTATATATAGAACTAATTATATATTCATATTATTTTTTTCACATAAGCTCTGTGACTGCAGAGCAGTTACTGTTATACACGCACCCAAACTGCATGAATGTGTCTGTTTATATATGCAAATAAGTTTACGTTTACCTATATATACATGCAGTGGAAAATCTTTGCTATGATATTTAGTGCTGGATACAACTACGGACTCAGGTTCTAGCCTGGCTACTTCAGATACAGAAAACCAGAGCAGGGACAGCCTCCTTGCAGAAAACTCCAGGTTTGCTATCTGATCCTGTTTTGGCTGACTTGGACAGGCAAAAGGTGATGCACAGTGAGACAGAAAGGAAATGCCATATTATTTTAGTAGGTTCCAATTTCTTTTTGCAGTTCTAGTTTTAACCAATATCTTAGAGGTAATTTGTCCTATGGAAGGAAACTACATAGTTATAGAAAAGGAATACTGGTATAAAATAATGTACACACATCAACAGGGGAAAAATATCACTAACAAGATGATGTTTTCATCATCCACTTTTAGAGTACATACTACCCTTTTAAAAATCCCTGTATTTCATAATTAATGTGCTTTTAGCCTGAGTAAAACTGCATTAGTTTTGAACTTTGCTTTGGCAAGTACATAGATTATTAGACTTTTTTTATCAGTCTAAATCAATTAACAGAAATTTGATTTCAATCGACAGGATAAAAGGAAGGTAATATTCAGGTTCATTTTTGATTGTGATGATACATCTCACATATGGCCTTAAGTACAGAAAACAGTACTCAGAGGGAATCCAACAAAAAGAGAATTGCCTGAGGCAAACTAACCACATGAGTTCCCCTGATTGGTTAGTGCTATCATTAGTGCCACTGCTGTTTAAGAACTACACACGGACAGGACAGGGTGACAGCTAAGACTTTAAAGCCTATGTATTTTTCAAACAGCTTTTCAAACTGTTTTTCATGACAGAATTTTTTTCAGCTCTATCATTAACTGCTGACAAGCTGACAGAATAAATACTTCAGCCTTTCAGAAACCATCTAACAACCTTTTTTTCCACTCCCTCCCCTTATTTTTGATGTGGGAGGGAGGAGAAGAGGAAGGAAGAAAGAAAGGAGATGAAGATATGAGTTTCTTACAGTCTTACCTCATCAGTTTGGGTGAGGAGTTGGGTGAATTTCGCATGCCTCCATTTCGCTGCTTTTTTTTGGGTGATAGTGTTGACGGCTGCTCATCTTCAACTGGAAATATAAGGAACTCATGAGATTAAGTACTGCTCTAAGTGCAATATGATATACAAGTGAAGTAGCAAAGAACACACACTCTATGTCCATTCACGCACTGATACTTCTTTGCTAACATAGGCCCAACGGTAATAAAAATCAAATACATGTTAGTCAAGGAGATTGGTTTGAAGGAGAAGCAGAGAAGAATACCAGGTTTTTGAACACAGGCGTTCAAATTGGTTTCATACTTCAAAAACAAAGGGGGGGACCACATTCGGGTTATTCTTAGAGTTATTTTCAGTTAATCTGCACTACAAAAAAGTAGAATTAGTGCTCTGCTATATTCCCAGAAAGATGAAGTACTATTTGCAATACCAACATAACAGCTGCCAGCCTGCATTTGCTAATGAACTAGACACCAGTTGGTTCTTGCTCCTCACATGCCAAACAACAGAGTCTTCATGAAGAGATGTAAAATATTCAATGCCTTGATGTTCAATGATTCAGTTAGTTGGGAATGTTAACGCAGCCTGCCATTGTGCACAGATCTCCAGCACAAGTCAGACCTCATTGCTCTACCCTTCTCACAAAAGGGAGTTTTAACAGGAGTGAACAGAATGAGGTTGAATGAAAGTAGGAAGACAATACCTGTATAACAGAGGATGCATGTGTTATGCAATCTTTTAATGAGGATGAGGTGCATTTTCAATGACAGATCAATTTCCAGATGTAAAATCTCCTACAGTTTTGCCAATCATAAACTACTCTCGGATAACCTATGTCACAATACGTATTGCTTAAACAAGTGCAGCTTCTTAATAATGCATCTACTAGAATTAACAACCATCTTCACTGTTTCAGGATTGTTACTGCACTTGATAATCTGTGCATAAGTTTTACATGTGCTATCAAGTGGAATTATGCCTGCTTTCTCAAATTCACACTAATGCTGAATTACTTTGATATAAAGAAGGAAAAATACACTTTTTTTCCCATCCTATTGTTAACTGAAAAATTAACTAGAAGATAATAAAACTGATGCCTAGGAAGCTGTTACTTTAAAGCTAAAAGGAAAGAAATTAGTAGCAGTAGTAGCTATATTAAAAGAGCTTAATACACATTAGCAGTGCACAAGCAAAGACTCGGAAAAAAACTCTATTTGCAACGAGCTACATAGGAACAACAACAAAACCTGGATATATGTCACCTGCCCTAGACTTATCTAGGAACAAATTAAGCAATAGCCTTCTGCTATAAACCTCTTCTGACACTATTTTATTACGGACTGCGTTCTGGCCTGTCATGCCCGCTGGTTTGCCCGTCTGCTATTGAACTTAATTTTGCTTTGGTCAAGACTGAAGGACTGGGCCCTGAAAAGACAGACGTGCTGCCTTTTTAAATGACCTGGCATCACCTAACACACCAAGGGAATCAAATTTAAAAAGAAAAAAAAAGCATTGCAAAAGAAAACAAACAGACAAAAAGCTAATCCCAAAATAAATGCCCCAACAAGTGGTGTAAAAGGTAATACTCAGATCAGAGCAATGACTGTCTAATAATGATTTATTTCAATAACTTACTCTTCTTCTCAGGCAGCACCCCCAAAGACAAAGCCATTTCCTCCCTTTTTTTTTTTTTTTTGAGTGGAAATGCTTATAGATGTTTAGGCAAGTACCATTTCTTTGGCTATGAGATAAATAAGCCCATAAAAAAATCCCAAAAATATACAAATTGAAATTTTCTTTCTGTGACAGTTTGTTTGGATTAAGCTAGATCACTTCAGTATTTAGCTATTTGTAACATGAAGTGAATGTGAACAGAATTATTTTGTTAGTAATGTGGGGTTTTTTCTGATTATGCCAAAATGTAAGTATTCGTGAATTTCAGAACACGCCCTGCAAATCACTCTCTTGGAAATGGCCTAGTCTTGATTTAAACTTGTCTATCAAAAAGTTATTTGCACGCTATTCCACATAGGCAATATGTCGCTTTCAAGATATACACTGTGCTCTCTTGTTCTTTACAGGATATAAATATTCAGTTCCAATCTAATGAATCCACCAATTAAAAGATCAAAGGAACAAGAACCATGCAAAATGTTCCTTCCAGAAACAGCTACAACTGATACGTTTTGCTCTCTTGGTAGTAAAAATTCTAAATTTCACTTAATTTAATCTGCTACTATAGGGTTACAGAATGTTTATCAAGGTATTCAGTACTGAACCATAAATAAAGTGTATTGTTATTCTATTTTAACAGTTTATGGAAGACAGTCATCAAGATCATGCGCAAAATCTTACATTAACACAAGTGAACTGTAGATCATATTACAGACAGAAATATTTCTATGAACAATAGAAAACTCTATCACGAAAGAATACTTTTCCAAATTTTCAGCTAGCTAATAAGACTCCTGTCTGATCCTTTCAAATACTGGAAGCTAACAAAACAAAGATCATTTGTGCTAAATATTCCAATATTTGTGCTCTTCAGTGCTGCCAGGTGATGCTACCCTGCTGTCCAATTAAAAAAACAAAGTCTTACTAGTAATCATCCAGAAAAAACATTTCTAGAACTAGATTCCTAGCAGCCTGCAGTTATTGATGGTACTGCATCTACAATCAATAAGTTCCCTCTTTTGATATGTGCTTGTCATATTCAAACTATGTTACTGTCACCAATTGCCTGGAAAGTCCAAGGTTAATGTGGCTTACTAGTTAATACCTCTTAGCAAAGCCTTGTGAGGGATCTCAATTTGTTGCTAAAGCAACGCCTTGCTTAAGCAAGGAGGCCATTTATTCTCATTGCAGCAATGAAAGGTGATCTATCTTAATCATATCACATCCAAACAGATTTTGTTTTTCAATGAAATCTGTGTGCGGAGTTTACAGGGCATCTGCAGTTTAGAAACACAGCTCCCTAAGCCTGGGGGAAGGGAATCCATGGAGCTGAAATACGTGAATGGCATATAATGGACACCATTACCTATGGCTTAGTTTCCAAAAGTGTTGCAATGGTAACTCACAAGTGGCTTCTTAATAGTAAGAAGGATATAAACCATATTTAATTATTACCCTTCAGATACTACTATCAATTTCCTGCGTATTTGAAGAAATAGATCTAACAAAAGTTTTAGTAAAGCCATAAAATATCATTTTAGTTTCATGGTTCCTGTGTCTGCATTAATTTAAAAGAGAGTCTTAAATTTGCTTGTTCTTATGAAAGACAACCTTATTTGAATAATGGACTGTCATATGTGAGAACTCAACTCTGATATTGTATGTTTGACCTAGTGCTTTTGTTACGAGAATGTGGCCCCATTTTATGTCTTTATGCTACAGGATTTGTATTAAAATACAGTCATATTATATTATGCAGACTTTCTGTACCAGTTTTCATGAAAACTGCAAATAAGTTCAAGAATCAGACACAGAATTTTACAGAATCTGAATTAAATCCAGCCTCTGAGTTCTAATAGTATTCAAGAGCTTGTTTGTACATCCCTAAATATAACACTTAACTGTACTGTTGTAACAACCCAGTGCTCACTTGTCTAATAGTCAGAGAATCTAACAGCTTTGCAGTTCACAAAGACTTAGTGCTAGAAAAATGTCAGGCAAGTCTAACGAGGCTTCAGATGCTCCACTTTATGCTGGAGTTTAAATTAAAGTTAGACTGATGTTTTAACATGTTTGCCTATTCTTGAGTAAAGAAGATTCATTATTTCAATGACATAACCTCCAGACAATGTTCCATGAATTGATTTAAGATGTGCTGGTAATTTTAACAGCCTTAATGTGGAGCTGAACATCTGTAACAACATATTACTTGACTTTTATCTTCATTTTATTTTTTAAGCAAAATAAAGGGAATGTCTTTCAGAAACAGTGGACAAGTTCATAACTTTTTTCTTTGTTATTTTGTTACTGTTTTTTAAATAAATCTGTCTCCTTCATTGCCTCTCCCAGGTCACTAGCAGAACAGTTTACAGACACTGTTTCTCAGACTTCAAAAAGAGCTGGAATTTGAAATAACATGTCTGTTACTGAACATCACACGAACTGGAATACCTGGTAAACTCATTCTGCCTGCACGTAAATGCTTCAGAGCAAGTAAACCATATGAAAGGTAAAGCACAAACCACCCAGAAACATTAGTTGACTGGCTATCTTGATTAACTTATTAATCACCACATCTGGAGAAACCCACATCTGTAAGCACTTAACAGAGCATTAGTAATGTCATAGTCACATTGAAAACAGATTGCAAAACCATGCTCAAACCAATCTCTATTGCCTTACGCATTCAACTACGAGGCTACCTACGGAGATCTTGGTTCAACCCAGGCTTTTGGGCGTGGTAGTGGTATTTTACAGGCAAGCTCTGTGCCCTTTGCAAGCTACAGTAAGTAGATTTTCCTTGTTCAACAGAACTCAATAAGTTAAGGTCCAGCAGCGAGGGGTTGTTGGGTAGGAAGAGGCTTCCTTTACGATTATTAACAAGTGGAACAGGTTCCAGGATTCCTTCAGTGGACTTGGCACCAACCAATGTACTAGTAGTTGCATTCTTGAACTGATATGAACATTTTGGGTAACTTGATCTAGCTGCATTCTTTACTTCTAAATAATAAGAAAAAAAATTAAATTAATGCCTTTGTAGTAAAAATTATTTCAAACCACAGGCATGAATCAATTTTGATATTATGTGGGATTACAGACTTTAAACCTTAAACTATCAGTTTCTACAGCTGAAATAAAGGTTTATACCTGCAGCTTTTATAAGTTTTTTTTCTAAAAATGGCTTTTTATAAAGGAATACTTATAAAAGGATTATTCCACAATATTATCATCTTTAAGCAATAATCCCATCCTAGGGTAAGTGTGTCTGAGGGAACACTTATTTCCCACATGTTGATAAAGGCTTTGAGATTTACTAGCTGTCGAAGACGTTTATTTCTTTGAATCTACTGACAATGACAGTGGAGGTAGAGCACTCTGCTGCTATTAAAATAAATAAGGAATAATAGAAAAAAGTAAGGTCAAAGCTTCAAAATAGTGCAAGCATACTTAAGGAATTGAACTGATGTTTAGAAACCTACATAAAAGTTGATGGGTATTCAGAAGTGCTGAATACTGTAAATTTCAGGAGGTCACATATAGCACCTCTGAGAAGAAATCTAATAAATTTAATTTCCTAAGTATGGATTTAACTTGAAACTGTGATCCTTAGTCTTTCATTTTTAATATATCAAAGCTAATTAAACAAACCCCTCATATTAATACCTCTAACAAATGCCATCCTCTGTAAAAGACAATAACAATACTTTTTACTGGTAAAAATACATAGTAATGATCTTCTCCTCATGCTTGTTTCATTCTGAATGAATATATTACAGAAAAGAAGGTATATTACTGAGCACTGAGATCTTATATTCTGTTATGTATTATGAGGTGAGGAGGTTAGGTAGGGAGTACTTTATGGACTGATAATCGTGCAGCATTATTTCCATATGTTTCAATTGCCTTAAAGTTTCCAATAAGAACTTTGAGCAGACAGTAGCTCAAAATTGGTTTAGGAGGTTGGCACGCTTTTTGGTATCTTCGTGTAGTTCACCATCAGCTAGAAACATTATGTAGTAATGAGAAAGATAAGTACGTAGCACCCACATGCTTGCCATATTTGTTCAAGCACAAAATCTGTCACTTTCAGAAAAAAAAAAAGGTGATTATATGTCAGTTACATGAGTCATTTGAATGTACTTTGTAACAAGGTTCAACTATTTGCCAACCAAGTATCCATTCCCATTCAACGATCTCTGAATTGATGGCTTGATACTATGAGGTGGATAGGAAAATCAGCAAGAACAGCAGTAGAGTCTAATCCACAATGTTATTTTGTTCTTTGCTAGTAGTAATATTTATAGCATAATGACAAAAATTCATACTCATAAGAGTTCATGTACATTTTTAATCACTGGAGATAGCACGTATCTTTGATTAAGAAGAACTGACACAAAAAATGCTGTGTATTGTATTGGATACACTACTTGAGAATTATCAACTTCATACTGTGTGTTTGTCAAATCTTGTACTTCTATCTTTGACATTCCTCTACTGAAACAATTTCCAGATGATAAAATACATATGCAGAGACCTATCTCCCTACACAAGTCACTGGTTAAGCATGTATTTGAACATTTTGAAATGCATCAATTTGGTTCTATTTTTAAATGACAGTAATATTGGAAATAATCTTCATAAATCTACCTGTTTGCATCAAAGTATCTTCACATACAATGGAAGAAGACCAAAATCTGTTAATAATGCTTATCCACACTCCAATCAAGTTGTTTAAGAAACATCATAATCTTTTTACAGTCTCTTCTGGAGCTGAATAAGTGATGGTTTCAGATACCAGACTTAACTATTAAGCATTAAATTTCCATAACAGTGTATATCTTCTGGCATATTCCATGCAGACATAAGCAAGCTTCCCCAAGATTTTGTGCTTGCAGTGGCACAGCATGGGCCAGAACTAAAATATGTTGTCTTTCAGTATGGCTTAATAGATTGAGCTTGGCATCATATTTAATAGCATCACATGATCTTGTTCAGCGTGAATACAGACTGAGCTACTTAAAATATATCCTACTTCCCCTTATTTCCAACAGTGTGGATATGGTACTGCCACTGAAAAGCAAAACATTAACCAATGGGGCTGAGTTGCCTTTTTTGTCGTTTCGGGTTTTTTGGCTGTTTGGTTGGTTGGGTTTTTGGTTTTGGTTTGTTGTTTTTTTTGGGTTTTTTTGTCATATTATTCCAGATTTAAAAGTTCTAACTATCAGTTTCATCCCATGACCTCTAACCTCCCACCTCTGACGAGAGCTTAGCTGTTTCACACGAGCATGGAAGAAACTCCACTGTGGACAAGTATGAAATACCTTGTTCATATGACAAGTTTCATATGACAAGTTTCTTTCTGATCCCAACAGTTTATGGCTCATGTCTTTTTACTCAATCTTGAGAAGAGTACAGTATAATATCTGAATAACATATCTTTGGTAGAGATAACTACCTCTTTCTCCATTCCTCTAATACAATGATTTATTTTTTATCCTAGAAGAGTAAAACTGGTTATTTGTAGTCTAAACAGCCTGTCAAGTTGTACATGCAGACTGTGCTACAGATACCAGCATGTCAGGATACATGTGGAACTACAAGTGCAAGCACAGAGGTGCAAATCTGAACACAAGATATTACTGTGCTTTCAGATTAAGCAGTATTGTACAACTAGGTGAGAAATACAAGCCAACACTGTCACTTCTGCAGATACATACTATAATGTTCAGAACCTAAACCACATTTTTCATAGCATCTTATTGTTGAGCAAAAGCAATTTTTTCTTATTAATAATTTCTTAAAAATCTGATTGGGTCCTCACACCACTACGTGGGCTAATTTTCAGAGAAAACTTATTTAGGTTGCTGCTAATTATATGGAACTAAATACATCCTTAAATACTGCCACTGCCTCACTAGGTCTGGCAGTCAAACTGACTAGATTGGGGTAATTTGTTGTACCACTGTGCAATGTTAAACCACAACCTCCAAATCCACAAGTGTTCTCTTCCAAGTATGTGATGAGTTTAGCACCAGCTAGTCTACTAAAAGAGAAGTATTTTCAAGTCATAGTTAATTTCTCTTTATCTAATATGGCATACGCCTGGTTCATTAGAACTATACAGAATACTTGTCGTGTATCTATAAGGCACTATAATTGTTAACTAGGAATAGAGATACTTGCTGGTCATTTTGAGAATAAATTTTGAATAGCTTTTTGAGAAAAGCAAACAATAAGAAAGTGGGTAAGAGTAGAGTATGAATAAGAAATTCCATGTTTTCAGTAGTATTTCCTAACTGCACCCTGGGTGAACACTACCTGCTTTTGGTAAATGCTCTACGAAACTTACCCAAGAAACCTGTCAACATTAGAGAGATAAAAAATAATGCCTATAAGATGTGAAGATATTAATACAATTTATGTAAAGGTATTTTGAAGCTGCATACATTCCTATTCTTTCTCCCCACCCTCAAGAACTCTGTTTCAAGCTCAGTGAATAAACACTTGCCTACAGACTGCATTAGGGAATCATGCATGTTTCTATTTCTATACATTTTATTTATTATAATGAAGATAATTTGAAATGCAATCTGCAACTCCCTGAACATTTTTAAAACAACCAATGTAGTTAATCGAATGCCTATGGCAATCTCTATTTATTATTTGTGAGCATACACTTGCCATAACTTAAAACTAGGCTGAGCTTTAATTTAAATGTAACAAGGCAGAATACCAGTACAGTGCTTTCAACAAAATGGCTGAAACTGGCTTCAGCATGATTTGCCTGGAAGGGAAGATGAAAATGTGTTTTAAAGGAGAAAAAATATCCTGACCAAACCCAGACATTCTAAACAACCACCACCGATACCCACTGCTCCTTTCCTCCCCCATCTCTATCAGCTGCTAGGCTTTCAGCACCGTTTTTTGCCAGACACTAGCACAGTGTTTTCCTTCACAGTCAGCCATCAGCCAGAGCTGTCACTTGCAGATACTTCATTTTTGTTTCAATCTAATTCATACTGCACCCTCTTAATCTCTGTAGTGAGTAATGCCATGTCACTGTGCGGATACGCCAGATCCAGCACTAGAAGTACAGAGACAGTTTTTAACAGTTAAACTACCTTGGTTTGAAAAAAAATATTTTATTTCTCCCTTCAACTTAACTGTTGTCTTTTTCCTAAGCATCTTCCCAGCTGACTTCCAAAGGGGCAACCACCGTTCTGCAATCTGGCATGTCTTCCATAAAGCTCAGTTTTCGTGTGGTGGGTGAGGACAAGCTGCAGCTCTGTATTGCTAAATGCAAATAATCAATATGTTGATTGAGCTTTTGGCTACCAGAGCTCTTTTGATGGGAGCGACAGTGAGCATGACTCCCCTCTTTCAATGACAAGCCTGTTTAGACTTTGCTACCTACCACTTTGTGAATCAGGCAACTGAAAATACCCACAGCAATTCCTCCAAACTGTCAGCTATTGCTGTGATTCCACTCAGCACCCCCTGTACAAGACAACAGATTAACCATTAGGCTAGATATCTTGAAAATATACAGCTTCAACCTTTCCCCAGCTAGCTCAGAGCGATGTATAGATGATTATTTCAACCGTCAGCTGCCGCATAGACTTAAACCCCTGCACAATAACTCCTGGATTCATCTGCCCCTTGTCAAACTTGCACAGCTTTACTTTGAGTATACATAGTGTGGCAGTTTCACTGCGGATCTAGAATAATCCAGACGGCTGCTGTCTCTTTGTTAACAGGAAGCTAAACTGATGAGTTTGTAATGCATTTCTTATCAAAGGTAGTTTCAGAAAAGAAAATGTGCCCAATCAGTTGGGGTTGGAATTTAGCATAGTATTGAAATATGGCTTTATCAGAACAATTGTTATTTGTTGGGAAAAAAAATATTATTCATTCCCTTTAAAAAATCATTTATGCTGATGAACCATTTATTTTACAAATTTGTAATTATTACCTGATTTTTTAGTGGTAACAGATGTAACGAAACCATTGACTAGAAACTACAATGCAATGGCGCTTGATAAAATACAAGAATGTTAATTTTAGAAACTGCAGAGCAGTGTTTGCTTGGTGTCTGAAATGGTAATTCAAATGAAACAAAATTGCTGTTTTGGTTTCTATGTGCATTACAAACTCAGGAAAATGCATTTCATTGCTTTTTTTAATACACAGAGAAACAGATACATTGCGTATCTCTACATACTAGTACCATTAGAAAAGCAGGTGAGGCTCACTGGCTTTTAGTTGCAATGTGTGTCATCTGAAGCAGATAAGAAAACATGAAGATCCGAGAATGTCAAGAATGCATCATCTCAGAACATTTTACAAATACTGAATAGTGCTTACATGAGACATTGTTTTTAAAACAGTGTAGCCCAAGAAACATATTTTTTCTTTTTTTTTCTCTTTTCTCCCAAGCTTGTACCTTTTTGCTAAACGCACACAAAATTGAATGACAAATGCATTTCTCCATATTTTTCTATTAGTATCCAATACTTAATCTTTATATTAATCATATACAGACTTTCAGTCTTAATTCTCCTCACACATAAAGGACTGAGACTCAGCTGCAGATATATTCCTCACCTTTGCTTTTCCCTGAATGCTGTAAAAAGGCAGTTAACAGAAAATGTGGAATGTTATGTATTCTAGACAGTTGCTCTGATATTCTGTGAAACCAAGATAAACTTTAAGTTTCTGAGCTTTTAGGGTTGCACTTGTATATAGAATGAAAGATAGACTGAAAAGGTGTTGGGAACCCAGCAAAATTTTAACTTGAATTTTTCAGTGAAAAAAGTCCAGGCTATGGTTTTACACTACTTAAATTTATTTTTAGGGGTAGAGCAACCCCCTAAGGTTACTGTAGAACTTTGATTTTTTTTCTTTGCTCCTCCAGTTTAATTCAAGAGCATAATTATTATAAATATTTTTGAGAGATACCAGTTGCTATCATTTCTCTATTACTGCAACTTCAGCAAGAAAAGAGGGGTTTAATGCCGGTTCAAATTGTGGCTGATCTGTAGAGCATTGAAGTCAGAGAAAATACTTAAGTTAAATACTTAACATTGACTTGGGTGGACTGTGGATCAGGAGCTGTTCACATCTCATGCTTCAGGGAACAAGCTGATAAAACAGGGCAGGAAGAAAGCCTTTCCCATATATACAGCATTTCACAATTGGCTTGGGCAATTTAGAGAAGAAAAGCTTCAGATTTCATGGACCTGGTTTCTTGGTCCTATACAGAAGTTTACACACAATACGACACTATCTGTACATTACAACCATTTCCCTTTCCCCTGACAAATGTGCACAGTAGAAAAAGCTATTTTATTTAATTCCTAATCAAATCTTAATTTATATTTAGACTAAGTCATATGTCCATTAAACCTTGAACATCATTTCTGATTTAGATTTTAATATACCCTCTCACATTTTTCTTGATTTTTAGTCTCCATTCTCCATTGCCTTTTCAATTTATGATTTGCTCTGTAATTGTTTATTCAAGTAATCACACTGTTATTAGAAAACTGTCAAATGAAAAGTTAAAAAAAAAGCAACAGTGGACTTGGTTTTCCCTGTTCATTTAATTGGCCAATTGACTGCTCTACATGTTGCACCCATACAGACTATTATTTGGGTAAATTTAATTTTATTTTGAAAAAGCGTGAACAAAGGGAGATGTGTCTAAACAGTAGAACTTAAAACATGGTCTGTGTTCATGGGGGTCTGTTCTCCAGACAAACATCAAAGTGAAGTGAATCGACTTCGTCTTTTGAGAGTGCACTTCGGAGAATATGGAAAAGTCTGTCATGGGGTATGGCGACTGTAAATATTCTCTGAGTTAAATATTAAATTCTGTTAGTTCATTATGACAAGTTGTTCTGCTATCTGAACACGAAGGAGGAGCAACACTAAAATGTCAGCCCTCTGTGTCAGAAAAGAACTGTTCAGACCCTGCGCGTCCTACTGTGTCACACGCAGCTACGAACTCCAATTTTAGAGCTCCAGCTGCCGTGTCTGGCAGAAGCACAGTACAAAAAGATTGCTCAAAGCCACAAGTTAACTTTTTAATAGACTACCTGATGATCCCATGGCTGCAAAGAGAGGACTGGGAATCTCTTAATTGGGAATTTAGTCCTACCACTGATCTGTTACACGGCCTTGGGTTGCCCACTTGCAGTCAACTCCCCTTTAATGGACTTTCTTACTAATAGGTCTCGCTAAGACTCAAGTGACCAAATTACCTGAAAATGTGGCTGATAATCACTCTTTCAGAGTAGTATCACTCAGCAAATTGTAGTATTTTAATATTTCCACAACCACAGGTCTGAATTCAGTGCAAGACTACGCTTGTCTCAATACACAGCAACCCAAAGTGTATTGCCCTTTGTCCTGTTGCCTCAGAGAGGATTTTGACAGCAAATCTAAGGGACACAGATCAAGTAGTTGCAGCACTAGCAAGGGTAGACTATAGTTACATAGTTCTGCCAAGCTGTAGGAGAAATCTGTCCTGTTTTCATAAACGAAGTTTCCCCCTTGTGACTGAATACACTCACAGTCTGATCAGTCACTGCTAAAACCAGTGAAGTTCTCTACGTGGACAAAAATAAGCTCCTATTAAAAAAAAAAATTAAAAAATTTGAAAGGCCACTCAACATTCTGCATATGAACAGTTTGCTGTTTGCACTCAGCTCCATTAAATTCACTGGGAAAATATACAATGTCTAGAAATAACTAAGGGAAAACGGAAGCACAGGAGTCCTTAACAATTGCTCTGCTCCTTGGGATTAGAAATCTTACATTTAGTGCATAGATTATATTCCTCAGAAAAAGAGAATATTTCAGTGCAAAGGAAAGGGATAGTTATATGCTGACTTCTTTGGAGCAGGACTCCACAAATTTCAGCTGTGTCTTGTTGCAACTGTTTCCTTCCTAAGAACATTGGGAAATGCAGATTTCATCTTGCAGAAATCTCATTAGCATTACTACTTTTTTTTTCCAGTTCAAAGTGTCAATTTATCTTAACATATTTAAAATACATATTTCCACTGTAATTCCAATCTGCATATCCTGAAATATTAAACTGAAATAACCTTTTCTCTACTATTTTTATTAAAAAATAAATTTGTGATGGTATTTTCATTAACACATTTCCTGAAGAAGACATATTAGGCTTCTTTGTCCATTTCCTTGGCAGCACAGCATTGCTGAATAGAGATTTTCATAAACATCTTCTACATCTAGGGGACTGTATTCTTAACTTTAAGATTTTCATTTTTTCAGTTCTCCCTCTGCTTCCCAGTAAGTTGTCTTCTTTCTTAAACACACAATTTAGAAGACATTGCTCAGGGCTGTTTGGTTTGTTTTGGGTTTTGTTTGTTTGCTACCACTGAATTTCTTTTCCCTTTTTGGCTCTTGTTTACCCTTGTACAAAAGGCTGTAGAAGTGTCTGTGTCTCTGAACAAGAAGAATTGAAATCTTGACATTTAACTCTGTCTTTCCCATCATCAGTGTTACCTGGCTTTATCCACATCAGTGGAAAAACTTCCATTTATTAAATGTTAATAGGATCAGGCTCAGTGATCCTGCTACTTTTTCAGGATCAGCTACAATACTCCTCTGGGATGGAGGTCTTCACACAACTGTTACCTGTGAGGTCATGATATCATTTTCATATATGAACTAAGTATAAAATGCTGGGCATGTTTACATACATGCTGGTTTTACATACAAGTGTTTACACTGTATATACCTGTATTCAGAAACACTTGTATACAATTAAAACGAGCCATCTGAAGTATTAGATTTTTAATTTTTTTTTTTTAAATAAAACTGTTTCCTCACAAAAGCAGAACATAAGAGTTCTTGGAGGCTTTTCACTCGCTACTTATTTCTAAGCCAGCACCACCACCTGCTGGTTACACGGAGTTTCAAGCTCCAGTGCTGTTTTTCTATCTTCAAATCTACGCATAAGCATAGAACAGTATTTCCCAGCTGCTCTTATATACAGAAATGTTATCGCCAGAAGAAAGATTTTTACTAAATCGTTTGCAGTTCAACAATACTCTATTACATGAAATACAGCTTTCATAAAAGCAGGGAATGTTAATTGTTGACAAACTGATTCTCTTACACAAAGTACTGTAAGTCACTAGACAAACATCCAAATTAATCAAATAGATTGAATCTGTAGCATTTAAAAGCTTCTTGTAACATATAGTGGTTTTATCACCTACAGATAAACAGTTAAATACAATTCATGACAATAAGAGATCAGTATGTTTTCTAGTGTTCCCTATTTTAATGAGTTCTATAAAATACTCCATTCTTGTAAAGCTCTGTTTTTCTCTGAACAAATGTATCCAAAAAAACCAACATCACATGGTAAATATATTAATATAAAAAACAACCAAGATATAAATAAGATTAAATCTATAAAATAATAGCAAAATACTGATAGCAAGAATAGAGATGGAATATAATCCATTGCTATAGAAAATTAGGGAAGTACAGCACATAATTTCTAAGCAAACAATGGCAAAACAAAGAAAGTAAACCAATGATGATGATGATGATGATGATGATGATGATAATAATAATAATAATAATGGAAATACGTCTACTTCTGATACTTCTGTATCTGCAAAAGGACCTGCAAAATAATTAACTCATATCTCTGCCAAAGCATACAGTAGAACTTGGCTGAAATCAATTGCTATGGAGAAGCAAGGGCTGGCAGTTTCATAAGGTTAAAAAATAATGCATAAGCTAAGAAATCCAGTGGTGATAACTAATAACAATGTTACTTACAATAGTGTTTTGATGTCTAACAAAAAGAGTACTGAAAAGGATGGATGTCTTTAGCAAGGATTGTATTTTTTAGATACAACCTAAATGCAATTAAAATATCTCCATAAAAAACAACAACAAAAAATACTGTTACAAATTCCATCTGACAATTTCTATAATACTCAAAAATACTGCACTGATAACACTGAAACACATGCAGAAGTTAGAGTTTAACTATTCAGAATTATTGTAAGAGGGAAATGCATGCTATCTCACATTCACTTCATGTAAGACGAACTATAATGGTATAAAAGTATGCAGACTAACAACTGAGAAAGAAAGCAAATAATACTGAATCTACCAAACAAAACTGATAGTCAGCTTTAAAAATGGAATTAAATATGTTTTGGCCTTTTATTTTTCACTTTGTTACTAAGGCTACACAGAGATGTCAAGCTTGCTGAGTTCACAGCAAGGATCAGGCAGATCATGCAAAGAGATCACAACCCATGACAAGGAACAGCTTTAGAAAGAAAACTTCATCAAAGTTAAATGCATTGTGCTACATATTTCTGGATTCATTAACCAAGCCGTGATGAGAATATGGACATTAGCAGAGAAAGTGAAGGCAGCCTAAGAGCAGCACCCTCACTGTTAGTACACAATGCACTGAAACAAGAGGAAAGAAGGCAATGGAGAATTTTTAAGAGAGGATTGTCAAAGTGTCAAATTAGTCACTCAGGTTGCTTAGCTATGTCCTGCAGAACGCTTGGTGTGCTCAGTGTTACACCCGGGAAATCACTTACAGGCTGTAAATATAAAATTAAATAAAGATGATGTTCATATTAAAAGCAGGCAGCATGATAAGGAGGAAAGAAGACTGATAAAGAAAAAAAAATTCTGCAGGAAACCATTGAACTGCCAGTATTTCTGTTATAATTATCACACCAATTTCAAAATAAAGTCCACAATCACCTGGATGAGAAGGAACTCTCTCCAACAAGGAGAAAATTGATAAATAAGATTTCATAAGACTTATGGGTCAGTCACTACCCTGAAAGTAACTATATCAACCACAAATGCCACAGGATGTCAATATATTTGGAAATAGTGTTGCTGCCAGATGTTTTGAGAGTCAGATACTGAAAGCATCGAAAAATCCAGTGCTCAGGAGACACTGACAGCTGTCAAGAAAGTCATCTTCCAAAAGCAAATTGCTTGGAGCTCTACCTCTGAGCATTGTATTTTGTCCTGCTTGAGGAGAAAGAAGAGGGCAGACAAAAGACTCATATGCTAAAGGCAAACTAAAAACAAATGCATATTCTATATTCCTCATAGGCAGAACTCACGGATACTACTGAGGAAATCTGTGGGACCCAAGGGACAACTTCAGGATATTTCCTGAGGAGTATGTGGGGCTTGAGTATTGAGGCTGAATATATAAGCCTAAAGATAAAACTCTTGCATTCCCTCAAGCTACTATTTGAGGTGCAAAATGAGAGCTTATCTATCTATTTAGCAGGAGAAATCCCAGTAAAACTGTAGATGAATGTGCTGCAGCATTCCAAGGTTAAATCAACCAATCAACAAGACCATTAAAGCTTGATCAGCTACTAGATATGATAACACTAGAAATCCTGAATTCAAAACCAGAGTATGGATTTTCATTCAAGTAGGAGATAGTATTTTCAGAAATTATTCAGAAAAGAAAGGAAAAAAATGAAAGTTCCACAGACCATGCTGTAACAAAAAAGAACATCTGGTGGTGATCACAGGGGAGATCTGAAGGAAAAATCAAAACAATTCCATCCTTGAAAACAGGCAAATTTAGGTATAGGGGGTTCTAAACATGGCAGAATTATATAATAATGGCATACTGAAGTGCACAGATCTAGCATGGAATTCATACTACATAAATCAACACACAGAAGGATCTGGTGTCAATGGGTTAAAACAATGCCAGTTCCTGCTCTTGCAGAATTTCAGGTTAATGTAACATCAGACGAGTCTACACTGCATGATCACAGATTCTTGGCTTGAGTCTTCCCTGTCACTGCAAATTGTGTGTTCATTTACTTCTCTTCCAAACATAACCAAAGGCTTTTGCTGAGTCATTTAGCTCTCCAAAGTGTAAGATGCCAGGGATGGGGCATCTACCACCTCTCCGGGCAATCTGTTCCAATATTTTAGCACCCTTATTGTAAAAAATTTATTCCTCATGTCTGGCCTGAATCTCCCTTCTTCTAGTTTAAAATCATTACCCTTTGTCCTATCGCAACAGGACCTGCTAAAATGTTTGTTCTCATCTTTCTTATGAGCCCCCCCTTCAAGCACTGAAAGGCTGCAATAGGATCCCCCTGGAGTATTCTCTTCTCTAGGCTGAAAAACCCCGGCCTCCTCAGTCTTTCTTCAGAGAAGATGTGTTCCACCCCTCTGATCATTTTTGTGGCCCTCTTCATGGAACAAGACTAAATATCATTTTTACATTAGGCTCAAAACTTCTAATTTGTTTCAGTCTTTGCTAGAAGAATCTTAGTTCTATTTGGTGATGAAACTATATCAGCTAGGCGAATTAATATCTTGACTTCTAAGTAGTTGTCCATATGTTACAACTCCTCTTTTTACTTAAAATCCAAGCAATATGTCCCATATGGGATCATGTAAGTATTATAGGAGAGGGGCTAGTTGTATAATAAACCATCTACACTGCTAGATGGCACACCTGTTAGTCCATTCTGGCAAGAGTCTCCTCAAGGAGAGAACCACCATACCCTGTTGCCAGTCTTCCTCCATAGCATAGTTATGGTGATATAAAATCTCTCTCCATACTGTAGTGCCATGTCAGATGACACATAACACCACTGAGATCAAGAGTGAAGATAATATTGTCAGGAACATGGGAATGGAGAAAGAAACATTCTTAGTGCAAGCAAAATCTTTTATGCAAGAACAAAGGAAATTGCATGACAAAGATCAAAGACGCTATAATGATTTTTTGGATTTCCTTCAGCAGTTCTTCACAGTAAACAAGGTCTACATTACCTAGAAGTACCCAGAAGTCTAGAAGCAGCCAGAAACTGCAGATTATTTTTTAAATATTTTTTTTTCTGGAAATCTAAAAAGAGATACTTCCCTGCTGATGGAGATAAACAGAAGATATTCACGCTCTCTTGAAAAGTATCCCTTTTGAAAACCTCCCTAAANGTCCACAATCACCTGGATGAGAAGGAACTCTCTCCAACAAGGAGAAAATTGATAAATAAGATTTCATAAGATTTATGGGTCAGTCACTACCCTGAAAGTAACTATATCAACCACAAATGCCACAGGATGTCAATATATTTGGAAATAGTGTTGCTGCCAGATGTTTTGAGAGTCAGATACTGAAAGCATCGAAAAATCCAGTGCTCAGGAGACACTGACAGCTGTCAAGAAAGTCATCTTCCAAAAGCAAATTGCTTGGAGCTCTACCTCTGAGCATTGTATTTTGTCCTGCTTGAGGAGAAAGAAGAGGGCAGACAAAAGACTCATATGCTAAAGGCAAACTAAAAACAAATGCATATTCTATATTCCTCATAGGCAGAACTCACGGATACTACTGAGGAAATCTGTGGGACCCAAGGGACAACTTCAGGATATTTCCTGAGGAGTATGTGGGGCTTGAGTATTGAGGCTGAATATATAAGCCTAAAGATAAAACTCTTGCATTCCCTCAAGCTACTATTTGAGGTGCAAAATGAGAGCTTATCTATCTATTTAGCAGGAGAAATCCCAGTAAAACTGTAGATGAATGTGCTGCAGCATTCCAAGGTTAAATCAACCAATCAACAAGACCATTAAAGCTTGATCAGCTACTAGATATGATAACACTAGAAATCCTGAATTCAAAACCAGAGTATGGATTTTCATTCAAGTAGGAGATAGTATTTTCAGAAATTATTCAGAAAAGAAAGGAAAAAAATGAAAGTTCCACAGACCATGCTGTAACAAAAAAGAACATCTGGTGGTGATCACAGGGGAGATCTGAAGGAAAAATCAAAACAATTCCATCCTTGAAAACAGGCAAATTTAGGTATAGGGGGTTCTAAACATGGCAGAATTATATAATAATGGCATACTGAAGTGCACAGATCTAGCATGGAATTCATACTACATAAATCAACACACAGAAGGATCTGGTGTCAATGGGTTAAAACAATGCCAGTTCCTGCTCTTGCAGAATTTCAGGTTAATGTAACATCAGACGAGTCTACACTGCATGATCACAGATTCTTGGCTTGAGTCTTCCCTGTCACTGCAAATTGTGTGTTCATTTACTTCTCTTCCAAACATAACCAAAGGCTTTTGCTGAGTCATTTAGCTCTCCAAAGTGTAAGATGCCAGGGATGGGGCATCTACCACCTCTCCGGGCAATCTGTTCCAATATTTTAGCACCCTTATTGTAAAAAATTTCTTCCTCATGTCTGGCCTGAATCTCCCTTCTTCTAGTTTAAAATCATTACCCTTTGTCCTATCGCAACAGGACCTGCTAAAATGTTTGTTCTCATCTTTCTTATGAGCCCCCCCTTCAAGCACTGAAAGGCTGCAATAGGATCCCCCTGGAGTATTCTCTTCTCTAGGCTGAAAAACCCTGGCCTCCTCAGTCTTTCTTCAGAGAAGATGTGTTCCACCCCTCTGATCATTTTTGTGGCCCTCTTCATGGAACAAGACTAAATATCATTTTTACATTAGGCTCAAAACTTCTAATTTGTTTCAGTCTTTGCTAGAAGAATCTTAGTTCTATTTGGTGATGAAACTATATCAGCTAGGCGAATTAATATCTTGACTTCTAAGTAGTTGTCCATATGTTACAACTCCTCTTTTTACTTAAAATCCAAGCAATATGTCCCATATGGGATCATGTAAGTATTATAGGAGAGGGGCTAGTTGTATAATAAACCATCTACACTGCTAGATGGCACACCTGTTAGTCCATTCTGGCAAGAGTCTCCTCAAGGAGAGAACCACCATACCCTGTTGCCAGTCTTCCTCCATAGCATAGTTATGGTGATATAAAATCTCTCTCCATACTGTAGTGCCATGTCAGATGACACATAACACCACTGAGATCAAGAGTGAAGATAATATTGTCAGGAACATGGGAATGGAGAAAGAAACATTCTTAGTGCAAGCAAAATCTTTTATGCAAGAACAAAGGAAATTGCATGACAAAGATCAAAGACGCTATAATGATTTTTTGGATTTCCTTCAGCAGTTCTTCACAGTAAACAAGGTCTACATTACCTAGAAGTACCCAGAAGTCTAGAAGCAGCCAGAAACTGCAGATTATTTTTTAAATATTTTTTTTTCTGGAAATCTAAAAAGAGATACTTCCCTGCTGATGGAGATAAACAGAAGATATTCACGCTCTCTTGAAAAGTATCCCTTTTGAAAACCTCCCTAAATCAGACACCAGCAAGTCAGTTCTGGTGATTTCTTCATTCCTTCTTTTTGTCATATACTCCATTTCACTTTCCTCTCCCTGCTGTGTATCTATGATCTCCTTCAGCATAATCAGAAGACATGAAAATTGGCCTCTGTAGGAGAATTACTATGTCAAAAGCATACCCAGGTTTATGTTCAGCACTGCAAACTACAAGAATCTCAAAGCACTTCTTAGCACAAAATATAACATATTGAGAACACAATGTTTTCAGTCTCTGGGTGGAAAAGGAACCACAGTCATGTAGTAAGTCTGTGGCATATCCAAGATCGGGATCTTTGCCTTGTGCCATTTGCCTAGATAGAATTTCCAGTCAAACTAAAATGTCCACATGAATTTTTAACCAGATGACACTGGCCACATGTTACGTGGTAGTAATGCTTTTTCCACCCTTCCTTTTCAGAATTATTGTACCCTGCTAACAAGATCTGATCAGTATCAGTGAAGTCTGTGTGTGTGAGGTAGCACACAATATGTTTCCAAGCCACTGATAAAAAGTTAATCACAGCATTACCACATTCCGTAATATGTAAAATATCACGAGGAAAGCTGTATCATTGTGTAATAAAGAGGAATGTTAAGAGAAGCTCAAAGAGTCTCAAGTACTAAAAGTACAACAACTGAACTTTAACCTACATTAAGGAACATCATCAACATATTTAAGAACTTGACATACTAAAAAATTATGTCTATGATTTCTTAAAAATCAATTAAAACTTTTCCTCACCTGTTCAGCTCCCTCATTTCTACTACAACCTCAGTGAAAGCAATGATACAGGATGGGTAACTGTTTTGTGGCACTTCAGAAACTATATATGAAGTTATGTGACAACAATCCCCTCTTTTCATAGAGCACATAAAAAATTAATGAGGTTATGTATCCTGGCATATACAAATACCTGGAAAGATTCTAGATTCTCAATAGAAAATATGATGAGTGAGAAAAAATTGTCTTGCAACTTGCTTCTGGCTTCCAGGCTGAGGACTGGACCACTCTGTTGGACCTATGCTGAACTCGAATTAGAACCAGAGATCTTCATTTTTCCTCAATGGACTCTCCTACCTTAGGTAAGCACTAGGTAGGTTGCCTCTGGCTCCAGGTCTAGAAGTAAGAATCATGTAGCATGTGCATTAGTGGTCAGACTACAGCTAATGTGACTACTTACCTGATTAAAAGCATGTATACACTAGGGAATACGCAATGGAATAATCAGATGGTGGAAGTACTGTGATTTGATTTTTTTTCCTTCTTTGTCCTGTCTTTACATCAAAATGCATGAAAAGTAATAACATGCCCAGACATAATGTAAGTCAAGCACATTTTAACTTTGTTTGGAGGACTTTTATTCTGTGTGGGGATTTTTTTTGTGTGTGTGTTTTTGGTTTTGTTTTGTTTTGGTTTTTTTTCCAACAATAAACAGCATTCCACCTTATACCTTGATACTATCCTGTCGTCTGTTGTATATTTCAATAAGCACCTCCTTCTGTACATTACAATAACTCCAGATCACATGAAATGTAGAAGACCTGGGCAAGAGTATTTCTTTTTCTATGCATCTGAAGGACAGTATTCCAAGTTAGTGAACATGTTTTTCCCTGAATTATAAAAGAAGCTAACCAATAAGGACACCGAGTGAAAAAAAAAAATATAATACAAGAGTATGAGAAATACATGCTTTACAAATCAACTGTTCCTTTTTGTTCAGAAGCAATTTGAAAAGAACACCAAGTGTATCTGTGATTAGCACGAGCTGATAGCTTTCTGCTGTTACTGGTTCAATATTAATTTGAGACCTTGCCCAATAACACCAACACAAAGACTCAAAATAGCAATCAATTTGGAGGACCTATCCTGAAAAGTGGTACTAACAACTTCCCAGCATCAATGAGTTTCTCAATTCTGCAGCTGTTTTTAAAAGCTTCCTCCCAAAGGCACATTTATAAGTAAATTAAATGCAGTTTTGACTTAATTAACGTTTTAAATTATAATGAATACAATGTAAATTCATAGAAGGCATTTACATTGTGTTGTAAAACGGATAAAAATTTAATAACTCTTTGTTAATAAGTTATGTCTCTCCAGACCCATAAAGCCTAAGGCAGTCAGTGCTGTAGTCCAGGGTCTAATCTAGGTTCCTAATGCAGGTGGAATAAGGAGGCAGGAGACTGACTTGACACTTGACATTTGCTCTAAGCCTGCTCTGGATCAAGCCACTGCTTGTTCATAAGTACTTTATTTCATATAGTAAAGGTCAGAATTTAGGCTCAAGGCAGGGCTATGACAGAAATACTCAAGCTGAAACCGAGCCAGCTCTGGCATCTGTCGCTTGAAATAGCTCAGAAAGAGTAGAGAAGGAGACCTAACTGGCTAGCATCTGTCCCACACCAAGGAGGTAACAGGAAGAATCTGCTGCCTGGTGGTAAGAAACTGTCATGGTGAGTTTCATGACAACCAGCCACACTCAGGAACTAAAAACGCAAACATAATTTCCATGTCACCTTGCATAAGACCCTCTGCTAAATTCACTCCACAGGATGCAGACAACATCTCTTCTAGCCTGTTCCCATCAAAGCAAGCCACTCACTAGTCTTTTCCCTGTGACCCTGGTAAGAATCACTCCTGAACACAGAGGCCTAAAAGAAGTCAATGTAGATTTCTTGATCTCTCCTTTCCCCATGTTCCAAACTCTTCAAAAGATTTGCTACCAAACTTAGCAGTGCCTCCAACCCACAGTGATACAAGAGTCCAACGCCCTGTTACAGACATCACGAATTGGGCAGAGCATCCTCTCATTAGCCTAGTGGTATACAGAGCATCACAAAACTCAGCTGAAAAGGCGTATGCTTCGTTATTTATATTTTCTGGTCTTGAGTAACTAGTCAGATTGTCTCACTTTTACCATTCGACCACTGGAAAAGAAACAGCTTGGTTTGGGGGTGGTGGAGGTTTTTTTCATACTCTTGCATTTCTCTATCTCAGTGTTCATCTATATTTTCATATTATATCCAAAATAAAGTTAAATAATTTAGCAGCATGCAGATTCTATTAAAATATAGAAGAATAGAACATAGAAGAACATAGAACATACAGAAGAACATTCTTTCGAGTCAAACTACCTACTTGAAGTCACCTATTGTAAAATACCTATTTTTTCATGTTAACTTTCTCCCACCACCATAATTAATGTCTGTTCAGTGTTTGCAAATTACATAGTAAAGTCCTTGTGCATTCATTCATATGAAAAAATGATGGAATAGATACTTGGAATCTCAGGAGGGCATATACCAGCCCATTCTGATCACTACTTCTATATCTATGTTAGCAATGCATACAGTTGCACCAATGAGAGGATCATCTGAAGATCTGCACATCACAAGTGAGACAAAAGTATACAAGTCAAAGCATTGGTTAAGAGAATCCACTATTCCAGCAAGAGTTCTGGAATGCTCGTTAAGACTGCGATTGCATATATTGAGTCATTTCCTCCTATCTTCCTCAGTGGAAACCCCTGCAGGCATCTTTGTATGATTGCCAGAACGAGAAGATGACGGAAAGAAAGTAGGTTCAGCAGAATTGCAAATATAAACTAAGCTTGAAAGTGGAAGAGTAATTAGGAGATTTTCATTCTCAGAAAAGGAGATCTCATGATATCTGGCTTCTAGTTTGTCAGTACCACAGGCTACTGAGTTGGCGGCAAATATAGCAAATCTCTAGCATGTATGACCATTGACTCTATGTCGATAGCTACACCATAAGAACCTCTACAAAACAGCACAGGAATCTGCCACATTTATATTTGCTTTTTCAATTTTTCGACTTTCAGGTTTTGTATGCTTAAAACACACATTGGCCAGTTCTGCTAACGGTAACTTTCTTGACATTCATTCTGAGAAGGTGGCTCAGGAAGGTAAGTTTGTTTTCTTTGTTACCCAGTAGCAACACGGACTATATTAAGATGTATATGCCCTTTTTTTTCAGCTGTATTTGACTTGTATCTTAACTGAGTTACCTAAATTTTTTTTTCTCTGTAAAATTAAACACTCTAAAATATACACAGGTGTCCATTATTACATTAATTTCAGAATTTTGAAAGGGGATACATGCAGTCTTGTAGAGATATTTAGAGGAAACATCATAGCCTTGTCAATTCTCAAGAACACAACCCTGAATACATGGGAACTGATGTAACTGAAGTAAAAATCTGTCACTCTAAGAGAAAGAACAATATTTGGAACTAGGTTTATGTAAATCAATCTATTAGCCATAGTGTGGTTCACAGGCTTATGATTTATGTTCTCTGGGGCTTTGAATTAACAGGCATTTATTTGGCACTACATCCCATTCTAATGCCCCATTTTCATCCACCTCACTAAAAACCAACAACAATAACAACCAAAGAAAACACACACAGCCCCCACCAAAAAAACCCAAACAAAAAACCCCCAACCAAACAAACAAAAAAACCAAAAAACAAACAAAAAAAGAAAACAAACAAACAAACAAACAAAACCACCAGAAAACCAGCAGGCTACTGAAGATAATGCTGTATCATTCTCCAGTATACAGAGATGGGGTCATTCCATAGAAGTGAGCTGTAAAAACATAACAATCTGATTATAATCACGTGTTTATGACACTATGATGCCACCCTGAGGGGCAACATCTGTCTTTCCTCTACAAGCAGACCTGACCGCTTATTTATTCCTTCAATTTCTTCTTCCTCAAAACATTAAAGGCATTCTATTGGCCTTTTGTGCAGGACAAAGATGAGACAGCATGACCACACAGGGATCGGTGGGTTATATTAAAGAGAAAGGTGTTTATGCAGCATATGTAACGGTAAGAACTTCAGAGCAAATGAGTCTCCATCTTTCCTGTGGCCACAACAGAATTCTCACAGCTCAGAAAAGGTGTGCAGTGCTAGTACTCCACTTTTCCTCTTCAGAGTATTATAAATATAATGTAAATGGGATAATATCTACAGCTGGTTTGAGAATCTCAAAGTCTCTAGCCACCACAAGGTGGTATATGCATCCTGTAAAAGGGAAACCATTGCTCCTAAAGGGTGAAAAGACAATTCTAGCACTGAAAGTTGTCCTTTGATAGGTCCTTCCTCCACCTTAGCTCATCCATAAAAGCAAGTATTTCTCATTGTCTTGGCTACTTCAGCAGGACTAGAAAAGTAGTAGGTAGTTTTGCTCTGTAAAAAGCAGAGGATACAGTTCTTGCATTCTAGGAGAAATAAAGACTACACAGTCTTTTCAGTCAGTAATTTAGGAATCCAGGACTTAATAGCCAACTCAGAAAAGCCCAAGCATAGTTACACAAGTGATGAATTTTAGATACACTGACCAATGTATGCGTGCGTTATACATTCTTCTTTCTGGCTAAATCAGTAAGTGGTATGTCACTTAAAAAAAACAAATTTTTATAATGAGAGTTGAAGTTGTAAAGACACACAGGCAGGGCCTAAACTGCCCTAAATAGCACAGTTCAATGAAGCAGCTGGAGTGTTCCTTGACCTAACTTGCTAAACCACATTGCCAGACAGCTTCGGCACAGTGTACCAATCTTGGTTCCACTGCCGTCCCTATTCAAGCTACCAAAAATGTTTATCTAATCTTGCAGAATGCAGGTTTAGGTCCTTTGAGAAAGACTCAGCAGTTAACTTGCCTGTTCAGCATAAACAACATTATGGCACTAGAAGACCAGACAGAATATATGGTTCTAAACTGGGTTTGGCACACAGGTAAGTACATGCTTTGGCTCCTTTCAAAAGTTAAGCTTTCTCCAACTTGTCTTTGCATGGTCTTTCTTTCCAAATAGGATGACTAGGAGCTTGGACTGAACCCTGGAGTCAAAATATAGTGATAATTAGTCTTGTCTTTTGTCTCTGGAGATCCCTGATATTCACCAAAGTCCAGGTCTTCACATAAAGCTTCTCAGAACTATCAGAGCATGCCAAAGCGCATTTTCTCACAAGCTGAATTAGACATGCCTGGGCTTAGTATCAGTGACAGGTTTAGAAAAGGTTTCCTTTTGGAACATGAACTTCTATGCTCCTGAGAAGCAGCAGCCATATGGTGATACAGAAACACAGAAATGAAATGGCTCAGGTTAAGATTCTGTCTGAACCAGGTAACCATTTGAATGGCACTCCCCAAGATTTGTCACAGGTCTAAACAGAAACATCACACTACTAACAATTTCACTGTATAAACCAGCCCAGGTTTTTCAGTGGTTAAGTGTCTCTCTCCACTCTAATTCAATTGAGTCTCCCATACAAAAATGCTTGGACCATTTGACTGTTCCTGTAGCAACACACCAAAAGAAGCTAAACATGAAAACATGTAGACACAAAATATCTTAAAATTCTGTTTTCTTGCATTCAGAGAGATCACATCATTTTTTTTTTTTCCCCAGGCAACTGCCTATAAACTCAAAAGCTATTTTAATGTAATTGTATTTAATCAAATTATGATTTTCCTTCGCTGGAAGTATGGGCAACAATATAATAACAGAGAAACTGATTCACAGTGGAAAATACACTGCAAGCATCACTTTCTCAATATGTTACACAGTTAGCACACTAAATTCTGTGTACATCAATGAATATGTAAACTGATATCTTCTACTTGACATCAGACTCTTATGAACAGCATTAATTATTACAAAAGCTACTCATTGTTTCAAGAAGTTTCATACAACGGCCTGTGATTGTATTTACCTTCAAAAAAAAAGCTCCTGCTTTTATAACCAAAAATAAAGTTAAAAAAAAAAAAAAAGGAAAGGAAAGAAGGAAAGAAAGAAAAAAATGCATTAAGCAATTGTAGAAGCAAACCAACCCAACTGGGGCACTACGACCAAAGCAAGCCCTGTAATAGTATAATGACCTTTAATGAGCGTCTGGGGAAACAATACAGTTCTAGCATAAAAGACAAAGGGCAAAACCCATCATGGCTCCACTGACACTAATTCAAAATGATTTTCAGAACAACTAAAGAATGTAAGAGAGGTAATCTGATCCACCAATCTGACCTCACTTTGATTCTGGGGCCCTGCTGCTGCCATTTCTAATTGTCAAACACTCTACATTTCACATCTGCTCATATTTAATGAAAAGCTGACTCTCACCACCATTCTTTGAGTTAACTAGCTCTGTCAAGACGGGCATCATACGACCCCTGTGCACTGCAAAGAAAACACACTGATTTCTATTGAAGACTTGCCAGTGAAACATTGCATGTGTATATATATCTTTTTTAATTGGAAAAGAAAGGCTTATGCTGCTTTGCAAAGAGTGTGAATTGGTATTGATTTTTGTACTTATTAGCAAAGGTGACTAGTCTCACAAGGGGAAGAGTGAGATCTCTTTTGATTTGATGGAGTGATGAAGGGAGGAAAAGGCCTTTGAAAGACAGGATGCTAAAAATCCTAAAAACTGTCAATACCACTTATCATTCAAATATAACACAGATCTAACGTGTTTCCCAACAGTATTGTTTTTGGTGGCAATAATACCATTATTGTGGAGGGTTTTGGCTCAGCAGGCAACAAAATCAAAAATATTTACTTTATCTGCCTCTGTGGAGTCTTAAGTGAACTTGAAAGCTACAGTAAACCTACAAATTATGGGTTTTCTTTCCTTGTCAAACAGTGCTAATGGCAGAAATTTTACCCGTTTGGCCTGATCTGGTTGCTGTTAACACCAGTGCCGGGACCCAACCACATACTCTCTGTACTAGTCTGAATTAATGCAAACTATATCAGGCACCGTGTTACTGAGGCTCTTAGGCTGTGTAAGTAACACTGCCTGCAGTAATTCTCAACCCAGGAAGGTTTCTTGTTCAAAATATGTATGGCTACGTTTCACTCTGATAACGGCTTCTTTAAAGGATAAAAACTCCTGTAACTTAGAATAGAACTTAAAACTGGGAACTGTTTCCCCTGAGGTAATGCAGAGTTGCGACCAAGTAGATAGAAAGGACATTCAGAGTGCTTATACTCATATATAGAGAGAAAATTTCTGGTAAAGTCTCTAAGAAAACCTGTTAGAAACAGTTTGACAAAAATGCTAACACAAATAATAGTATTGTTATATACTAAAAATTTGTGTCTGGAAAAAATAGTTCAAATGTCAAAATAGTTAAAGCAAAGTCATTCACCACTTGGAGTACATACTGCAGTACACATAAGGTATCAAAAGGCAACCAGATGTATAATCTACTAACTACATTGTACTCTTAGTAGTGGAAAGCATTTTTATCCATAATGACTTGTAATATAAAGCGGACATGCTTCCTAATCAAAACTCCTAATACACCTTATAAATGTATATGAATAATTTTATAGTTTTTGTTTACCATTTGGGTAAGAAAAGGAAAATAGTTACTGTCCCAATACATAGTTTTGCCTGTTATGAATGTCTAAAGAGGATATGAAAACAAACAAACAAAAAAAAACCACCACCATTTTATTTAACAATCTTCTTCAATTGTTGACATCACACTAATAAAGGAAGCTTTGGGATCCCTACCGCTTGCCCAAAGAATTAATGGCCACGCAGGATTATTATAACTTCTGTGTCTTCACTCTCCCAATCCTGATCTTTCAAAAGAACTTTTGGGCTATATTCCAGTATAGTACTGTCCTATGGGACAGATTCCACAGTTAATTTCAAGAAGTTTACATCAGGCTAGCCCTTCTAAAAAAGGCACTACAAAAGTACAACTATTTTTGTTAAGATTTCTGCAGTTTCAGTATTAGATGGAAGATCTTGCCTTATTGAGAATGAAGGGTTACAAACAAAACTAAAGATAATGGTAGCAGCACAGAATAGAATTCCAGCTACTACAGTTCAGCTACTAAATTGTATCCTGTACATTTATCCACTGCCTATTGCATGCTGCCAGAACTATTAAAGCTGTCCGCTTAGCATGAGTCACAGATTTAGACGCAGGCCTGCTCTGACACTGAAGCACTTACTGTTTAATTAATCACAATTTATATTGTATGAATTAAATAAAAAAGATGTCACCAAACTGTACTACTAACGTCCTGCATACTATTGTAAAAGCATGCTTCATAAAGAGCACACGAAGCAAAAGAATGAATGTTTTTCCTATTAAAAATAAATTAAAACAGAAATTATAATACAGAGGTGTATTAAAATTTGGGTTCAATTTTTTAAAAAAGCATCAGCCCAGTAAAACTCACAGAACTACAATGTACGACACAAGACGAGGATGATACCACAGACATCACAGACATGGAACAGCATGTGTTGGTGTTAAAACTTACAGGCACGTAAACTGGTGGAGCAATCATTAACAGAGACAGAAGAAAGTGGGAAGGCTCTCTCAAGGGTGTCCATGTTACTATGTACACTGCCTGACATGCAAGAGCAGTCACGCTCAGAGCGTCCGCAATCAAAACAACATGCCAGTTTCATTCTCTTGTAGATGGACATCTTGGCTATAACCATGTGTTGGATGGGAGGAGAGGAAGAGCAGCAGGTTAATGGCAAGGTTATATATATAACAAGGCAGCTGGAAGGTAATTTAAGGGATTTAATACAGGCCTTAGTTTATGTTAACAGTCTTGACCCAGGAAAAAAAAATGCAATAAGATTATTGATAACACTTTGGCTGTACATCAAAAATAGGGCAAAAGATAAATTGCTCTTTATTTCTGTTCAGTCTTATAGGATGACCGAAGACACGGGGAAGAATTACTGTTTACAGTCAAGTGTTTGGATCAAAAAAGGATATAGTAAAAGCAGAGATTTCTAAGAATATATTTTTCCCTTGGCACAATTAATACAATTGGACTAAAATGAAAAGAAAAATCTAAAGTTGCTAATCCACTAGATATTTTTTGCCCATCCGGCTTCCTATAAAAATAGAAGACTTTTATATATCTATATATATGTATGTATGTATACACACAAAACCACACATACACATATATTCTTCTATACACACTCTCACACACGTGTACATTATAGACATACATACGTATATATAAAAATATATTTCTTCTTAAACATATGCTAATAATTTATCTGTATTAAACTGTGCCAGGGAACTCTCTTATTGTAATAGATCACACATTACTGAAGAGTTAAAAGATGTTAACAAAATTTTCTGAAAAATTTACTTCATTTACATTATATTTTCAGGAATTAAACTTAAATCTTGACAAAATACCAAAATTTGCCCATATAAGAGACACAACTAATAATGGTAAATATGCTTGACATTAAAATCAGTTCACAAATAAGGCATCACCAAAAGCACACAGAGCATTGGTCCACTGAAACATGCTGAACCAATTCTTGGCATGTTTTCTGCTCTGGATTCAAAGGTACATCAAGAACCAAATGACAATGTAGAGTTAGGGGCTAATTCCAAAAGGAGTCCCAGGTTAGAACATTTCTTATTTTTCAGGCATGGGAATGTCCCTTGGTATATATTTCTAGAAACATACAGCATCCTGTTTTATAAATGTATGTGTAACTAACATTGTGCAATTTCGCCGATTGCCTGAATCACCAGTACATTTAAATCTGAAGAAATGCAAAGGCCACTTAGATTGTTTCACATGTTGCACTGAACCAACACTTTTGGTAATGGTTTAGATTGAACTGACTCAATTATACTAAAAACAAAACAGAACACTGACAGGCAAAAACAAAACCTTAAAAGCAAATGCAGAAAAAAGGTAATGTTTCTCTGGCCTGTACCTTCAGTTTAGGATGTCTTTTTTGCATTATGGTAATGACATTAAATTTAAAATTATTTCTCTTTTTTTTTTTTTTCCAGTTTCTTAAAGCCACAGTCACCAGGGAAGAGGGATTGAAATCACTCAAATGGGTCAAGTCCTGTTCTAAGGCCTTGATGACTTGCCATACAGTATACTTGTCAAGCAAGGGTAACATTATGATTGTGGAAAACAGGCATTGAGGGAGATGAATGAGTGATCTCTTCAGCAGCGACTCCATTCCTCTAAAACTTTGCTCACATGACTAACGCCATGTTCTTTTAGCATCCTAGTAGAGTCATCTTACAGCTGAAAGTCATCATGCAGCATCAGGCTTGTTCATTGCACGGTACATCATTCCTCAGAGCTTGGCTTTTAGTAAGAAGGTTTCCACTGCAGCT
Source organism: Pampusana beccarii (assembly GCA_013399365.1). Classification (NCBI taxonomy): domain Eukaryota; kingdom Metazoa; phylum Chordata; class Aves; order Columbiformes; family Columbidae; genus Pampusana; species Pampusana beccarii. Next base: position 694,608 of record VWYH01002407.1, on the reverse strand, counting down.
TTTTTTGCATACACATTCAAACTACACAGAAAATTCAAAACAGCATTTGTTTTCCCATGGATTCCCTCTGTCTAACTCTTCCCAACACATTCTTTAAAATTGAAAAGTTGGGTAGCAAAAGAAAAGTGAAATATGTTACAAAAAATGTAGAAGTCTTTCCATTATGCCTAATTCATTATTTTCACTTTAAGGAAATGAAAGAAAAATAAAGGGCATTTGTGAGATACACTAACAGCAGGTGAGGTAAAAGGCAGGCCCATTTTGTTTTAGTTATAGCTGTTTTGAAGGACTTTTTCTAATCAAATGCTGTAGCAAAACACACTGCTCAGAAATTCTCAACTTCTACGTCACTGGTTAGTAACAGTCCCTGTTTTCATCTACTTATATCTTGCCAACAGTCAATAACAGGATAGGACACATTTATGAAAATTAAAAGAAGTCATCCTTAAGGGTAAACAGGGTTGGGAAGCAAAACTTTTTGTACCATTTTCATCAGACTTAAACCAATGAAGTGGGAAATTTAAGCCCTTCTGTTCAATAGGGGAAGGACTGCATGGCACTTCCCAAAAGCAATACCCTTTCAGGGACTGTTTTTAACTATTATTACGGTTGTTCTGGATATCATGCATCATTTTAATATTTCACATCATCAACATGCAGGAAACAGGCTTGGACCTGGAAATACAAGTAGCAGAAAGGACTTGCTATAAGGTTTTCAACCAGTATATAAGCAACTGCATATCAGAGCAATATATTTTGAAAAGAAAACATGCTATTACTCTTCATTCCTTTTATACAGTCATTGTTACATTCACACCAAATACAATACTTATTCTCTTTTAAATAAAAGAAAACACGGATTATTAGTAGGGATGACTAGTGACAGGGTCAAAGACAAGACAAAAATGAGTTTAAATGATTCAGCCACACACATACCATTTCCTATAAAACTTCCATAAACATTAACAAAAAAATGGGAATCATCAGAGAGACAGGGGGACCTTAAGAACAGCCTCTGGGTGGGTGTTAACTTCATTTGACATCTGTAGTACCTGCGTAATAATAACTAGTTTCTATTCATAGAAATGTTATGGATGTTGAACAGATCTGTTATTTGCAAATAGTGAAAATATAAATTGGGACGTAAAGGAAATTACTCCCCTGTTTTCAATTGCCTAATCAATGGACAAAAAGGAAGAACAGATCCTTCTACTTAGTATGATGACAATACCACAGTTTTTGAATTAGTAATAATTTCAGGGGAAGTTATCATGGACACGGAAACCAGTCTACTTAATTTACTGATAAAACAAGGAACATATGAACTAGTCATTTTCTGCTTTGTTAAAGGAAAGCAAAATTTCTGTCAATTATTTGTAAGGTAAATAAATACTTTAAAAAACTTTGTTATTGTTGTTGTTGCAGGTTTTTTTTCTCAGAAGGCAATAGCCTTCTGTTCTAATAAGGAAGGAATGTGCCTTATACATCTAAGCTTCTAGCAATACTTTGCTTTCTGAAATAAAAAACTCAAAAAGCCCAGTCCAGATTTCTAGATTGTCTGGATCTGAGACGTTACTTAGAGTTCACAAACAGTAATGGGAAATATTCCCAGCTGCAAAAATAAGCAAAGGAAACTGCAGATTATTCTCTACCTAAGATGCTAAGGAACAGCTCATTTTTTTTTTTACGCAAGCAGAACCAAGTATCTCTTCATCTTTGCTGAGGTTGTTTTTTGTTGTTGTTGGTTGGTTGGTTTTTAAACCATACAGTCTACACAATCCTCGTATTCCACCCATCAATATAGCTGTTTTGCTTGTGACGGCCACGCTAATAAAAAGTAGATCTCCGAGGACATCTAGCGGCTCTCTATGAGATAACAGCTGGTTAAGAATAACAGGGTTTCTTGACCAGCAAATGGTAAAAAAGTGTCTCACTACGCTTAAGAATTGAAATGCATACAGTGTCATTTCAATTCATCAAGTTCTCATGATCCACACTGTGAGTAAAATAACAGCAGCATTAAAGGACGACCAGACTGATTTGATCGCCTTTTAGCAATGCTTGTTAGTGTCATGAGACTGAAATATTGAAAGGACATCCCCCAACACAATTTCAGTTTCCTGAAAAATACAGCAGCTTATACTGTTTGTGAGAATTTATTTTCTCTTAACACAGCAGACAAAGCTATCTCTCCATTATCTAATTTTTACAGAACAACTTCAAGACCACCAAGTCAGCTTGTTCACTATCTTGCAATTTCTGCAGTCAAAGGCAACTGGGTGGTTGGTTGCTGTAATTCACATGCTGCTGTTCTTTGTCGAAACTGTAGAGACAGCAGTTGACCTGAGTGGACATTTTACCCTATTTTTTGTAAATATAAGAATGACTCACAGGTTTTGAAGTAATGGCACATTTATAGACCAGTTCATTATAGACCAGTTACATTTTCAAATCTGATCATGACCTTTCCTTCATTACCTTAAAGAAGACTCTCAGCCAGCATACTCTCAAAGCTAACTGCATTTCGGAACAAACTGAAGCTATTGGGGAAACGGAAAAAAAAACCCAAGTCTAAGCTAAGTGACCTTTTCTGTTTTAATACTCTCTTAGCATGAAGAGGTCTCTTATTTGTTTATTTATTACTATTTAAACTAATTTCTCTGGTCCATAAAGGTCTCAACATAGAAACATCCTTAAAACAAATACATTGCCTCAAACAAATCCAAATTACTTCCAGTATTTTGCCTCAAAGTCAATAGGATTCATCATTTTATCCATACAGATTAGTTTCTCTCTGGTTTCTTATTAAGTATTGATTCTTATCATGCTGACCTGTTTGTTTCACAATCTTCTTTTCTGTGCTTCCCCATTTTTCTGCTGTGTCATTCTACTGGCTGCACATAGATTTTTGGAGAAATTTCTGTTCTCCATTTGAATGCTTTCTACCACAACAGGATCTCAATCTTTTAGGGTAGTTTGCAGGCACCACAATAAGATAAATAGTGAATAATGATAATCATAATGAAGCCCATCGCAATTCCAAGATGGCTATCACTTTATAATGCAACTCCAGGAGTGTCAACTTTTATTTGATTCTTCACAAGATTCTATGGTGTGTATAGCTGAGAGGGGAAAAAATATCTAAATCCTGATTAAGACCTGAAGTGTTATCACACAATAAATTTGGAATATCTGCTGAAACACTGGAAGTCTCATAGCCTCACTAATTTAGAATACCTGCAGTTATACAGTATGGTTAGCAGCCTCAAGCTGGTACAGTGATGCCCCACTGCAGCCATGAAATATATGATCCTTCTTGCTGTTTGAAAACAAGTTCATATAATCCCAAAGCTTCCATACAACCTGTACGATTCTTTGCAGTGCTTGTATTTCTAAGCGGCATTTTTTTTCCATGTCCCAAATGCTGTGTTTGTTTAAATTAACGTGACTGTATACACTAAAAGTGGCTGATGAGAGCTTTCATAGATTCTGTATGCTTTAAAGTGGTATAACTTAGATTGACATGAAGTGGTCTATAAAGTTTGTATTCTATATATAAGTAAAAAAGTAAAAACTCACAGCTTAGGTCCTGAAAAGTCAGTGTGGCTCTACTCACGTAACTAATTTCAAAGCAAGCAAGCTGGGGAGAATAATCACTGTAGTTTTTTTTCCTGTTGAACATATCTGTAAGTTTATACACTATGTTGGCCTCACATTTAATTCATTGTCTGGATTTACCCCAAAGTTTTTTTTGGTTTTTTTTTCTTTGCCAATGAGGAGAAAGGCATTAGATAAGGACAGTAAAACACTGCTGTATTGCTCTTTGTGTCAGCTATGCAATGGAAAAGACAAAGTACAATAAAATTGAATATGGGTCTGACAATGAATTGCACGTAACCAGGCAAACAGTGCTATAGTGGCAATTACCCCAGCCTGATTACCCTAAATATTCACAAGATATAGATAGAATAATTTCAAGGAAATGCCATTGCCAAAACCTCATTTTCAAATAGGGATAAAAAATAAGATTGTAGGAAAAAAAGGGGCAAAAACATGGAAGAGGGGAAAACTGCTGTATTTTCTTCAACGCCACCCTAATCTCTGTGGGTGTAAACAATGAGAAACTTGTGGGTATGACGTCACTGCTACATGCAACATAAATAAAGAAAAGAACCAAAATACTGAACAAAAATACTCTCTGCTAGAGAAAGACAGGTTGGACCGCACTCTGGGCTACAGGGAACCCATTTTTACTCACAATAGATCACTATCAGTGTGCAGTTAAAATATAGTAGGGGCCGTGTTCCAAGGCAGCAAGAGGAAAAATAAATCAAAAGTTTGTCAATTGTCATAGATTACAAGAAATTCCTTCAAACACATCAACGTACACATGATATGTCCCCTCTGGGGTTCAACCCCCACTGTTCACAGCAAGCACTGTCACTGGAAAAAATATATAGAGAATTAGACCATAGCTGTTGCACAAAATGAAAGAAACAAGAGGAGTAGGTCATCTGGTTTAGAGATTTCATTCCAACATGGTTGCATTTTATATAAATATATACATGTATTTGGCCCCTTGCTGCAAAAACTACAGTTAAATGGAATAGGAAAGAGATTGAAAACATTTAAAAAAATATTGACAATCTGAGAATAAAATTTCCACACAAGCATTTCTCTGGACAACGTGACATCAGCATTCATATGTTATTCAGGGAGTGGGACGCGTAAGAAGAAAGGGATGGCAAAGAAACTGCAAAAGAAAGCAAGGTTACTTTGATTATCCCTGGCCATGTGGAAACATACTGATCTGCCCTGAATTATTAATATTAGGCCTAACAGGTTTGGACGAAAAACTATATAGGTCAGACTCATGTTTAGACCCCAGCAATACCACAAGATAATGTTCAGATGGTATCTAAATTGATGTGCAACCTCAGATGCACTATTTAAAGAATGTGGTTTTCAAGTGCCACAGGAAGCTGCGTTAATTAATGCTACCATAATTAAGTTTTCCACATAAAGATATTGTTCCACATTTAATTCACCTGAACGTGTCAGTATTTTTACATACAACCTTTCATTTCATCTTACATATTTTCTGCATTCAGCTGCCTCTAATTGATGTGTTACTCACTAATTAAAAATATATATGTATCATATAGGACTACATATGCACATACGTGACTATTTGAAATGTCATTGAAAATCAAAATTGACATACTAGCTGTTGACAGATCAGTTAACAGTTTCCTAATTCAATAGGGAAAGAGTTTTCTTAGTTTATGCTTTGTTTTGGTTAGACTTCAATTTTAAGAACAATTATTTGTGTAGCCTACAGATGGATAACATAGTTAAGATTTTCTAAAGTCATTAGCTATTTGAAAGCTAAAGCTAAGGCATTTAGTGGCAATAATAGACTGTATTAAGGACTTACCTGTAAAAGAGAATCAGGTCCCATAAAAGGGATCTCAAGATTGTCATCAAAATTTGAGAGACCAAAAAATCACTAATTACTGTTGGAATTTTTCCTTTAAATTTCTTGCTAATTGACAGAACTTTAAAAGCAAAGCAATTGTTTTATTCCTAACAGTTGTGAGTATGCTCCTAAGCGGAAGTTGCTCTCAGCTGTACTGAGAGCTGCCAGCTATCATGGTGTTTGTGACCATATGTGTGTGTATTTCGGAAAGGAGAGGGGAGAGGGCAAAAGTGGGGAGAGAGAGAGAGAGGAGACAATGAAAGAGAAATTTCAGATTTTACTCACACTGACCTTTTTTTTTCTTTTTCACTCGACTCAGAGGATTCCCTCCTTAGTGTGCAGTGCTCACTGCAGCAGCTCTGACAGCCACCTCCTTCAGCCTCACTAACCCCATCATTTTGTTTCTTCATCTATCCAACACTCTTTAATTTACTGGACTGATACATGTGACCATGCCATTTGGAACATTTCCTAGTGCTGCACACAGAAGCTGTCACTCTCGTCTCTCCATGGCCCTACTGCTGGTAACATATCCATTGTGTCGGCTGGGTCACGGGATACTCTGTTTTCTCCCTGGTTTCCTAGTACTAAGGAGATTACAATGATTTTCATTACTGTATAATAATGGGCTCTTGCCCTTTATACTGTGAATTCCTGATTCCTATATTATAACACGATTCAATGAAAAGTGTAGATCTCACATTAAAATGACAGATCTTTAGGATTTTATTTATTTATTTTGATCAGCACATGTGTGAAAAGCATACACTGTGAAGGAGAAGTAGAGAAGAAAATGCAAATAAAATAGGTCTTTTTTGACAGCATCAGATAAAATTAAACAGGTAACATATTTCTCTTTAACTGCTGGGTAATTTGGAAACCAGATTGGGTTTGAAGCTACAGGCACCCCGAGGCATCTGTAACTGGCTTTACCAGAACTTACTCGGCAGCCTCATTGGCTTTGGCAGCAGTTCAAAGGTCACTTTCTCACATGGATAAACTGTTCTTGAACAATTTTCTTCCAATATGTTAGGCAATGCATGCATTCCTTCCACATCAGGCATGCTTTCCATGTGCTTGCTCTCCTTGTGGCTACTGGGAGTATAAATACCATTTTCTGTCAGCGTTTCGGCTTTCTCTCAATTATACTACTTTGATCCACACTCCTGATTTTTGTGAGGAGAGGAGTTTCTTTAAAAACTCCAGTGACATATTTTTTCTTTTAAAAATAATCTTCAAGAATTCATTAATTTCAGGCATCCCTTAAAGGCAGAGAAGGTCCAGTTCTCTAAGACAGTGCAGTGATAACACTATGACTGAATCTATAAATAAGAGTTTATTCCCTTTTAAAAGTAATGGTAAAATAGACATGATCAAATTTTCTGAGATCTTTCACTTTACCTAATCAGTACTTTTGAACTGAATGATGTTTCTCATGGCAGAATACCATGGAATGCACATAAATACTCAGCTATCCACTGAGAAATGAGTCCCTAAATCCTTTTGATATCAGTACTGCAAATGCACGTGGGTCAAACACACATTTGGCCAAATGTGGTTGTGGTAGTTCGTACAATGTATATGTAGGTAAAATACTAATTTCTATGTATTTATAAAAATACAGATGCAAAGCCTGATCTCAATTCCAAAACTCAATTGCTGCTTCATGTGAAATTTTCCTAACAATTTAAAGAGTAGCCCTAAGAATGTAACTAAACCAAATACTAGCATTCCAGCTATGGAATCTCCTAAAAGGATATATGTAAGAGGCACTAATATTTAATTTCTTCCAGACAATCCCATCCTCCAGTAAAACTGACACTTTATTTCAACAATAATTTATTTTAATAGTTATATGATGGAATTTTATTCCCTAGTTTCTTCTTTTATAGAACCATGTTCAGCAAGATAGACAGAAGTTCTTTACAGAAGATTATTGAAATTACTGGATTTTTGCAAGGTACAAATGAGAGCAGAATATGACTGTTAGCTCATTCTTAACTCAGAAACCTTCACAATTAGATCTAGCTTGATTTAATTTTTCAGTTTTTGTTAGCTTTGGACTCTAATGGAATTTTAAATGAAGAAACAGATGTAAAATGTAACAAAAATATATGTACTTCAGAAAAGCAAATGGAACTTACTATGTTGCTGTGCATTTATTTCTTAGCTTTGCTGTACCACTGTGTAAAACATGGAAATGCACATACAGATATTCTTCAGTTCATGAAAAGGAGAGCAAGGGAGTGATAAAAATATTACTTACGCCGTTTGCAGCCACATTTTTTTATCCTTTTGGGATCCGTGATGTCATCATGACAGGCCTTGCAGTAAAAAAATGCCCTAGAGAGACAGAATGGAAAAATTGACACATTTCTTAATCCATACAAATGAAATTAGTCCCACATTTCCTCTTGTTGCAGTGCCAAATTAACAAAACAAGCCAGCACTAATTTCCTTTAATCTTTGAAAAGGTTTAGACATTTAAAGTAGGAAATATTTGCTGCAAGACCATTAATCTCAAACATATGACTTCAATTTAGTGTTTCTTTTAATATACTTTTATTTGAAAATTAATTGGGAGAACAGATAATAATTATAACACAGTATATCAGTTCATTTGTCTTTCATCTTAGAAAAAAAGAGCATCCAATGAATAATATATATATATATATAATGAATTTACTTTTCTTATTGGATATACCAGATATTTTTTCTTTTCTGTCTTGTTTTTTTTTCTTCCTTTTTACTTTTTTTTTTTTTTTCTTCTTTTTTGGTTAAAGAACTTCTAGCACCCTGGGCCATTTTTTCAGCCTGGTCACAAGTAGAACTTCGTTTTGAATACAATGAGACATTGCCATGAAATCAACGTGACAATAATATCAGATATGTTATTTACAAAAACAAAACAAACCAAACCACAACCAAAACCAGAAAGGGAAAAATCCACTCAAACTAAGTTCCTAAAGGAACATATACATGAAATAACTGAAATAATCTTGGTTCAGACTATTTTTTTTGTTTTATATCCAAATAGAGCAGAAGCATTTTGGTTTTGAACACACAAAAGCCAAAATTTCAAACAAAAATATTCAATTAGAAGGGTGAACCATCTAGGCTTCCATTTAATGGTTTTGGTTATGAACTTCCACTCATATCAAGTGGCTCACCACTAGGTTAAGTACAAGGAGACCTAAGGAAGTGAGAAAGGGTAAACATTCGACATTATATAAGATTAAAGCAAAATTCCATTTTTATAAATATGCATCAGACTGCCCACAGGAGAGTCTAATCATGCCTGTCAAGTCAACATGTCACATAAGGCTGCTGTGACACATTTCATGAAGATCACACAGCTGGCCTCTAACTGGACAGTTACTGTTTACCATGATTCTTGCTGGCATAATGAATTAAACATACTTTTTAACCTGCTGAAATTTCCCTGTACTTATCCATATGCAGGATATGTCCGCTCCATACCTATCTTCACAACCCTCTCTCATTGCATACTGCTCAAAACAAACTAGCAGTAAGAACCAAAGGTGCCACTTTGTAACCACCCATGGATTTTGCTGACAGCATTATTCATAGATGTAGGATGGTTGGATTGCTACAACACTACGGAGGTCACTGGAACAGAATAATCTATAGACTAAAATACAAAAATTAAAAAAGGAAAAAAAAAACCAAACAAACAAACAAAAAAACCCCCACAAAAAACAGCAAACAAACAAACAAACCAACCCCCATTATTAATACACAGCCTCTGAATGTATGCAGCATTTGGAAGTTTAGCTAGAACAATCCCTACTAATTTTTTTAGATTAAGGAGACAGTGTCCACCACAGGTGGAACTATATTAAAAATAAATTTTCAGAAATATGAACTGAATACCTAATTCAAATAATCATGAATTTATCTAAGTTATTTTACACCTCTGAATAACGGCCCAGGTAAAATGGGCCATCAGAAGAAATGCAGCAGGTCTAGTATATGAGATATGGACCAGAGAATCTAACTTTAAATTTGCAGCAAGACCTCACAATGTTATCAACATTTCTAAAATCAAGATAGCATGCAAGCTACTGATGGAAGATATAAGTCCTAGATGTAGCAGACTTAATTTGTCCAAGAAACTTCCAGAAAGATTACTCTTTCCAGCTATGAAAATGTCTTACTATATCCAATAAGCAAAACGTAAAATGCAGAAAGTTTCTGGTCTTCAAAATATTCACATTCCAAAAAAAAAAAAAAAAAAAGAAAACAAAGTGCCTCCAAGGTAACAAGAAAAAAATATTTTTCAAAAAATGAGACAATGTCAAGGTGTAAGTAAGGAAAACTGCCTCCAATTTTTACAATTTCTCCCCAGTCCAGCTGTAAACTCCTGTATTGAACAAGAATCCACTATCCCAAATGTTCCCTCACAAAGTTTGATTACACAAATTTGACACAGGATATTTCTACAGACCGTTTTTCTGAAGTCCACTGGAGGACAAATGTCCTAAAAAGTACCTTCAATCCTATCTGCAAAGTCAAGAGCAAATGCCTGAAGTGATTGCTGTAATAAAATTATCCTTCTATATAACTGGGTTGAATTAAGTGGATTTGAAACGTGGATTTCTGATGTTTGTACCAACATGTAAATGGATAAAAAATAATAAAGATGCAATTCATATAGTTTTTATTATATTTAAACACTCAACATTTTACATGAAGCTAATTACCTAGACATAATTGTTTCTGTGTATAATTGTTTTAATGTGGGACTATTATTCTAAAAATGCAAAAGTAATTCTAGCAAGAAAAGTAATTGAATATTGCATGTTATATTTCATTATGGATTACATATTTGGTAAATATGAATAGATTTAGCTTAAAGGAGCTGAATTTTCTCCATTAACATGTAACACAAACCCAGAATAACTTAATTTGAATTTGAGGTATATAACATGTTTAATTTTGCTTTATTAAAACAAACAAACAAACAAACAAACCTTTTTTTCCCCCTCCAAAAGACCTTAATTTTAGAACATTTTTATTACTCTGATTCACAGCTCAAAAGGGTGAAACCAACATTTCACAAAGTTTGTTTTATTAGTTGAAACATATTTGATAATCATTTGCTTTGCATTGGATACCTAAGAAATGTGATAAAGGAGGCAACATGTTTCTAAAGAAAGCCTTCTGCAAAAAGCAAGGCAGAATTGGGAATTTTGTTTCAGCTTCCTGTGAGATAAAACATGCTAGATGAATGATGTATAAATTTTCTCTCAACTCACTAATAACTGTCAACTTCTCCCTGTCAAAAATGCTATGCCAGGTAATTTTTACTTAAATTCTGAAATAATATCATAGGAGAGTGTAAAATGCCTTATAAACAAAAAAAAGCTAGCATCTCAGTACAGAAATGTGAAGGTGGTTCTGTATATTCAAATGGAGAAAAGCGACGGAGACGAATATAACTATATGCTGAAAGGCAGCAAACGTGAGGCAGTGCTGGATGCAAATACTCCAAAGATGGTGTTAGAAGTATGAGACGACAGAAGCTCTGCTGTGCTGTTTTATATGCTTCACTTAGTTAAAAACTGTTTCAATGAAAACAGAATTCTTAGTGATTTCACTGTTTTGATTTTCTTTAAATATTTGTGGCAAATGTGCATTGCTTAAATATTATTTTACTGTAATTTATTCATAAAAAGATTAGGACCTAGTAAGGGTTATAATTGGAATATTGTAACCTTCTAAGTATAGGATGTATTAAAAATCAGATTCTTGATAGCATGACTTACAAAAAATTAATTATGAGGAAGTATTCAACTGCAAATATTATTGAAAAAAAAACCAACAAACTTACAGACATTGAATAATTATTTATTTTAAAAATTATATTCTCACACTGCTCTTTTATTTATTCCAAGCATATTATTATTCTAACAAATATGAGCACACAGGTTTGGTCCTAAACACAATACCATAAAACCCCTTTTCATTCAACCCAAATCTAATACAGATAAGTACAACAATTCAGTGAAGTTGTCTACAACGATTGGGATATATTGCACCATTGTAGTTTGATTTATTATTATGAGGCCATAGAGTATTTCGTTCCAGTAAAGAAAAATGACAGCAACATAAATATTATTCTGCTAATGCAATTACTGAATGAATACAGTAGCTTGCTCACAACAAATATTTGCTAGAGTCTATGTAAATAAGAACTACTCTAAGCCTGAAACTGAGACAAAACTGTAACCCACTGAGACAAATTAATTATAGAGAAATCAGATCAAAATATTTTACATTTTCTAATAGGACTCAGATGAAAAAAGCCTCTTCATTTCTTTCTGTATCTGCTGTAAAATTGTTATTATAAGAACATGGCATACACACATGGTTGGTTCACTAGAGTAGCAGCTTAGTTCCCCTGAGAATCTTTAAGTGGATACTAACGAAATTTAGGCAAGGTGTAAAGAAAAACAAACAGACAAACAAACAACAACAAAAACAGAAACCAAAACCAAAATAAATTAACTATTATTTGTTCAAACTTAAAAATATATTGCTTACCTTTTTACTTCTTTGGCATCACTTGCAATGAAGAATCCTAATGTACCTTCTTGAATCTTGACGTGGTTTCCAGGATTGATTAATATACTGCTCAGTGAAACAAGAAGAAAAACAACAAAACCATAAGTTTAAATTACTCTTAACTGAATGTTCAAAAATAGCTTTGCTTGGTTCTGTTATAGGGGACCCACTAGTTAGGAAAGGCTGCAAGGAAATTTTAAGCCATTCTTCCTCAAAATTTCCAATTGAATAACAGTTTTGCATGCTCTTTACAAAACCTTAAGTATGAGATAGTCACAGGCCTCTGTCTATAATTACATCATTTAAGTGTTTAAAGCTGTTTTCTGACTTTTTGCATTAAATATAGACTATACGAAATTAAGCCTCTCGGAAACATGATGTGTGAAGCTGAGCATTTCAGCTTTCTTGCTCTGTCATGCAAAGTGGTGAAAAATTCACAATAGGGTGAAAACAGAAGAACCAGCAACCACCACTCAATAAAAAAACAACATATCATTTATGAAGCTAAACTCTTTGATGCAATATTTTGTCAGTTTCTAGTGAAATACAATGTTAATGGGACCCCTATCTGGACATATAATGTTATTATTTAAAATAATAAATACACACATACACTCAAGGGGAATGGTACAAGACAACCAGTCACGATAGCTGAAAAAACATAAAATGAATAGAAAATTTTTAAAACACTGCTATGCAGCCATGGAAGAATAAAAGTAACCCAACCACACTGACAGAATAGCCTCAGTTAAATTTGATGAAGGAAATTATAAACTGCTATCAAGAAGAGAGGTACTCCATGTCTCTCTATGAAACATCTTTTTTATTTTCATAATAACATTAGATTTTAGATAACTCAATTTGCAAAGTATCAAGCTAAATATGAATACAAAGATATAGATGCAAATATATTATCCAATAAGTTCCATTAATGTGTAATACAATTAAACTTTTGATTTTCTAGAACTTAATCAAACTTGTCAGAAGTTCTCTCTTTTTCGTCTTTTCTTAAAGCTTAGCCATTGTAAGTCAAAATGTAGTAACAGCATACATATATAATTTACAGTAAATATAGACTAACATCAATTTAAATGCTTGTGGATTTGTCAAAAATTGATTTGGGGTTAGCATATATATACAAAAATAAAGTACATTTCTGAACAGACATAAAATTTGTCAGGCACTAAAATTTGAAAGCAAGAAATCTTCCATGTTATTGTTAGAAGGGAAAATGGGTCTCTTATTCAAGATGTTATTTATTATCTATAGATTAGTAATAAATTAGTATGACAAAAAATATACCTGAAAGCTTTATAATGAGCACATTGTTTTGTGTGATTATGCATGCCCACAAGGCCCTACGAAAGGAATATCCAGGCTGCAGAATAAAGCATTCATGTGTTAAGAACTAAAAGGTTGGTCATGCAGCCATAATTCAGCCTCTATTATGTAGATGTTATGATATAGTTCTTAAGTTAATAGTGACAAACTACTTTTTCCTCACAATTGGGAACTTCATTTGGTGGTGTTTCACTGCCATTACTCCCAGCATGTAGTTTATCTTTCTTTAAAATCAACATATTTTTCTTATGTGTTTTTCTGCAGTGTTCATCACTATAGCATGCAAAAGATTCACAAACACATAATTTATTTTACAAGAAGAATGAAGATGTAATATTATCCCATTTTACAGATGTGAGATCAAGTCACTATGAGATATAGTAGCTATTAATTCGGGATGCCTACTGGCCAATTTTTTAAGTATTTAGCATTGCATAGCTCCCTATACACCTTCTAGGGACTTCTGCTGTAAGAAAGCTCAGAATTTCCAAAAACCTAGCCTCTCTTTCCCAATATAATAAACACTTAATCAGAAGTCATCTATAAAAGTTTTGGTTTAAATCACTAGCCCACTCTCACACAGATATTCTGTGGCAGAGGCTTGAACAGAAATTATATCTCAAAGAAAACATTTAGCCAGACATCCTTCCTTTTCCTTCATTCACAGTTTTATGCTTTGCAACAAAAACCAGAGGAGTACTACAGAAAACAGAAGTCAGCACCACAGAAAGCAGATTCATCTCCACAGCATGCTTCAGTAGTATTGCAAAAAATGAAATGCAATAGTGTAAATAACATCTATGTTATGCACACAGATAAACTGGATGAATCAAAGTTGCACAAGTAAACTTCATGCCTGGTATTTGTTTTGTTAGTGATTTGGGCTTAGTGGTTGAGCTTGCAACCAAAACCTTTACCTACCGCAGTTTTAAAATGCAATTTCACAAGTTTTAAAATGGAATAAAACAGACAGGAAAAAGCCCCAAATAACCCCACAAGAATTTCTTTATACGAAACCAGTCACTCAAGTCACAAACAGGTTGGAAAATTTAGATTCTCTGCACAAACTATTGTCACTTTATCCAACAGAGCACTTACTAGTTGTTACAGAGATAATTTAACAGGCCATTCCTAAGGGAGATGAGACATACACTCTATCAGTATACTCATAGAAAAAAGTTGAGAATGGCATCTCTTAAGCCTGCAAGCCTATATGAGCCTAGATAAGGCACCTCTCAAGAACCACGAAAAAACCTTTCTGCCACTAACTTGTCAAACTCTTTCTGCCAAAACTTTCTATCATGTCCGTATACTGCATCTATGTTTCAGTGTCCATCTTTCCTCTTCCTTGCCTGCTAATCCTTAATCTGTCATTATATTGAGAATTTAGGTGTTAAACTCAAAAATCTACAGATGCTAGTCTCATTTATTTCTACTACACTGTTCTTTCTACAAAATGTGAAGACTTGCAATATGGTTAGGTTTGGCTGTTTTTCTTGGGTACAAATGGGTACTGCTCTGTAAGAAAAACACTTTGTTTCCCCTTATTTCATTCTTTGCCCTTCATCACAGACGTATTACAGCTTTGCAGTGAAAATAGACGAACTTCTTCACATACGCACATTTTTTTCACCCCTCCATCCCATTCTTTGAGATCGATAAACCATACTCAGGCAGTAAAAAATCCTACCAAAAACACGACAACCCAAACTCCACAAGCTAAGGCAATCACTAGATATGTAAATGTTCACTCTTCTTCACAGAACTTAAAATTTCACAAAGTAATAAGCAAATTAAGCAGTTCTTTTAAGAGGCAGTGAATGCACTCTTAAATGAAGTTAGTTACGTCTGATTTAAGATGTACTGTGAGCATGATTTTGTATCTCAAGGTTCTCTGAGACACATTAAATCAATTCAGATGGGTCAATGTACAGACTTTATTTTTGTAAGATCTTATACTTCATTCACATATACTTATTTTCACAAATACAATGTATTTAAAACCACAAAATATAGATGTGATCGTAGTAAATGCAGTATGACCCCAGCAGCAAAATCTTCAGTTGGGAATAAAAATTAATTTGCCCCATCACCGCTCTTGGCAAAGAGTTACTGCAAAGGCTCATAAAGCTTTGGGGTTTTATACACGTTGATATTTAACCAGAGCAAAGTAATGAGCAATTTCTACAGAGTCTATGCAGATTTATTAAATATGCTGCTTATTAAAGCAGCAATTGAATTATCTCTTATGAGACCTGTCGTGTCATTAGCTAAAGTTATGCTTTGATAAACACTCACTCTAATATGTACAGCAAGGGAAACGTTTTGAATTAAAAGCACCGAATATAGGGAACAAAGAGGACAGAAAAAAATAAAACAGGCCTACGAGCATACCAAGAAGAGAGTATCCATCTGTTATTTAGAGATGCATGTATCTATTTAAGCAGCTCATGAAAATACGCATATACGGGGTGTTTCAAAAAGATGGACCCAGTTTGAAGTCACTATATCTTTGAAATTGAATCCATCTTTTCGAAACACATCCTCAGAGTTGAGAAGATAAGTACATGGCAAAGTAAATCAGAGTTTTAAGAGAGAAAGCTTCAGCTAATGTCTCATTTGCATGTATCTCAAAGGTTAGGGAGTTTTGCAGGTATAGGAAGGTGTAGGAAAAGGG
Organism: Pampusana beccarii; assembly: GCA_013399365.1. Classification (NCBI taxonomy): domain Eukaryota; kingdom Metazoa; phylum Chordata; class Aves; order Columbiformes; family Columbidae; genus Pampusana; species Pampusana beccarii. The sequence goes on along the minus strand of VWYH01002407.1, from coordinate 678,523 downwards.
GGAAAAAAGGACAAACTCATTATGTTTAATAGTGATATATATAGCTAATCTATACGCATTCTGAGACACACATTCAAAAAAAACGTTGTTGAAGACAATATCCCTGATTTTTCCAAATCTATGTTTTTATCATAATATATATGTATTTTTTATCCCCTAATTCAGGCCATGAAATCAAGCAAAATACTTTAAAAGCTTCTAAGATCTTGATAAAATTTTATAATTTTGTAACATTTCTAGCTTAGGTTACCTCAGAAACTAATCATGTAATAGCAAGCTCAAAAAACTTTTAGTCACATTTTCCTTAACAATTCCAGTTCCATAAATACATTCCTCAGGACAAAGCTTCTCACGACATGGGTCACACGTGAGACTATCTTTTGACTATCTTGCTCTCACACACAAACATATAAAACACATGGCAATTACTGCCACATAAATTGAATACATGTAAATTTAATACGATTTAGTGTGTTTAACAGGAATTTAATGTACTTTACCAGCATGAATGTAGGAGAAGGTAGTTCCATTACTCTATGATAATAAAATAATTTGTAAGCCACTTGTGGAACAGAATATGCAGTTTGGAAACCTCTGCTTCACACTTCTTTGATGCCTAGCAAAAGTTAGTCTATTTGCTAAACTAGATTCAGTTGGTGACTAGATATAAGATCACTCATCTAAGAGCAATGAAAATGTCACACATTGAAAATGCAGAAATCACCCCTGAATTTAGTTGTACTCTCAAGAATCACAGACTGAATCAGAGAATGGTTTGTGTTCGAAGGCACCTTTGAAGATCCCCTGTCGCAGTTAGGGATATTTTTCACTAGAACAGATTGCTCAAAGCCTCATCCAACCTGACATTGAAAAATTAAAGCTCAGGAAAGAATCAGGAACAATAGTAGCTATAGAGATGAAACTGAGTTTCCAGACTGGCTGAAATATAAGCAGGTGAAGCACAAATGGGAATTAGTGCACACTTGAGATGTGCAGTTGAAAAAAAAAAAAAAAGAAAAATTCAAATGTGGTCACAAAAATTCTATACAAACGCTTATGGATCTCTTTATATAGATTGTTCAATGACAAGTTCAGATAGGATATGATGAAGTTTCTCATATGTCAGTGGAGAACAGATATCTGTTAGTAACTTTGACAATGTGTTAATCTTGATCAACTGACTCTCCAGATTATATCTTTCTGATGTTTTAAGTATACATGCTACCTTCAGTAAAATACAGTTATATGTAAATACCTGTTCATTCACTTTTATTTACCTGAAACTATCCCAAAACATGAGGTTGCTCAATATATTTTTGGTAGTGCATGGATGACTGGCTGCACAATATAGCAATATTGTGACCTAGATAAGGAATACCATATTCTACCTTTCTGCAAAGCATTAAAAGCGAGCTAAGGTTTTGATTATGAGTTGTAGGTCTTCCATATTTTGCTGAACTTAAAGATATTTGATGGAGAATCTGATAGTTGGAGGTTTGAACTGTAAAACAATTTGTGAACTGACTCTTTGGAGCAGCACTAATTCCTTACAACTATTTATTTTTTACTAATTTCTGCTGTTTGGTGATATTTATTTGTCTCCTGCTTTCAATTATCACACATGTTGGACTCAAATTACATTTCTTGCGTGGAGACAGCATTAGAAAGTTTGACGGCTGATAGCTTTCCTTATTATTAGAACATATAAAACATTCTTTCTAATAAATTTTCAGTATACAAAAACTTCAGCAGAAGATCAGAGATATTTCCTGTAGCTTTCTAGAATAGTTAGCTATCTTCTCTGAGAACCGCAATGAAAAAAAACAACCAATCAGCATTAGAGTCTGAACCATCGTTACACTGTATGTATTTATTGGTAGGCCACTTGCTAAGTGGCATTGCTCCACAATTTGCTTTGCACATCTTGAAACTGAGTTGGCTTCCATTACTGCTGAAGTCGTAAACGGACATAACTTTAAACTCTTAATCTAGACCCAGCATTTATACAGTAGATGATTCTTGAATTCATATAAACATCAGTCTTTTCTGAGAAAAAAATGGGGGATCTTATTTAGATGGAAGAGGTTCAGTAAAAGACTCATATCATCTGTCTTAGAATGGAAGCTACTTTCAATAACTGTCTCTCTCTTTCTTTGAAATAATGTAATGAATCTCAATAACTAAAAGATCATGGAATCACAGAATCATAGAATCATTTCACATGGAAGAGATTCTCAGGATCATCGAGTCAAACCATATCCTAATAACTCTACCACTTGTCTAAATGCCTTTTAAACACCTCCAGGGATGGTGACTCCACCACTTCCCTGGGCAGCCTGACAACTCTTTCTGTGAAGATTTTTTTCCTAATATCCAATGTAAACCTCCCTTGGCACAACTTGAGGCCATTTCCTCTTGCCCTATCTATCACTTGCTACTTGGGAGAAGAGTCCAACAACCTCCATGCTACAACCTCCTTTCAGGTAATTGTAGACAGCAATAAGATCTCCCATCAGCCTCCTTTTCTCCAGGCTAAACAGCTCCAGCTCCCTCAACTGCTTCTCATAAGACTTGTGCTCCAAGACATCTATTAATAATATTTAGATTGATAAAGTTAGGTGAGATGAATCCCATTATCAGTGAACTATCAAACAGTTCATCCCTGCATCAATGAAATTTCTGATTCAATAAAACTCTTTTTTTATTGTGGTGGTGGTATTTTGGTTTTTTGTTGTTGTGTTGGGGGTCTTTTTCTTGTTTTTTGGTTGGGTTTTGTTTGGTTGGTTGGTTGGTTTGTTTGTTTGTTTTTCAGATTTATGGCTACCCTTGTAACTGCAATCATCCTTGTCTAAAAAAAAACCAGAAAGTATCAATTGTTGGATAAAATGAAACACAAACAGCAAAATTTTGACTAAACAAATGACAAAAACTGTAACAACTCCGTTTTAAACCTTGTGGTAGATGTACTGTACCATTCCCCGTGTGACTGAAACAGTAGCAATATCATCTAGTAATCAGGAAGTTATAGTATTGTTTGAGTACTATTAATACATTATCTAAAACAAGACTATGTGGTACTACTGACTATAGCTACCACATTTATAATAAAACCAGCTATTATTCTTGATTGTTTCATGCTATGCCCAGATGAAATGCACTACTGTTAGCATAATGGTCTTTTAAAATGTGCCATGTCATTCGCACAACTATAGAATTTGAATTACAAAATTAGTTTGAGACAGGTTTTTTTTTCAGGGTATATTTCAAAGCGGAGTGTGAGGGTAGGTGCACAAATCCCACAGTGGGACTTGTGTGCTTCACACTGATAGTAACTCATTAGTATTGCTTCTTTCTTCTGGGCTCCATCATTTACATTACTTTAGATCCATATTGCTCTACACAGAAAAATCCAGTAAGACACTAAAAAGAATATAAGGCAAAAGACACAGTGCACATTACATGCTATAGTATATTAAAGCTTAATTACTACAAGCATATAAAAGGTTGCTCCCAGGAGTTAAGTTCTCTACAATAGCAAATACTAAGTCATGGTCTACAGGATGTGCGTAAGGTATTTTATTGAGGCATAGTCCAAACTAGTTCAATGGTGCTGGTGAATTCAATACACTTTGAAACAATTAAACTATTCCTTCTGGTTCCAGAAGTGATTATCAGTACAATGAAGCAGCACAATATACTTTATTCTGGGAGCAAGCAACTTCACTTAGTACAACATTTCTTCATATTGCTCATCATGCCAGCGTTAACATGCCTTCACCACAAGATAATATATACTTAAAAGCAAGAAGCGAAGTAGAGGTGCAACAACTGCAGATCCTTGAAGATGCTAAGTGTTGCAGTAACTTCTCTGCAGTTGGATCATATTCATAATGCCAAACTGACAGGAAGCCACCTCTCTTTTCACACATCTACTCAGAAACCACAGAAGAATAAGACTAAAAAATTAAATAAATATAACACATACAACACACGCAACAGAACAGACATGGGAAGTAAAATTTAGAGAGTATGATGAAGGAGGAAATGGAAATGTTTGGACAACGAGAATGGGTCTCCAAAGAGCACCACTGACAGTCAGGCAGAGCACTATAAGCAATTAGAAAAACAAAGGTAGGAGGTGGAAAAGGTGCAAAGGGAAGAGGAGAGGATATGGAAGAGCATGCCTGATTTCCTTCATCCAAACCAATAGGAGCAAGAGAGAACATAGGCTAGAGAGGGGCTCACAGCATGGTGTACCGAAAGAAAATGCAGAACATGCCATCCCAAAGGAAAACCAAAACTGGGAAAAAAATACATTCAGTAACATCTTAATAAATGAGCTTAATAAATGTCATTAAAATGAATGTGACATACAGTACAAACTATCTATGACACTTTCACTGGAACAGTACAATAGCTTTGATGAGTACTGTATTATGAATAACCGGGCTGAAAACAGGACCAGCATCACAAAGAATCAAGTATTTGGTTGTTGTTAATGAAAGATGAGAGTACAAGAGAACAGGAACTACTGTATTTTAAGACATTTTTTGAAGAAAGACTCTGGGGAAAGAACAACATCGATGAAGGTGTGAATATGGAGACAATATGGCAGCACAAGTGCTGGTAAAGACAAAATATACATCGTCATGGTACAGTAGAAATGAAAAAAGAGGAGGGGAGATGTTAACAGTAAAGTCTGGTTTTGAAATGTAACAATGTGATACACCAATGACTCCACGAGGGACAAAAAAAAGCCTAAAAAACTTATACTGTTTTATTTTGTACTTCCTGCAAAGAAGTTAGTGCGTGAGACACAAGAACCAATGGAGAGACAAAACACTATTCTCTCTCCTCTTTGATATTGGGGGCTCATATATAAATACACACACAAATATATATATATATACACACATAGACAGATGAATATATATATGCATATATGTGTGTGTATATACAGAGAAAGATAGACAAAGATGTTATCTTCCTGTATTCTTGGCAAGGAATTAGTCCTGAAGTTAGAAGGAGTGGAGGTAGGATTGAGGTTGGAAGGAAAGGTAACGAAGAGGGCATACCGCTTTCGGCTTCTGCAAACGACAAGAAAAAAATTGCAAATCAAACACTTCGATAAGATAACAGCTGACACCAAAGCAAAAGCAAAAAAACCCTTTATTTAAAAGTCTTCAAGGCTCAAAGGTTTTTCTGCTGAAAATGAGAACAAATATATGGATAGACAAAGAGAAAATTTAACAAGAGGAGTAAACACAGGGTGCAGGAGGGAAGAATTCTGGTTAAGCTTTCCTTCTTGCTTACTCACGTAGAAAAAAGAAAAAAAAAATACAGGGTAATAAAGGAAGGCAAAAATATCTCTAAAAGGGATCTCAGATGAGTTTGAATGTCTGCATATTGAACTGATAGTTTTTGCTATTTATTCAGCAAGCTCTGCTTGGAATTTTTCAGTTGGATGTTCCTTTACCATTTTTCTACAGAAAAATCAAAACCTCTCTACAAGTGAACTAAGACAATTTTTTAAACTAAAGTAAATACTTACATTATAGACACAAAAACTTATTTGAGAAGTGCTCATCACAGACACAAGAACTTATTTGAGAGAACTTATTTGCTTCCTGCTCTTAATAACCGATCATAATATTCCTAGATACTAATTAGAGATGAAGAAATGGCTAGCTCATATTGTGACCTGGAACTACTGAAGTGCAAACATTAGTAGCTGGTCAGAAACACACTAAATTCAGTCACATTTTGTAAACTCAGAGGTTTCTTTGTAACTGAGCAGCAGTTTAAACATTAATAAATATATAAATGTAAAGGGTTAAAAAAATCATGGCTATTTTAATTAACCTTTAAGATACCCTGGTGAGAAATAGTTGCATAAAAAGATAAACATACCATAGATACTTTACCCATTATTTGAAAACTAGTTTGTAATTATCATATCTATGACTATATTACCTACATTTAGGCTTGAAAACTTTTAAATTCTGCTTTTAAGGAATCTTGTAAAATTATAAATTGTTTGAGATTAACAATCTAATACTTTCAAAACTTGTTTTCCAGGTGAGTTTACTGTTTTCTATAGCTTTATTAGGAGTCACGAAAAAAGGAGAATAAACCCAACTGCAAGCAGGAAGCTCAGCTACTGCTGAAACATACATTAATATTGGCTTGGATAGAGTTCTGATGATTTATAATTACTATTGATCTCAAATTCCCTACAGTAGAGTTAACATAATCTGGTTGTAAATTAGAAAGCTTTAGAAAACCAACATCTAGGAGAATGCCTGGGGTGGGGAAATGCGCAGGTAAATGAGGATTTATACCGTTCTACATGCAATGAAGACATTAATAAAATAACTGAAAATTCTGTCATTGACTTGAAATGGTACTAGGATTTATCATTAGCACTGAGGTGTAAATTTAGAGAATGAATTAGGAAATCTCAAACAACCTCACATTACCACTTGGGACAGCTGCACACACTTCTGAATTAATTTTGTGTTACTTTAGCTCTGAGTGCAAAATGATGAAGGCAGGTTAAACTAATCTCAAAAGGAAACTTCTGGTGTAAGTGAAAAATCAGATATATAATTTACTTATAGAGATATTCTATTACAATTAGTAACAAAAATCAAACTGGTGGGTGTAAGATTTTCCTCATACCTTAGGCAGAAAGAATGCTTTGAAAATTTCCTCTGCTTCTGAAAATATCGGTCCTAGATCTGTCTCAGCTATGGCCTGAAATACTAGCACTGAATAAAAGGGTGCCGCCTACATAATATGCTACATTTTTATTTAAATTTATCATTGCTGCTCTAAATTGTAAACTACGTAAAACCTCTCAACAGCTTTACAAAATATTAATCTAAACTATAATCATAAAATAAATCAGCACATGTCTACTGTTGGCAATCCTCATAAAGAGCGAAAGCTAAAAGGCTACCATGATCAGTTCCACCTACATCTTTATGAAAATCACCAATGAAGAACTTATGATATAAAGCAGAATAAAATATCTCCAAAGTCAACATCAAGAAGCATAACTGGTAAGTGACAAATTCATCTTGTTCAAAGACAGCTTGCACCTGAAAACCATGTTATTCTAATTTTTCTCTTAATTCCTCATATTTTCATTTAATAAGATGCAAGGAAATCCAAGTATACTTGAGAAGTGAGAAACTGACTTTTTGTTCCATTACTTTTCTGGTTAGACTAAAAGGCTCCAGCTTAGAAACCCACAAGCATGTACTGAAAAGATTTGGGTTGAAGAGCAGAGGAACAAGTAGAACAGTAAGATATGCTGCAGGTAGCTCTGTTGTTCATCCAACAGTGACAATAAAGTTATCACTGGTTAATAAAGTCAGCAGACATCACTGTGGATCACAGTTGTAAGAAAATGTGAATATCTAGGCTACATGCTCTCCTTTTGTTACATACATATTCACAAAATACAGCTGTTAACATCCCTTTGTTAGTAGTGTTTCCTGCAATTTTTAGGCCCTTTTTTTTTTCAGCCAAATTAATTGTGAACTGTTACCTGAATGGCTTTAAGTAAGAAGAAATATATGATTTTATCACATTGTGTTACTTTTTGTGGCATCCTCTGCATCACCTTGTGATTAAGAACTCAATCCAACTCCCACTGAAGTTAGTGCAAAGAATGATTATCTGTGTGTTATCTGTTATTACTAAAAAAGACTGTAATATTAACATTTATGTAAGTAAATGACAACTGAAGTAATGACAACCTAATGTTGAAGAGTAATTCTTAGGAGAACCAACAGAAACCAGATATTTTCTAATATTAGAAATACAAAACCTGGTAAATAGTAACTGCTGTTACTATTGTATTTTTCTTTTTTCTAGGAAAAGATTAAACTGTTCAGAGAGGAAAGAATAACAAAGAATTTCCTTTACGTTAACTAATGCAAAATGAGTTCATTCAATGGAGAAGTATTTTAAGAGCCCATGGCAGCTGGAAACATTAAAAAAAAAAAAAATCTGTTGTTTTTTTTTTTTTAAAAAAAGGGCATTTCTTTATAAGCACGGTGTGGACAAAAATAATATCCAAGAGCACATACACCGCTTCACATATCCGTTTATAACGTAAGAAAGAAACTATAGGACATGGAAATACTATCATAAACAGTTGTAACTTGGCATTTTCCATGTCAAATGCCCCACATAGTTTTATAGATATCTTAAATAAAGAAAAATGACAACAGATAATAGTAAACACAATAATAAACTTTCAAAACCTCAGAAAGTTTGCCATGAGCTCAAATGACAGATTTGGTTCCCCTGTGAAGAGAACGATTGCCCTCAAAAGTTTTAGGTAATTAGTGGCCAAAAATAAGATGAACAAATATGTACTGTTTCAGATTTACTACAGTAGTACAGAACATGATTTTTGACAGAAGAAAATTAAATTCAGCTCACAGTCAGTAATATTATATTTTTATTATAAGCTCCTCTACATGTTGCAGAGCACATTTATAACACTTTTGTTATGCAAAAGGAATGTTGTATAAAGCACTGGTGGAAGGGTTGATAGAAGATTGACTCAAATGTTCACTCAGATTTTTATGAATTTTTGTACAAAAACCAACAAGAAATACTTATTTTCCTGTCTGCGATTATGTATGAATAATAATGATTTTTTTTTTTTTAAATTATTTTTGGTTGAGGAAAGGAGTCAACCAGTTGCTAATTTCAAGGCTAAACTAATCTTTTCCAATTTCCTGATGTTATTCATATATGCAAGTTTTGTCAGAACAGATACCATATAAATACATCACATCTGTTTTCCACTTTTCCATTTTCAGCAAAATAAGTTGGACCTCCAATCAAAACTGATAGACTATGAACAAAAACATTGTAAGTTATTGTTTAAGTAAAAATGAATTGCTTTTCTGGAGATAGGACATATGTATCACTGTCCCATCACTTTCTCCTGAATGTTCTGACTTAAATACTTTTAGGGAAGAAGAATGGAGCAGAAGTAAAAGCCTTTCAGCACTATGTGAAATGGTGTAATGTGATGGCATGCTAATTATACTCCGAAATGCTTTTAAAATGTAGGAATAATTATGTTTGTTCTGAAAAAAAGCAGGCAAAATTACTGACAGTGCATTCCAAAACTTCAAAGTTTGTAGGCATTGGACATACCTGCTTTCTCGTTTTTCCGATTTGTATTCTATGGCTATCATTAAGAGCTTTAGTTTCGCAAACACCAGTCTGCAAGAAGAGAAGAGACGAAGAGTCAGTCCTTTTTCAGAACCAACATCACCTATAGAGATGGCTGCAGGGTAGGTATTTTCCTTGAGAACACATATAAAGATCTTTCCCCACTTTTTTCAGTTAGGTTTACACAGAACATATATTAACATTGTTCTATTTTGAAGATGATGAACACATATTGCCTAAAAATACAAACTTACAGGTTGAGAACAGGAGAATAAACTTAACTTCTCTTCCTTGGTTTCCTAGTATTTGACAATCTATCTATATATGTATCTTCCTAAACAGGGAGAAACCAAAAAAGAAATACCTATACTACCCTAGTATTAGACATCAATATCTCATTCTTATCTATAGATTTACTAAGAATATTTACATGGTAATATAAATAGGTATACATGCATTTGGCCATGTAATTAAACATTAAGATAAATAAGACTGTATTGTGCAAATGTAGTTTGATTTGATTAAAATGAGAAAGAGCTTATTCCTGCTTTTTTCCTAGATAAAGAACCTTGTAATAAGAAGTTACAACACTTTTAATCTCACATTATTATGTATAAGTCCATGAAAACTGTCAATGACATTACATGAGGTATTAAGTTGTATTTCATTTTCAACTGCCAGCATCATCTGCTAACTACTGATGAACACAGATGGTCACGAACAAAGGCTCTTAAGAATTTGAATCTGTTTCTACCTACCCAGAGAGAAATAATTGTTTTTGACATTAAATCTTTACAGATACTTCTTTACTGGTAAGACTATCGTTGACATAAATTAACCAGAGATAACTGCTGTATTATTTGCATGTGAAAGTACTGGGATATTTAGAATTTAAAGACATTATCATTCTCCTTTCTGAGCAGCAAAACATGAAGATATAACCTTGATTAGTTCTTAATTATTTAATATTGTACCAAACATTAAAAAAAAAAATTAGAAAATCTATGGTAAGGAATACTTTCTATTTTCAAACTTTTTTTTAATTGAAATCTTGTACACCATAAAACATTCGGGTTTGGGGTTTTTTTCCTCAGGGCCAGTTGTAACATTCTTTGCTGAACTACTTTTGACAAAGGAATAAGTACTGTCAATGTACTTCCATACCTTGGTTCAGCTGCAGTTAGCAAAAGTATTTTGATATATATCACATTGCTATTCATCTAATGAAAAATATATAGAAAAATATCATTCATTATTAAAAAGTAGTATCTTACAGTAGCATCTTAAGCTAAGCTAGTTACAATAACAGAATTCTTTCATGAAGATATTATTCTTGTTATATTTTCAAACTACTTTTTATGCACATTGACAACTGGTGCTTTCTTCGGTACTTGCTAGCATGCTGCGTTCCTTAGGGGTTGGAAGTATGTGGATAAGTGTCTAAAACCAGCACAGTCAATGAGGTCTGTATGTTGGAAAATAAATTAACATAACATGTATTTAATAACCCAAATATCCCTTTTAAAGATTTTTTACTTTCAGGCTCAGCTATTTCCAGTCACATGAAACTGGCAAAAGCATGGGCACTTTCTGCTTTCAACCTACAGCTGGGTTCTTCCAGATGCTGAGTACTCATGTATTGCTCAGTCAGGGAAAAAAAATTAAGCAAATACTCCAACAGCAGAATTTCACAGAACTATTCAAAAATTTAAAGTCAGCACTGATGTAAGTGGTTATGTGTAAAATTATACGTTTGTCAGTAAGTTTTTTGGGGTCTTGTTAAATTATATGAGATGTATTTTATAGGTACCTTACTAGATCATTACATGCACTTGTACTATCCCATTAGAATTGCTGGACCTTTTAAGATATGCTACAGAAGAGACAGAGGAAGTTAGAGAAGGAATCAGAAATTAGAGCTGCTAAGAAATCAAAAACCACAGAAAGCACTGGCAGTGTTGTAATATTATTTGCAACTCCTGTAGTTTTATATAAATTAGGAAGAATTAATTGGCTACCAGTACTGGAAAATTTGCTCAAAAAGTAAGAGCCCTTAACTACTATTACAGTTATTTCCACTAATAATACTGTTTATCTTACATGACTGTTGACTCACTATTTACATCTCAGAAAGACTGAAAAAAATTTGGGCATTCTGTGAAAGGATACAAAACCCTAACAGGCCAGCTCAGAAATATAGAAGAATTAAAAAAATACAGATGTGCCATGTGCATGTATACTCATGCAGATGCTTCTGGATCTGTGATTGCTATGTATCTATACATTCATGTGGAGCAGAAGTAACTCCACTGAAATAATGGAATCATTAGCTTAATGAAAAGCGAACAATGTCAGTGATGAGCTTAGTTTACTGGAGAGGCTTTAGTTAAGTGGGCAGTTTGATGTCAGATTACAATTTTAACCATAATCTCAGCTGTGAAGACACACAGAGATACTACAATAGTCAAGGTATGTTTTGCGGTCTAATCCCACCTGACCAATAAAATGAAACACGATGAAATTTTATATTTTGCAAGTTATGAATCACTGGCTACAAAGCAATAGTCATTGCCAGGTTTGGTGCATTAAAAACATTGTTCATGCTTACTGCCAAAACACTGAGGAATGCACTTTTTAATTTCTTTACTCAGACTCAAGAATGAATAGCTGTATTGGAGAGAGATTTGAAACTGATGAAATGTATTACATAAAAACAATACCTAATGCACCTGCATGGCAACACTTTAAATGTACTTTAGTACTTCAGTCAACAATTCCCTGGTGTATCTGAATACCATATATAAGTTTCGAACTCTTTGCTTTTGCTTTGTTACTTCATGATATGATGCTACTTTATCTTTGAAGGCTCATTGTGTGAAGTATCTGGAAAAGGTTCTGTGTCAAGTGTGAATCTATAGATGTACTAGCCTCACTACTAAAATCTTTGGGTGGAGAATGGTGGGCCTAGAACCTGGAAGAAGGTTAGCTTTGCATTAGTAAATATTAGAAGGCTCCCTAGCAGACTCTGCACTAGTTCAGGATGGTTTGGTTAGTCTCCTCCTCAATCAGCATCAACCAAACCACGTCCAAGAATATCAAAGTGCACAGAATTATAGGAATTACATTCACACATTGAAAATATATTGGTAGGAATATGTTCACACAGTCCACATACGCATATTCAGAGTTATAAATAAAACTTGTGGACTGATAATAACTTCTGTTTCTGTGTAATTCTTCACCCTGGTGTTGACAGTGAAAGCTTCAAATTCTTCAAAACTATTGAGTGTCCCATCCCCGCTGAAACAGGAGATGTTTCTGCACTTTCTTTCTGTTTGTTATCCAAAGCGTATGGCAGCATGTTTATCAAAGAATCACATTCCTGGACCAGCAATCAAGACCAATAACCTGAGGAAGCAGCACATCTCATTTAGTTTCAGGGTTTTAAAATATCATTGACTGCATGGATTTTAAAAGCTAAATTATGAAAACTGTTCTCAAAGTCTGCATATTTTGTGGGTAGTTCATCACATTAAGCCTTCACAAACCCACGCAACAGACTTTTTGCTTACATAAGAGATGATATCTTACTTCTTACTCGATTTCCTCCTCTAAGAATGTAGTTTGCAGAAGTTTTTCTATTTTATCTAGTTAGATATCACACTCTTCAGAGCAGGGTCTGTTTCTTTTTAAGTATTTCAACACTGCCCAGCAAAAGCTGTCCACAGCCTTTGGTACCTTTTGGTATGGCGGTAATGAAGAACAATGCCAAAAGAAGAGGAGATAAAACTATTATAGTGTTAAACTATCCTGACTATGTTTGTGGCCACAGTATTGTGCATACAAATCTCTCACTCACAGAATTATTCTAAGACAAATATAAGAATTTTCAGTCTCTAGAAATAAATCTGTAGCATGGCTTATGCTATGGTTATATACTACGTGCTTCAAATACTCCTTTTTCATTACAGAACAGATGTATTTTTTTCTGACATATTTCACTTGTTAAAATTGGTTTGCAATCAGCTCTACAGAGCTCTGGGTGACACACTACTTATGCAACTCCACTACGTATTTTTCAATTAATGAATTGTTTCCTTGGAAAGGGACATAATCCAAGACAGTGATGCTGACAATCACTATTCAAAGAATGGGAATCAGAAGAAACAATAGGACAGCACTTATAAGTAAATAACTCAATTGAAATGGATTACTGATTAATTTGTTCAACACTGAATACATTTATGCTTTCATTTACAATCACTTAATTCCAAAATCTCCTCTGAAAACAGGCATTACAATGTTTGGAATACTTCCATGCAGCAATTGTTTTAATGTTTACTTTATTGGATTTCATCTGATGTAGCAACATTAGGACTGTACCAAAGTCAAAAGATCTCCTGCAGAAACCCTAGATTTCACTTAAAAGAAGGCAAATACTTATGCTTATTAATATGTATTTCTACTTACTCACAAACTGCAGGGAATGACAAACCCACAAAGGCACTAGACAGATACTCTGTATACATTTCATTTGCAACTCCTTCCAGGTAGTATTTCTGCCACGTATCCTCTTCAATCTAAAACAAAGAAACACAGATGCAGAGTTCTGAGCAAAACCAATAGTTTTCTTTAAAATTTAAAAATTACTGCTTAAACATAAATCAAATTTTAACAAATAAGTCAGTACACTATTATGGCAATTAATATTGCTTATTTTTACAGGATTTCCTGTAATGCAAAAAATAAAGAGTGCACGTAGTCAGTCAATCAAGGATCCTGTGTAAAAATAATTCACTCAATTCTTGGCAAACATATTCAGCATGAGGTGGTACAAGTTTGTAGAGAGCCTGAGGAAAAAGCTTCTCAATTTTCTCTTTTTGAAAATTCTCTAGTCAAATGCTTATGTTATATTGTTCTTTGAGTCTAACAACATTTATTTTCACCTTGTTTAGAAGTTGATTAGCAATCAAAACTAATAATTTAAAACTTTTTTTTTTTCCTCTGCATCTGTAACTGACAAGGAAATATGAGAAACATATTTCGAAACAATTTATTCAGTGGTCATCAGTGCTTTAAACAACAACTGGAGAAAACTTTTACTGCTAAATTCAGAGATATTTTCTTGTTGAAGGTATGAAGTCAGAGATACTGCAGGACTACTATCAAAAGCTCAATATATTTGCCTAAGTAGAAGTTTCTAATGACACTTGAGATATACATGCAGTCCCATGAACCCATGTAACTTGCAGCTGCTGCCTTAGGGTCCATGGATGCTATGTCATATCTATAAAGCTTATGTCTTAGACACTCTAACAAGGTCTTTCAATCAGCATCAAACACCTGTATGAAAGTAACTGGATCAAGCTGCTTAGCATCCATCAGCAGGAATAGCACTATAATTCAGAGGAGCAAATACAAAGCTAGCTGACGTGATTGGAAATATGCCACATGCTGTAGCTGTTCACCGTTGAAATCCCAGTTCTCCATACTGTAGTTTGTGCCCTCATCCAAAGTTTGTTTGAAATCTGACTTTCATTCCCAGTGAGACTTTCTTAGGCAAACTAGGGAAACCACCACAAACATGCAGCTTGAAATATGTATGACTTCACACCAAACAGTTGTTTCCCTATTTATTACATCACGTTAAAAAAGAGCAAAAATTTCAATCGGGATGGGACATTCGTACATGTAATCATATCTTTGGTTTTACTCACTAACTGTGCTACCTTGTTTCCCTGAAAATAAGACAGGATCTTATATTAATTTTTACTCCAAATCTTATTACTTTTTTACTTGTATAGCTGCCTGGACACTATTTAAATTGATTTTTTTATGAACTGTAACTAGGGCTTATTTTTGGAGTAGGGTTTACATTTTGAGCATCCTCTAAAATCCTGAAAAATCATGCTAGGGCTTATTTTCAGGGAAACAGGGTCTATAAATTGTGTGAACAGAGAAATTCATATTTGCAAGAATTATACACAGTGCCAAAAATGAAGGTATGACAATGCAGTATATATAAAATTAGAGAGAAACATGTCAATTACCTCAGACTAGCAAAAATAATGTGATACATTTGTTTTCTTTACATTACCACATTTTCATTAACCAGAGTCTATACAACTAGATACTAAATAGGAAACAAGTAAAGAGAAAGAGATTGAGAGATCAGAGATTTTAATTTTTTTAAGTAAGGTGCATGATTTTACAGATAATGGAAACATTTTTCTTTTAATTTAGTTTATGTCTGGAAGCTACATTTTATTCTTTACAAAAAAATAAGGAAACTTGTAGCTCCACTATTTAGATAGCCCCATTATACTCTCCATCTTACAGAGCAGAAAGTGAAACAACATTGGGTTCATATGTAAAGGCCATAAAATTAACATAAAGAGAAAGTTGAGTTTGTTTTTGTTTTCGTTTTGTTTTAAACTATTTGTAAAGAATGACAAAGCTACCCAAAAGGCTGAAGTACCAAATACTGACTGATTTGAGGAGGACTTGGTTAATTACATATATCTTAAACATTTCATAATCAGTCTTTTTCTGATATACCCAGCTTTTACCGAAACTCAGTCTACATTGTGTAAAGAGGTGAAGATACTAATCCTTCAGAAAACAGAGCTGTAGCCAGGCCCAGTGAGTGGCAAAAAGGATGCTTCAGGAACATCCATCCTCACAAATTACTGCAGGGAAGGCTCAAGTGCCTTAATCTCCACTGCTGATGTTTCTTGACTAGAGTCCCAGAGCCAGTGGCAACCAGTTAAAGATGAACCGGAATTTATTTTCCTGTTGCATAAAGAACTCTCAGCATTTCAGATACTCTTATCAAAGAATTCAGTTCAAAAAGACAAACAGCTTATTACTGCTTTAAAATTTTGTACAGCTGCATTACTGCCTATGATGCCAAATGCCTTGGATAATACCCTGTCAATGATTTCGAAGGTATGAAATGGATCATGGCACCAAAACATAGGCCTGTATATTCTTTATGCTAAAAGCATTGTAGTATGGTTAGTAAGAGTGTGAGGTGTTTTATTAACAAATATTCCAAAGAGCAATATAAATATACATCTCTATCAGTATTCAAGAAAATAAATTAATACAAGGGAAGTAAGTGACTTGGGCAAAGGTATCCAAATTAATTTTTCAGCTATTCAGCAACAAATCAAATTGAAAAAAGCATCTTTAACCAACAATATCTTTGTCTCTTGTGCCAAACTACAGCTGTTTTAAAACAGCAGTAAAGCAACAAGTTCTTGCACAACATACAGAGCTTAAAGGAAATCTCACCATGTAAACTGAAAAGGATAAAAGGGATAAAAATTTAAGATGCGAAAAAATAAAGCACATCCTCTAACCACCAGACAGCTCAGGTCTGCGGCCAACAAGATACTCCATGTATTTGTAATGTAACCAGCAACTGGCTTTCTACCTCTTAAATTTATAAATGAACTCATGCCTACATAGATGTCATTCAAGGATTCTTCTCCTGTTGATATGCTGTCAGGTAACCAGTTGCTCTAGGTCTGGAGAAGGAAACAACTGCAAGAACAAATTACGATGTGGAGATGTTCCAAATCATACACTCCCTGACAAGTGGGCTGCAAACAATCAAGAGAAATTTCTTCCATAGAAACGGTTTCACCATTTAGAGACCATGTGGGATGCTAAAAGGGATTTGCATTTTGTTATTTTCCACCACACACAGAGTCATATCACATTTTTTATAATCCTTTTATTTATTTATGTGAAGTTTGCAAATGTTGCTGATCAGCAACTCTTTATGTACAGAGAACAGATAAAGTGCAGGCTTGGTAAAGTAAGAGTAATGATAGCAAGGACATGTTCTTAATTTATGGCCTATTTTGTGGCTTTTTCTTAGATTAACAGCACCTGGGGTTGGAAAAATTATACCAATACATTACTGATTTCTCCTTTCTACTTTATTCACTTGCTTTCTTTTCTTTAGGCAAATGGTTTTGCTTTGGAAGAAGGAACTGCAGATCAGACCTATATTTAAGTGGTCACCCTTAGGCAAGGACCAAGAAAGGACTGGGAAAAAACAAAGTCATTCAGAACGCAGTAAGCAAGTTTCATAGACACCGGTTACTGTTAAATTAACCTTCATTAAGTGATTTGAATGTTTAAGATATGTTCTGTTACGATACCATTATGTATTGATTAATGGATTTAAAGAATTGCTGATATTTGGGGTGCTATCAAATGTTATTATAAGATAGAAGGGACTAAAGATGTTCTTTGCATTTTATATCCACTTGAACAATGACATTTTCCCTGTAATTTCAAAGAGAGAGATGGTTACCTGCCTGATATTTTTTGAGAAGCAATACCTGCTGATCTGCTAGAAATAAAACAATTATGAAGAACCTACAGTGTCCAATACTGCTTTCTTAATTCCTTGGGTCTTGTAGTTACCCCAAGTTTTAGTAGAGTAAGTTTCCACAGATAAACACAACCAGTTTCGCCCCAAATCCATGTCAGTAAGGTACTAATTTCAAAAATCCTTAAACTGAGAAAAATTGTTTAGGACTCACTGTGTTTTGGCTGATTTAAGCCTTTGTAATGGTATTTTAAAGTCTGCTGCTGCAGTTAACCTCAAAAACTGAATCCCTAAACCAATCTGATTCTTCAAAATGTGTATCTACTTTCCTTTAAAATACTTAACCATAAGTTGAGTGATTGTCATCCAGTCCACCTCTAGACTTACTGATACTTGTCTACACATTAAGAGTAAGTTGCCAAAGCCTAACTGTTAATGTAGAGATAAAAAAATCTGTCCCATATTCACTTACAAAATGGCTATTTCGCGTCAGTTGCCTAAAACAATGGGGAATACTTAAATGTTACGTAGACTTTATAGAAACAAAAAAAAAAGATGTTATTTTTATCCCTGTTATCTGTTATTTTTATCCCTGAAGTTAAATAACTAACAGTCTTCAAGCTGATATTGCAACAAAACTAAATGTATCTATATCTCTGAAGTTCCTCTCTAGTACTGTAAGCACATTATCTTCCCCTGACTATGCTGCACCACAGTTTTGTCTCCTGGATGGTCATGAAACAAATTACACATTGATGCAATAGCTTATAGGAAGAATAACTGGAAAATTACATAGTATATCCCAAGAGAAGAAATCTAATTTTCATCTGCATTATTTTAAGTCACAATGCTCCTCTGCTTTCCTCTATCTATATATAGATACAGTATTGTTATCAGCAAATACATTTACATAATACAATCATTTCCTAGTGATGAGGTACGATGACACAGACATGAAAAAATGATGTGCATCTTGCAAGCACAACCGTTAGTATTGTCAGGAAAAATACTAAGTCCTTAATATACCTAGTCTTACCCCCTGGCAGTGTAATATCAGGACCTCTGTAGTCCTAACTGATCTATCTTATTCATACCATTTGCTTCTCAGTGTAATGACGTAAATAGCTTCATGAAAGAGATTTGAGCATATCTGAACCCCATAAGGCTGTATAATCTCTTCTGTCAAGATCTAAGTCTCACTATTGAGATAGAGAACTAGTTCTAGAATTGTAGTATGACCTAGGTTCTTTTATTGCATTTTGCAAGGAAACACAGAGAGAGGATGGTGGGATGTCTTTATAAATATTAAAGAAGTGACAAAATGAAAATTTCTTCATAGCACAACGAAAGCAGCTGTAAAGTCTGCTCCCTAACACTGAATAAGCTGAGTTCATCACCACCAAGGGAAGAGCATAAAACAGTACAAAGCCTTTGAGAATAACTTCAGATGTCTGGAAGAAGACCATCTATTTGATATTTTAGACACATTTTTACTTTGATAAACAACCCTAGGTAACTAAATCATAATAATAATAAAGTACAGTAAATTAATAAGTTAATTCTATTCATTATGTCTCTAGAACAGCACTTAAATATTTTAGTTCTTTTATTAAGTTATATTGCTTTATTCTAATAGCCTAACTTTTTTTGTTCACCATACATGTCCCAGTACACAGTACTTTATCTAAGTGCATGCAATTCAGAAATTCTGAAATATCTTCCAAAAATTGTACAGTTTGTACAAAAAATGAAAAAGTGTTGTGTAACCAACATGAAAGTTGTTACCTATTTCTTTTCTAAGGTACATATGAAATTTTATCTTCAAATATGCCCAGAAAGCCATGTAGAGAAATAGTTTACAAAAAACGTCTAGAAAATAACATCCTCCCTGAGGAAATTTCCTTGAGCCCTTTCCAAGCTGTTTTCATCATCTTACATCTAACACAGGGACTCCTGCCTCCCCCTAGGCTCAGAAGGCTTCCAGGATTTCCTGACATTTAATTTTACAATTCTCTTTTCCACAGCCTTATTTTTTGGTTGTTGGCTGGTTGGCTGTTTTTTTCTCCTAACAACATAGACAAAAATAAAGTACACATAGAATATTCTTGATTGGTAGTTGAAAATAAGTTGTACATTGAAACCAACGTATTTTAAACATGTCCTCATATTCATCTACCATGCCCTTTACAGTCCACCCAAATTGCTTGTGTGAATGTCTGGTTTTATTATGACTTTAGATATGGCTATCGAAATCTGACATATAAGTACTTTGCTGATAGCAGTTCATACATTCCCAGCAAAGAGTGAAGCTTTTTAGATTTACAGTCTTATAACTGAATTTCCTTAAGTATTATAAACTATCAACTACCTCTTTACTCAATTCCATTGTCTGCTTAAATCAAAGCTAACAAGTATCCCTAGTGGCATAAAAAATTTACCACCTCAGCAAACTATTCCCACAATCCTTTCTGTATGCAAGAATGATTTTTCAAATTAGCATGAAAAAAGTATGTTTTATAAAACATCAAATATGCTAATTAAGATTAGCTCTAATTTCAAATGAGAAATATATGCACTTTTTCTTTGTTCCGTAGGTCAAAGCAGAGATGGTATTCTTGAAATATTACGACACCTAATTCTCTAGATGCTGGCCTTGATGGGTTTGAACTCGAAGGCATACAGGCCCTACTTTTAATACTTTAAAATTTACGAAACATGACAATACTTATATTCAGTCATAACAGAAAAGATAGATTGGTGTTGATCTATTCAAATGATTGACTGAAAAATGCACTCCACGGTAGACTTCAGTCCAAGAATCATATAGAATCATAGACTACCAGGTTGGAAGGGACCACAAGGATCATCACTCTTATAAATAGTAAACAGTTTTCAACCACAGTAGTTTTTAATTACTTGACTCAGTGATTAAAAATCTTATATTCAGACAGACCTTTTAGAGAATAAATGTCTTTGTGAACAGGCTACATTAATATTTGGTCTAAATCCTGTAATGAGAATCAGGTAACCATTTTATTATGCAGCCTCCTAAAGAACTTCACAATAAATTGAGAAGTTGCATTTCCTCCTCATCCCCCTTTTAAAGTTAGAATCATAGAATCATTTCAGGTGGAAGAGACCCTTAGGGTAATCAAGTCCAACCATAATCTAACTGTAGCACTAAACCACGTCCCTAAGAACCTCATCTAAATGTGTTTTAAACACCTCCAGAGATAGTGACTCCACCACTTCCCTGGGCAGCCTGTTCCAATGCCTGACAATCTTTCCATGAAGATTTTTTTCCTAATAACCAATCTAAAACTCCCTTGGCACAACTTGAGGCCATTTCCTCTTGTCCTATCTATTACTTGCTACTTGGGAGAAGAGACCAACCCCCTCCATGCTACACCCTCCTTTCAGGTAGTTGTAGACAGCAATGAGGTCTCCCATCAGCCTCCTTTTCTCAAGGCTAAACAGCTCCAGCTCCCTCAACCATCCCTCACAAGACTTGTGCTCCAGACCCCTCACCAGGTTCATCACCCTCCTCTGCACTCTCTCTAGTACCTCAATGTCCTTCTTAGAATGAAGGGCTCAAAACTGAACACAGGATTCAAGGTATGGCCTCACCAGTGCCAAGTACTGTAGGACAATCACTTCTCTAGCTCTGCTGGCCACACTATTCCTGATACAAGCCAGGATGCTGTTGGCCTTTTTGGCCACCTGGGCACGCTGCTGGCTCATGCTCAGCCAGCTGTCAATCAACATCCCCAGATCCCTTTCTCCTTCATTTCAAGAAATCACTGCGTATAGCACACTTTAAAATAGCCAAGGCTGCCTAGGTGGCCATAAATAAAGAGTCAAGCAGTTGATGTGTTCCCTCACTGTAGGTAAGCACCTGACAGATGTAAATCTGGGCATCTTTATTATGTCTTTCAGCCTGGACTAGAAAGGAATATAGTGGGAGAAGGGGGCACTGCATATGTGTGGGTGTGAGCAACAGCTGCCAAAGAGCCCACAGAATGGTCCTGTTCTCAAAATAGCTTAGAGAAGAATTGAGACTGCTCTAGATAATTTTTCAGATCTGGAATGAGGTGTACGTCTTACCAACAGAGCAAAGACAAAACTAATCCATTTGTGGACGTGTTACACTCAAGTGTAACTCAAAAACCACATTCCGATTTTTATTAATGTATGCAACAATGCTAACTCATTGGCTTGCATGGCTGTATAAAGGGACAGAATTTGGCCATCTCTGCCTTTTCTTCTGTTTACTTACTCTTTGCAATGTTTTTCATATGGGTAGACTTCTGGTATACATTTTCTAATCTAAACAACACAAAAATTGCAGTACAGCATAGCATTTCCACCTTTTTCTGAGGCTATGCAAGTAATAAAGAGTCCCAATTCCTGTATTAATACACCAAAGATAACATTGCATGCTATAAAAAGAATGGACCATTGAAGTACAGTTTACAGGTGTAAAGTTGCAGTTTGGGTTTTTTTTTCTTAACATATCATTTGATGAGCAATCTATCTTTCTTTCTTTAAGTGTTTACAGAACCTTAATCTTTTTGAGCTGATTTTCTTTTTGTTCAGTTTGCTGCCAAAAAGAATATAAAAGCTTCCATATGAGACTACATTGCTAAAACCAAAAGGAAAATATTAGGAATAAATACAATATTTTGAGGTTTCTTTGTTTGTTTTACCTCTAATACTGGGCACACTGTTTACATAAATCATTTTGCTGTAGAGTAACACATAATGAGTTAAATGTGTGCAAAGTCACAATCAATCATGTTCATTTGTGTTTGACTGACCAAACATTTATGGCACATTAAATCACTTTCTAATTACATTATGAAGGATGAGGAACACACATTCCAAGCTTTCTTTAAAAAATACAGAAGTTTCAGTACACATTCCTGGCAATCTCCTAACTTGTGGGAGACTCCACTAACAACATTTGCCCAAGGAATTTACGAAGACCTGACAGTACTTAAATTCAGCGCTCTAAGTGAAAAGGGGTGGAAGTTCTTTTAGAAAATGGACATATTTCTTTTTAATAGAGTCCGCTTTAACAATTCCAGTCAATGTAGCTGCTCTCCTACAATACACGGTAGATTCACAGCCACCACTAAGTAACGGTTTTCTCTTTCAAATAGAGTTTTAAGAGTAAGACAGCTTGAAGAAAGAACATTCTTTGAGCTAAATAAAGAAACAAGACTTTTGCTGTCGCCAACTGAGTTGGATTCTCTTGAAGAAGTATGTCTCAGTTCTAATGCATTTTAGCTTTAGACTTCAATATAATCAGAAATATTTGGAAATGACGATATACATTTTACTTGTCTGGACAATTCGTCCTTAGTGAAGTAGCAGGCATCCTTTTAAGCAGTACTAACAGTCTTGCGTTCTCCAAACACACTATTTGATGGTGTTTTTTCTCTCATTGTCATCTGAAGATGACATCCGAAGTAACAGAAGTTAAGGTATGCCTGCATCCTATTCTGTTTCTAACTGTATCTAATCACAGATTCAAGAGCAAAACTGACATTAATATCTCCCTCCAAATCAAAATCATTGCTATTTTTATGGTCACTGGATGTATATAGAAATACTCAGATGTAATCTGAGTACTGCCTTGCAAAGCTGAGCCTTCAGCTTAAAATTGTTCATCAGTGAGAATGTCCAATCTGTCACTGTATTTAAATTGTTATAAGAATATATTAGAAAATTTTTTTTTAAAGGGACTGAATGTGGGTAAGATAATGGCATAAGTGGTTAGATATATTTCCTGGAAAGCTTGTACCTTTACGTTTGCAGTTTTTCACTTGTCTAAACAATTTAACTACAAATCCAGGCCATAAATGTGTCTCTCTCTAGTACAGTCCTCCAATAGTCAGGTATTTATATACTTTACCACTTTCTGAATCTCTCAATTTTCTCACTGCAAGTTTAAATTCAGTATTAAAACAACTTGCGTTAAGACTGAATATACCCATACATTTGGATCTCTCTGAGAGAAAACTGATCCCTTCTGATTTTTGGAAAGGCAAAAGCTGAGCAAAAGTTTGAGGCCTACTTGTGATTCCAAGAGTAAGTTCATAGAATAGGTTGCCTCAGTAATTTGGATACATTCGTGTGACTGTTAAAAATGTTTGAGACTCCTGAGAGTCCTGGGTTACTGCACCAGACAAGAGTGAGTCAGACCAAAACGCCCAGCAAGAAAAGAAGTTCATAAGAGAAATAGTTTTCTTTTGGGATATAAGTAGAAAGGATTAATACCAAAGTGACCATATGCTGATGAGTCACAGACAGTTCCCAAGTTTGGCATTACTGAGGTAAAACAGCCTTTTTTTTTTTTAAGAACATGAGTAAAGATGCCAACATTTTAACTGCAGACGGTAAAGTGCAGACCCCAGGCTTGTTTCCATTTTGAATACTGGCGCACTTTTTTGACTATTTGTAATAGTCTGGAATGTTCTTGACGTACAGGAGTTAGTTGTCTCCAATTTTTTGGAGGTTTCCAAAGGATGCCTTAATAAGAACTTCAGGACATCAAAAGAAATACTCATTGCCCTGCACTGAACAGTACTGGCTTTGTCATCTGAGGATATTAGGCTCCCTTTGTTTTTTTTTTCTTCTTACTTGCACAATGGACTTGAAGTGGTCCATGGCCTACCTTGTACTTCAGGGTTTCCCATCCCACTAATAATATTAATGGCATTGGAAACTGAACACCCTTTATGTTTGGAATCAGTGTCCCAGAAAGGCACAAGGAAAGAAGCAAGGATTGCTGCAATCAAGGCCTTGATCCAGTGAACTAGTACAGCTGCCACAAGAAGTCTAGGAATAACTGGGTTAAAATTTAGCCATGTAAGTTGAGAAGAGCTCTTTGAGGAGAAACAAATACACAAATTATAGTGTAGGAAGTCCAGGCTTCAGTTCCAAAAGATGTTTTTACTCTCACAGTCAGAGGTCCACAAGCCACTTGGTGTAAAAGACCAAAATGATCAGTCCTTTTTCCTGGACACTTTGTTGCTATATGGGATATATATAAATCATATTTTTGTTTACCAGCGGGGGCTTTTCTCAAACATAAACACATATTTTGTCTAAAACAAAGCAAAACACAAAACACCAGAAATATCTCCCTAGAAATGGGTGATGCTTAGGAACAATCATTTAAAGGCCAAACACTTGCTGAATAAAAATAAAAACATAACTTGACAGAACCTGGCTCATTGCCCAATTTGCAGCAGAGAACTTTTGTACATGAGTGTGCACTGAGGTTTTTTTGCTTACAAATCCACTAATGTGTTCTTATCTGTTTCATATTTGAGCCATGTTTTCTACTCAGCTCTCTGACAAACTGAATTGTGGACTCACACATTCTAATGACACAAGATATTACCTTTATGAATGATCTCATAGAGAAGAGGTTGGCTAACATTGTTGAAAGGCCTGGTGCCAGGCAGCTCTGGGCTATGAAACCCAGCTTGAGCTCAGCAAGACAGATTGCATCATCTCCTTCTTTCCAGTTCCAGCTTGGGATATTTAGCAGGTGAGCCTGGAAAACAAACAAAGAAACAAAAACACTGGTGAAGAACCAGAAATACTTCCTCAAATACAGTACAGTATTGAAGGAGATAGTAGCAAACAATTTTCTTTGCTACTGGCTTGACTTCTTCTAAGTTGGCAGAAGCACTCCAAGTATTTCAGGGCTTCTAAGTCTACGCTAAGAAATGTTCCAATCTTACCTATTACAGACAAAATCTTACATTTCTCAAGCCATATTCTGGCTGTGACACTCTGCCAGGCCCATCCTCACACCTAAACAAACCATAGACTCTTGTAAAGTTTTCCTTCCCTTCTGTGTATTCCTTTTACTATGCTTTGAGCTACTCTCTGCCTTATAAGTCATATACATAATATGCAGGAATCTAATATAACTTAGATTACAACTTGTGTGAAGCTGCAACCTTTATAAGATTGCTATTTAATAAGTTATAAATCTTACGTCTTTTCTATGTCATTTCTTCCATCCTAAAGGATAACACTTGTCTTAGTGAAAATCCAAACTTTTTTCTAAGACTGCAAATTATAAGGATAGAATAAAGAAAATAGCTGATCAAGTGAGACCTCTAGTATTGTCACTGGTCAGTTAGATACGTACTCATCTTCTTCAGTTATTGGCATGACTCTGTCAGGTTCGCTCTTCCATCTGCCTTATAAAAATGCATAGACATAAGGAAACAGAGGCCTTCATGCTTGTTTCCCATCATAAATTAATATTACATTTCAGTGCTATGATAAAAGCTGTTCTTGAAGACACATTCATTGGAAATACAAAGAAAAATGCAGTATTTAAAGGACCTTCCTCTCTCAACGTGTTTAAAGCAGACAAACATCTTGCTTTTATTCTATAAAAACACAGGTACAGGCTCCTTCCATTCACGTACAGGAAGCGGTCATCACCAGCAACAGTAATTGCTCTTGTTCTAGCCAAATTAATTAAGATCTCCCTAGCCATGCTTTTTCTCCAACATTGGGCACTGGTTGATGCTTTTAGAAATAACAAAAGAAGCAAGTCACATATGACTACTCTGTCCTCTGATATATTCCTTCTAGCCCTGCAGTTTATGGGCTTCCTCATCTCAGGACTGAATGAAATTACCTCATTGCATTTAAAACCCACAGATTTACCATAAAAAATCTGCACAATTTCTTTCCATGAATTTTGAGGTTCACAATATTTTTAGGAATAAATTCCACAACTGAATTATGCTTTAAATGAAAAAGAAAAAACAAACCACACTTAATTTTACTTACTTTGTATCTGCTACTTGGCAATTTCAGGTCTACATTGTCACACAAGTAACACAAAATCAAAGGAAACCTCTAATAAGACAATAATTCTATGCATTTTTTTTAAGTATCCACAAAGAACTAATTTCAGATGACTTGCCTAGAGGCTATCAATTCATCTTGGGTAGCTCTAGTGCAATGAGATGAGCAAGACTTAGAGAAGCCAAGTGGTTAAAAGCTCATCTGGAATCAATAGCAGCTATGGACATTGTAGCTTTAAGAATTAGACCCTAGGCAACTAATGAATGTCAGAGGATTTTGATAAGGTCCCTTACAAATATAAATAAAACTGAGTTACCTTGTAACTGGATTACATGATAAGGCTTATTAGGACATTTTTGTTCAGAAAGAAAAATACTATAAGTAGAGACAGAAAAAATGTGTATGAGTGAATGCAATGTAGCAAAAAACTCCGGGGAGAGACACTGTTGGTTGCCACGTTACCTTATTGTGATACTGCAACATCTGAGTGATAATTCTTATCTTCGGATGATAATTCTTTATTGAAATAACTCTAAAAAAAAATAAAAAGAAATCAAAACAAAACTTTTAGCTGGTGGGATATCCAGATAATGTATCCCAATACATTTACTGTGTTGTCGAGTTTCACAGTTAAAATTGTACTTTCTTATTCCTCTGGCTGCAAAGCATACTGATTGAAGTCAGACCTATGCAATATTTACATCTAATGAATTCAGTTAATAACCATCAACTAATACTAGAGAACATCAATCTTCGGGAATTATTCAGCTGAATGGTTTACTCTCACAGAATCTGTGGAAAAAGAAACTACTTCTAGCAGCTCTGTTCAGATACTGTAGACATTCTGTTAAGCAAATAATACACTTGCAACTATTATGTCATCTTCAATTATTATCTTCATGTCTTTGAATCACCATAATTCATAAGTTTTCCCAATGATAAGTGTCTGAAAATAATCCCTTTCTTTCTGGTGCACCACATATTATTTATTTATAGTTGCTAGACATTTCTCATATTCAAAAACCTTGAATAATTTTGTTTGACATAAATCCACATGCAATTTCATCTTAATTTTTATGGATTGTTCCAAAGCTCAATATTGAAACTGATATTTGAACTCTGAATTTATAAAATATGGGGCTACTTCCATAATCTGCAACTTGACTGCATTCTTAATTATTTAATGAGCCTAAGATATCCTCAACCACATACATATTAAAAGTGGCTGCAAAGAAAAATGTTTGAGAAATGAGGGGATTGATAACGTGTTATAAAGAGAGAAACATTCAATTTAAAAATTGAAAAAGCATTGAGCAAAATTAAAGACAGAAACAATCCCCCAAATCAGTTCTGTATATACACACTAAAGGTAGAAAAAGAAGATAAAATAATAAAAATGAAAAATCATCAGAATTATTATGGAATCACCAGTCCCATAAAGTCTGAACACCATAACTCTTCACACTCGTGTTTTGTAGGAAATATCTTGCAAACTGCTGTTCTGGCTTGTGCTTTGAAGCATATCAAAGAGCATGAAATGGGTAAAAAAAGTTGTATGCATTACTTTAGTTTATTTTCTAGATTGGAAGGAGAAAACAAGTCTTGCTTCTAATTTTCCATTTCTTACTGAATTACTTAATTAAACACTCAATTTTGTTGAATTTGTTAAATAAGATAACACAGGAGAATTCCACTCTTAACACTTCTGCATTTTATTACTTTAAATGTATTAAATCTATTAAGAATGCACTAATCTGCAACTGGAATGTTTTTAAAGTGTTTTATGCAGTTAATGTAAAAATAAATTTTCCTAAATTGAAACTCCAAAACATGTTTGGAAAATGAAATAGGCATATTTAAGCCCCACACCTTTCACAGATAGCCAGATCTCTTCCACCCAATGAACCTCTTCCAGAGGAATTTTATTTTATTTCTCCCCTTACTTCAATTCACAGCATGCGAACATCTGAAAGGCCAGTAAAATTGTCTCATAATACTGACCAATTCTATGTTAGAGAATTTTTAACAAATCATCGACATTTAAAAAAGGAGAGACTAGTTTCATTAAAACTAGGGTTATATGAACAAAACACAAAAATGGAATGGCTTAGCTTTGTTGTAACTCTAGCTGCCATCTACTGACCGATTCTCATCATCTTCCTTCAGAAAACGTAAAGAGGAAAGCAGGAAAAGATCTGGTGATCCCTAGTGTGGTAAGTGCCTTGTCAATAAAAATAAGGATTGTTTGATCCTCAGTGTAAAAAATGAGGACAGAGCTAGGAGACCACTGTACGTTACCACCATGATGTGTATATGTTGCTTTCCCCCAAGCACTGTAATTACTTGTAGAAGTAAACAAGGAACAATGAGGGATGAAGTGATTAAGGGTCCTTCTGTCTCATCACTAGCAGCAACCCATGCAGTACATGCACTCGGGTATCATATTGTTGCAACATCATAACTGCATTCTCTTTCCTCACATTTCTATTGGAACTGTGTTCAGCCATGAATACTTAAATCCTAGGTCCTGCAAAATAACTAGTAGTACAAAACCTTGTGCTCCAAGTGTCTCTTCCGACACACTCTTTCCAAAAAAGCTAAATTAAAACAGTTTAGGCAGGAATTTAGGTCATCCTCATCTCTGAACTTTCGAGACAATCTTGTAATTTGTCCTCTAAAAAAATTCCTGCAACGTTCTTCAAGTGCAACAGATCAGCAGTAAAACTCTATGTGTCTGTAGTCTATCTAGACACCAGAAGTTAGCTAATCAGAGTTCCCAATCAAAAACCTATGAAAAACTAATGATTTTACCTCATAATATTGGAGGCATCTTCAGCATCTGGGTCAGCGCAGTATTTATTGGCAAGGATTAGGCATGCATCTGCTGACTCTATCNAAAAAAAAAAAAAAAAAAAAAAAAAAAAAAAAAAAAAGAAAAAAAGAAAAAGAAAATATCAATAGCAACCTCCCTTTCCAGCTCTTCTTTCATCATAAAGTATTAGGGAATCCAACACTGCCAGCATGAGTGCGAATGTCAGTTCTTAACACTGATGGTCAAAAATGTGACAAGGCTAACATGAGTTAATGTGAGTGATGATAACAGTTCTCACATACAGCAACCTCATGAAACTTGCTTATGATGCTCAGACCAGGTCAGTAGCTCAATTATTGACTCTTACATTGTATCAGCTGAGGCATGATGTTAATAGACATATCTTTTGTAACCAGATACTGAAATTTAGACCCCTAAATCCATAGGAAGTTCCAGTTATATCAGTACAGTGCACCCACAAGTCCTGTAGCTTTGTTTGGGAATTTAGAGACAGGAAGAGGCAGCTGAACTTCGGATTTAGAATCTGAGCACCCGTATGAGAAAGTGGGAGGAGGAGAACTGATGTGTTCACAGGACTTCTATGTTCACACAAACCTTAGCTCTGTTAAACTCAAAGCAGATGACAAAGGTATTTTTCAGTGTATACAACCAAATACCAACACAAAGAAGGGTGGAACATAGAACACAAAATAACAACGCACAATTTTATGGTCATAACTAGAACATTATGTTCTGATTAACTGAAACAGTGTGTGTTGGACTACAAAAGGTTAAGCAATTTCTGCAGCCAAAATGGACAAAAGACATTATTAATAATCCAGAAAGTCTTAATATTGAACTAAAATATTCCTGGCTTAAGTAGATTATTTACATTCTGTTAAAAAAAAAAAAAAAAAAAAAAAAAAAAAAAAAAAAAAAAAAAAAAATATAAACACATAAAAATAAAAAAAAAAAAAGGCAACATGAAAGAGTTAATGCTGTAAATGCTGTATCTGACAGCTTGACATTTTTTAAGCTTCGTGCTTTGCTTTAAGATTACAGAACAATTTACCATAGAGAATTTTAGACAATAAAACCACCTCCTTTTAGCTACCAAAAATCTTAAATTGTATTTTTTTCCAGGATTCTAGACAACAGAAAAAGGGGTTTATAGATGAAAAATCATTTTCTAATCATTCTGATGAAGGTAAGACAATAGCATTTTAAGCAATTACTCTAAGACAATGTTCAATTATATCAAACACTAATGTAAAATAGACTCTTGAATTAAACTCCAACGAAAAATTCATAAAGTGTTCAACAGAATGGCAGACAATGTCTCTTAAATTGCAGTGTTACTGTAGCTTTGAAGATCTAAAGACATAGGGAAAATGAGGTTCACAAGGATAGATACTATAATTTATTAGGCAAGTTACTAGGGATGGAAAAACAATCTTTTGGGGTTATATGGAGAAAATCTTTACTTTTTTTTTTTTTTTTTCCAAATAATGCAGTGAGTACTTTAAAACAATTAAGTTAGCAGGAGAACAAAACAGAGCTGTTACCTTCACTCTCGCCAGGTCATGGGGATTAAGGACTGAACCCTGATAAAATTCCACCTGAGTGAAGTGTCGTTTAAAAAGAGCTTCCAGCTCAAGGTTAGGGGAGATACTGCATTAGGAAGAGGAAGAAAACACAAGAGCAAATGAAAAGTCAGTTTTCATAACTGGTCCATTTCCTTCATTTATAAACCAACCTATTTATTTATTTTAGGTATTCAGACTCCTGCTGATGCTTTTCCTGTGGCATGCAAACAGCGTGCAGTACTTAAAAGACAAATACTATATTGCTTTCACTTTCTTACTTCTGGCCCACTTCATTGCGCTAGTCTGCCTGTTCACTATTTATTAGTTTCTCACAGATGTGAATCCAGAAGAATTGGTGCAACCATTTGAAAACATGCTCACACAGCATTCTCCACACAAATTGTCTAGTAAGAAAATTATTCTCTGTCTGTCCCCACCATTGTTAAAACAGTCAGGACAAGATTAAAAAAGTGTGCAAGTGCTGCTGGTTCTTAGTTTTTCAGCTTCTGTTGTTGAATTATCATAAATGATTCCTTAACTTTTTAACCATTTTCTTTCACAAGCAGAAAAGTGCCGAACTTGCTGCTTAATGCAAAAAAAAACCAAAAACATTAGTCATTCATAGCTTGCAACACTTCTAAACAGATGCCATTCCAGAGCAGAAAAGACCTTTCCTACTGCCTCTCTCTCTCTCTAGCACACAGCTATTTCTAGCAGCTTCTCCCCATAGATTCAATGGCATATTACATGTAGTGCAGAGCCTACAATAAACCATAACCACCCTAAGACACCCTTCCAAATCCCACACCAGAAAAATGCAAGAGACTATGTGTGGGTAGGTATGGGTATATGAGTAAGAGAGCAGTATCTGTAATATATCTCATTTATATTAAAACTACATCTGCACCTACAGTTTTCTTTTTATAGTTTGCAATATGAAATAAAATTTTTCCTAGTGAAATCAAAGGTGAAAATGTGTTTTCAGATAGCATAAGTTAACGTGACATACAGTATTTTTCACTATTTTTACTGATTTAAACAATTTTGGTAGTTCTCTAGAAATATTTGAAATAAAATTCTCACATCTATTTATTTCAGTTTTTTACTTCATAATTCCATTCCCACTTAGACTATGTGCTTAGCTATCCACCTCACAATTGAAGTGACTGGGTCTGAAGTCTGTCTGCCTGAAACACCTATACTTAGCAACATGTTACAAAACAATTGCAGAAAACAACTAATTTTTCAAAACAAATTGTTAACAGAAGTAACTGCAAACACTAGTTTTATAGTTATTTGGAGCTTGAAAGATCCTCTGTCTTACCAAAACAAAAGATACGACTTAATATAATGAGTATCAGTAATAGATAATAAGACTAATCTTGAAAGATTACTCACTTATGCAGAAAGACGATTTCTACGTTGACATCATCCCTATCCTTGTGCAGGAAGTCCTTCAGGAAGTTGGACACACTTTCAAGTGTTATGTGACCACAGACAACTATGTGCCTGTTACAGAAAAATCAGAGTTAATCTTGCAAAGAATATAAAACAAGCAAGAAAGCAAAGAAGGAAATGGTAATTTATTGGGCAACCAAAAGTATTAGTCTCTTCTTGATGTTTCTT
Organism: Pampusana beccarii; assembly: GCA_013399365.1. Taxonomy (NCBI): domain Eukaryota; kingdom Metazoa; phylum Chordata; class Aves; order Columbiformes; family Columbidae; genus Pampusana; species Pampusana beccarii. The sequence continues at coordinate 646,101 of VWYH01002407.1, read as the reverse complement.
TAGATCTTATTCCATGAAGTCAGAGAATGAAAACATCAGTTCCAAAAGGTGCTTTGTAATTGCAAGTACATATACACTCTTACTTGCAAAGACTACTATTAACAAACCATTTGGCCAAGTTGTATTACACATTTAATGGCGAGTGGCATCATTTATTTATATGTTTATACACTGCATTAAGCAGTCCCTTTCAAAGTCATATTTCTTTATTTTACAATTTCTCCACATCTTTACCTCCTCTACTGAGATTTACTGTTCAAATTTTTGGTTTATGGCATAATGAGACAGCAAATCTCCCTAAAATGATTCAATATTTTTCCATGGTTGAAAGCAGACACTTAGGCCAATGAGGGCAGTCCAAAGCTTGCCAATTATAGGACATAAGCCGTTAAAAAGAAATCTTTTTACTAATGTAACTCCTACAAGGAGGGTACGTTACAATTAGAAAACATTATTTATTGCACTATTGCAGTAGATTACTTAGAAAAATCAAAGTTTACACAGGCTGTGATCTTACGAAGTTTTCTGTTGCTCCATGTTTCCATTAATAGATGCATCTGACCATGCATCTGACTAAGATGGAAGTACAATATATATCTACACTCACCCTTGAATTCTACATCTTAAATTCTGAAATGCTGAAGAAAAGGCCTAGGAAATAGCACTCTTCCTGACTTCAGGGATTTTTGCTCCTTTATTATTGTAAAGGAAAGTCCAGAAGTTTGTGATTGGAATATCCTACACTGTCTCACAACTTCTTTCATGGAATAAACTCAACCACAGTTTCCATTACTGTCATGGGTTTAAGATGGATGATGATTTTGATATGCCTACTGCTAACAGTTCCCACTACCACATTGCTCACGGAAGTCAAGAAGAGGGACAATGTGCTATAGACACAGTTCCTGAACTAACAGAAAGTCAACTTCATTGCCGTCATATAGGCTATGCACAAACACTACAAACACACAATCTCACAAACTTATTTGGCACTTGAACTGCCAAATGTAAAGCAAAGTAACTCCAAGGGTATGAGGCAGACCATCCAAGTCTCACCTACTGCATAACTGTTCTGCAGAAAACTCAGTAAAGCACAAACCTCATTGGCTGGAAACAACAAATAATAGGTGGCAGCAATGATTACTTATGTAATAGGCTATAATAGCAGCCTCTTCTTGCTTCATAGTTTGATGCTGGATGAAATGTATGTGAAAAGTGCTTAGAACTCATTGGAAAGGGGATAATTATGTAGAACAAAGAATAAATCAGTAATATGCATCACACAGTGAATAATATCACCATCGTGCACTGTTACTTTTGCAGTGGTTCAGTCACTAGAACAACAAAATATTATAAACTATTATACCAGTCCAGCACAGCTTACGATATCATTCTACTACGACTTTTATTAATAGTGTAGCATGGAGTTTTAAAGCTTTATTTAGAAATACGATAAACTGAAACACTCCTTTTCCATGAGTTCTTAGTGACATCATGAAGACTCAGACATAATTTTAGAAATAGCAGCAGTTTAAAACTCCAATGGTTTCATTCTTTTTAATAAGCAGGGAGTATATGTTTATATGAGACTCAATACAATTGACTTCTATTGCTAAACTAGCTAGCCAGAGTGTCTGCTTCGGCTTCAGTAAGATTTTGCTCAATTTTAACATAAGTATTTGGTGTCGTAGGTCTACAAAGTGCTGAGTTCTCAGACTGTAAACATGTAAAACCACAAAAATCCTTGCGTTAAAGCTCTCCTCTTTTATGAGGTGGTAAGCACAATACCTGAAAACAAGACATCCTTTTTTGGTGCAAGATGTCCTTAAGAGGTTTCCTCTGGCATCTTTGCACTTGGCAGAGTTTGCAGCAGCCTCTGTACTGGCCAAAACCATGCCTACATTCCTACCTTCAGAAACACTCTTCCTCAGTTTCCCTAGTGGTCAATTGCGCAAGCTGCCAGCACTGTGTCTGCACATGTTATTGTACTCACAGTTAGGTCAGGATAATAATCTCCAAATCATAAGGGTAAACATGATTTCGAGCACTAAGATATATTCCTCACCAAACAGATGAATGTGCATCCAATATATCAATGTAAAATGAAAACCTCAAGATAGTTCAGATGCTGAAGAGATGTTTAAAACCTGAGTAGTTTACTAGATCTAAATTCTGAACAGACTGTGTTTGATACACTGACATCCCCCAGTCTGTATGTACAGCCAGGGTTGCCGTCTCCCAGGTGCAAAATCCAGCACTTGCCCTTGTTGGACTCCATGTGGTTAGTGACTGCCCAGTTCTCCAATTTGTCCAGATCCCTCTGCAGGGCCTCTCTGCCCTTGAAAGTGCCAACAGCTCCTCCCAATTTTGTGCCATCGGCAAACTTACTAAGTTACCCCTCAAGTCCTGAGTCTAAGTCATTTATGAAGACATTAAAGAGTGCTGGCCCTAAGATGGATCCCTGCGGAACCCCACTAGTGAACCCCACCATCCCAACATACCCCCATTTACTAGAACACTTTGAGCCCAGGCCATCAGCCAATTGCTCACTCACTGTATTGTGTGTTTATCCAACTGTATGCTGGCCATTTTGTCCAGGAGAATATTGTGAGAGACAATATCAAAGGCTTTACTAAAATCCAAAAAGATCACATGGACAGGCTTCCCTTGGTCAACCAGGTGGGTAACCTTGTTGCAGAATAAAATTAAGTTTGTTAAGCAAGACATTCCCCTAGTTAACCTGTGCTGGCTGGGACCAATGACTGCTTTGTTGTTCAGATGTTTTCACCAACTCCCATGATTTTGCCAGGAACAGAGGTGAGGCTGTCAGGCTTGTAGTTGCTGGGGTCATCCCTGTTGCCCTTCTTGCAGACTGGGACAACGTTAGCCAGGTTCTAGTCATCTGTGAGTCTCCAGATTCCCAGGAGTGTTGCAAAAATCACAGAGAGAGGTCTTGCTATGACATCAGTCAGCTCTTTAAGCAACCTTGGATGAATCCTGTCAGGTGCCATTGACTTGAAGGGATCTAGCTGGAGTAGCAAATCCCATACAAGTTTCAGATTGATTGGGAGTTTATCAATTCTTGCAGCCATGGTTTTCTAACCCAGAGTTACGGGGGCCTCCAAGTCTATCATTGGTGTTGAAGATCAAGGACAAGAAAGCATTAAATGTTTCAGCTTTGTCTATGTCCCTGTTAATATGGCAACCGTGCTCATCAAGTAATGGGCCAATGTTATTTCTAGTTTGCCTTTTGCCATTAATATATTTTTAAAAGCCTTTTTTAATGTCCCTCACAGTACTGGCCAGCTTTAATTCTATTTGAGCTTTGGCAGTGCGAATTTCCTCCTTACAGTGGTGAGCAGCATCTCTACAGTCCTCCCATGCTACCTGACCTTGCTTCCACTGACCATGTAATTTCTTTTTTTGCTGTATTTCAAGAAGAAGATCCCTGCTCAAACAAGTTGGCTTTTTGCCTTGCCTTGCATTGGACGTGATCTATTCTTCTCTTCTTTGCTATTCTCATATAGTGCAAGACAGTGTCCTGAGCAGTGATTGCAACAAAAACTCCTGGTTTTCAAACAATATTTTCTGATGAGATACTTGCATTCCTTTTCGCTTGAAAACTCCCACAAAACACCCTCCCTTTTAACATAAATTATATTTTTGCTTAGAAGTAGAAATTGAAAACAGATTTCCTGCTTCCCCAAAGAGAGTTATTAGGTACATTAGTTAAGAAAACTTGGAGAGCTTATACTGTTCCAGTCTGTCCTGTATATGGATTTTAAGATTTATAACTTCCTCTGCTTGTTCCAATAACCATTCCCTTCCCATGTACCACCCATTTTTTTCCACATAGCAAGAGTTTAAGTAAAGCAAACATACCAGATTTCTTTTGCTTTAAGCTATAGTTGGTTGGTAGGAATATATTGTATCAATAACTTTGGGTCAAGAGAAATGTCTAACCTGTGCATTAAGCTTTTGTTTATGAAAAACTTCAAAAGTAATACATTATTCAGCTAAATTATTATGATTTCCAATTGCTGATAAATATTCAGGAGGACTAAGGTTTCCGTTAAGTAATAGTTGTCACTGGTGTCATTGTCTCAGAGGTGAAACTGGTTTAATATACCAGTGGGAATCCATATTGCACAATTGTGATGCTGCAAAAAATCTTTTACAGAGTCTCAAAAGCTTATCAGGAGCCATATTCTATCAACCTATAAAGCCAGACTAATCCATTCTCTCCCATATGTACATATCATTGTCAAAATTAATTACATGACCAACTATGAAAAATTATACACAGTTGAAATTCTCTACAGTATCTAATTTTTTTCCACTCAAGTACTGACATAATGATACACTTGCTAAAAATACACTAGCTTTTTATAAAGTAAACAAAAATGGTGATAAAATGCCCAAAGCTATCACAAACAGTTTCAAGAAGAAAAAAAAATGAAATAAGCAAAAGCTAAGCTATCTAGAATTCTGACATGAGATAATTGAGAACATGCACTTAATCCATGTAAACAGCACTGTAAATGAAAACAGATTCACTGTGAATAGGATTCTTCAAAAAGAATTCTTCTTTGTGTGGTTCTTCCTTCAGAGGACACAATATGAAAGGCAAATCTTTTGCCTGTTTATTTTGAAAGAAATTATACTCATTTTATTGGAACAAGTATAAAGAACTTGAAAAGACTCACTCTAACTAGTCTTTCATAATAAATCAAAGATAATAAATACAAAATTCAGTTCAGCATCCAGTTGAAAACATGGCGTTCGCTTGTCAAGTAACTAAATGAAATGTGGCGCATATTGATCTAAATGTTTCTATAATCATATAATATTTGTATCAAATACATATGCTCAAATATCTTTATGGTCTTTCTGCTTAGTGTTCTGATCATTCCTTCATCTACTGACCACCTCAGTTCTTCCTCTGTATATGAGCAGCAGGTTGCTGTGGTTTAAGTAAACAGGTTCTTGTAAAGTCTAACTGGTTCTCCTCAACAAAGGATAGATCTCAGCCACTTTTTCTTATTAAGAGAAGTCAATATATGTCAACAGAGACTGTACACATGGTCATCTTGTTGATCTATTAGTGGTATGCAATTTTAAAATATACCAGTTTACAATACATTTCTAGCTGCTTGCACTTTTTATGATTTACCTAACATTACTCAAGATTCTATTAATTCAGTTAAATTAAGTGACAACTTTATGCATGTGCTTATGTGTCTCTGTCTTATCTGGTTAAACAAATGCCTTATTTCAATATAAACTCCCCTCTCAGATTAATACAAATAGAGTAATAGTTGCTGTACAGTCATGATTTCATTTTTTTCTCTTTTCTCACAGAACACTTGAACCCAAGGATCACTTATGTAGCCAATGTGTACAGGGAGCCAGGACAATATGCTAGAATATTTTAACCATTCAAAAAACTTGCCTATGTATTGTATATAAGAAAAAAGCAAAGACCGAGAACAACTTATCTAGAACAGACACTTCTTGACCAAAAAAAGACAAATCATATTAGCTTTTAAAAAATAATTCTAGAAGGTATGAAACTAAAGTATTACTCCCAAACTTGCCTTTAGCACTAGTCAGTCATGTCTGTGATGACAGATCATGAAACAGACTCAAATCAAGACATCATATTTTTTTAAAAATTCAACTGTAAGCTATTTTATCACTCTGATTCTCAAACCAGGCTCTAGAAATCTTCTAGTATAAAGACGACAAGTCAAAAATATTCAAGCATATAGCAAACTGTCTGTTGAGTGTGTAACATCCCAGCAACTTTATTTTAATATTTGTTCTCCCTCAACTGTTAGTTAGAAAGTAGATTTTCATTATTCGTTTTATGCCTGAAGGATTAAAAATTTGAAAAGTGTTGAAGTTACTGAGAAGCCCAAAGCACTGACTTTCAAATATCAACATTAAATATATAAAAGAATATGACTACACGGGGACTGAAGATGTGACTGCAGTATCTGAGAACATGACTGAAGTACATTTAATTTCTGTAAATTGGACCTGATAGCTTCAGCTGCCAACTGTTCAGGAACCAGAGTGAACTCACACAGCCTGTACTGAAGCCGCTGTGATTCATTCTGACAGAAACTATCTGTTCCTATCAAAAGGTTCCACACTCTTTGGAATCTCTCTTATATTGTGAGTAAAGAAAAAGGAATTAGGTAATATTAGAAAACACTCAGAGCTATATTCAGCATATGGCATGCAGTACAGATCAGTGGAACAGCACTGGATCATACATCAGATTAACATAAATGGGAGATCATTAATGTCAGGCATTCAAAAGTTACCTCTAATGCAGATATTAATTTACTTTTTGACAAGCCTAAGTATGTAAAATTAAGGATCAAGAAGGAATCACTCAAATTCTCTTAAACATAAAATTGGTAACGTGTGACAAATATACAGACACACACAAGACTCAGCTGTGAATTATAACAGCTATGAAACTGTATGAAGTGTACTTTATACAAATGTGGGTTTCAGTCTTATTCAGTGAATATTGGTAATGTGTCTCTGGCAAGCTTTAAATATTAGAAATTGTTTCTGAAGCTCACAGTATACAGGAATTCACCTACACAGGTCCACAAGTATATTATGCCCACCTAAGTGAGATTTCTACTAGAGAACAGGCTGCCAGAACGCATTTCAGATACTTTAATCCTGAATAGCACATGCCTTTGTTTAAACTGCATATTCGAGCTTGCATCTGTTTGCAACAGTGTGCTCTCGTAGGTAATTCACTGCAAACTGCTTTGTTTATTTCAATATCCTTTCTCAGTTACAGCTAAATGAATTTATCTTACACTTTTATGATTTAAGGAATTGTGCCATGGTTGTCTATAAAGCAAATTAAGAAATAAAAGTTAATATGGTTCGCTGATGTGCATCTGGATTAGTTAAAGTGGCTTCCACTGTACAATTAAAGGATGAATATTCATCCTTTCATTCAGTCTTGATGTCAATATTATCTAGAGTATTTCCACTTCCATAAAAAACACCAAACATTTAGACACAACACAGCTATATCACCATAAAAAATAAGTGAATAATTTAGTATAAACAGAAGTAAAAACTGTTAAATTCTATGCCATGCACAAGGAGTTCGTGCTAGAAAGCTTATAGTAAAACGCAAGAGCAAACCACATCTCCAGCATCAGCACCTCAGTTGCAAACAGTTCTTAACATATTGCTCTAATCTTTCCAAAACCTGGGCTTCTTTCTTGTACTATTTTGTGCAGTGGATATCACACACAAACAAGATACTCTGTTATTACTTTTGAAATTAATTGGAAATATTTTCCTTTAATTAAATTGCTTTCTATGTTCCCACCATTACTAATTTCCAAATTGCCTTATTCGTTTTTTAAATGCTCAACGAGTCAAAAAAATAATTAAATCCTTTGAAAGCAATGCAGTTAGCAAAGGCTTTAAGATTTTTGAGTGTTTCATTCATGACCAGAACTAATGCATTTCCTTCCATAGAAATCACCCCAAAATGTCATGACTAATTTTCTCCAATAGAACCTGAATGAAAACAAAAGTCATAAATCACTAAAACTTGCCGATCAATTCACCACTTCTGCCATCCCATATTGCACTCTCTGTAATGCCCACACTTAAAGTCATGACCTGTATATTTTGTTGAATACGGCAGATCAGCAGATTTACAAACCAGATTGAGTCTTTCTTGGGTTAAACTTTGGACAGCAACAACCGCCATTTTGATATCAAACCACTAAGGGTTTTTTTAGAATTTAGGCAGAGAGAAGGAGAATTTGAATTTTTTACGATATTAACTAGAAATATAAAATTAGTGCTGTTATTGTAGGACTGGAATGCATTTTGAGACCTAGAATACATATTTTTAAAATCATAATATCATAATATGTCACTTCCCACATTTCCTTTCTTGCTTTCATTAGAATGGAAATAGTTTAATAAGCATGTAAAATTGGGGGGGAAAAAAAAGTTTGTACTATTAGTTCTATCTGTCAGTCTATTTAACACTCATCAGTTTTTCTTTATCACTAAGTGAGACTTCATTTGAAACAGTGGGATTAGAAGAATGGGAGATGGGAAACAGAGACACCCCTAGGGATCATAATGCAATTCATGTCACATTCTCTTATTACATTCTCATACCACTGGAAAATAATATCTTACACATTGTATAAAATAATTTAATATAATAATCTAATGTCACTTTCTTTGGAGCTATGCCTCTCATTACTGCAGAAAATGGACCTTTGCCAGAGTATTTGGACAAGCCTTAATTTTTTTTTTCTAATTTTTAATCAAAATCAAATGTCTAATGAGTCCAAGATGGCCCGTCAACTTAAATTATCTGTTTGTCTTTCTGTTTACCATATCTATCTGTCTACAGTTTTTATTTTCCTTTGTGATGTTTAGTTATTGAATCCCATGTTTCCTTCTGGAAGGAATCTCTAACAGATGATTCTTCCCGTTGATACGTTGATGATTTGCTAATTTATGGCTTGTAAATTTAAGAAATCTGAAGACATCTCTGGGAAGCAGAACAGATCATGAGAGAAGAGAAACAAGAGCTTTTAATAGCTTATACAGTAAAGAACTGTGATTTCACTGAAATACAATTTTTAATCTTGTACATAAACTATATCAACGTCTCTGTGTAATTTTTTAAAAATATCTTTAAAATTTAACAGAGTTTAGCATAGATATTTACTATTGCAACAAGATAAGCAGTTTATATATACACATATATGTATATAAAGTTATAATAATCCCTCTGTTAAATATCTATTTATGTGAAGCTGTGTTCTGCTTGATACCCTCATCAAGAATTTCGATTGGATTTGATAGCAGTTTCACAGGAAAAAGGCAAGAAGAAATTATTCCATGGAATTAAAAGTCAATAACTCAATGTAGAGAAAAGACTGAAAAAAATCATTAGGTTATGCAGTCTCTTTTTCAGTCCACTGGTTTACAAATGTTCTTTCCATATGCTTTCTAGAGCTTTGTGCAGGCTGATTTACAATAAGCAAACGTCTTCAACTGGGAAATATTTCACAGAATTAAAATCCAGTCTGATCATATGAACACATGAATACAGAAATGAAACAACTGAATAAGAACAAACTTGATTCCCACATAAATTAGTGAATGCAAAATAAAAGGTTAATTAAATATTAGTAGAGGTAAAACAAATCTGGATCTTTGAACAACAAATCTCAGACCAGACCTGAGTAATATGAACATTATAAACAAATAAACCAAGGTTCTTTTTTGGTTTTGTTTTTCCTGGCTTAGAAGGAGTAACACAGATGATCTTCTAAGTCCCATTTTGGCTAGGACTGAACGTCTAAGTTTGAAATTTCACAAAAAGAGTGCAACAGCAGAATTCTACTTATTCAAAACCATGTATTTCTTAGAAGAAAACCCCTTTGTCTTAAGACTTAAGGCCTAAACTTGGTAAAGAGGTTAGCTGGAGCACTTCAGAAAACCATCCAAAACTGAAGAGATCACTGCCTCTTCCAGCCTTCCAGAGGTATGCATGGATGAACTAACCTGTAGGCTTATTGCTACACTCTGAAAACAACAGCCTGACAGTTACGGTGACAGACTGGCAGATACCATTTCATCCTTCTGTTGTACTTCACTTTCAAAATATCACCTTAAAATGATCCCTTGAATACTAACGCATGAGTTCTGCAGATAGGTTACAGAAAGAGCCTGAACAGAATAAGTCAAATCGAAAGTCTTAAAAGAAACTCGCTGAATGTAGAGAGGGTGTAGAGAACCAGCTACTGGTCTCAAAATTATTAAGAAAAAAGGCTAAGAGGAAATATAATTAATATTCAAGCTATCTACCATTTCAGTTTGTAGCTGATTAAAAAAATGTCAAACAAACCGATAAACCTTCCCCTGCTCGTCTATATAAAATTATACATAATTTTCTAATCTAGAATCTAATCTACAGACTTTTTACAATACTGTAATAAAAGGTCAGATTTTTTTTCCTTATCCACCCAAGTACCTGTAACATCTAGCTTTTATCTCCAGTATTTGTACCCAGTATTTTCTCATTACCATTTTATCTGTTGATAATGGTACTAGTTTGACACTAACTTCCTTAAAGAAATTACCTGAATATAACTTCTTTCAAGCATATGCTTTTATTAGTCATTTCTTAGTGATCTAGTATATTTCAAAATGTTTTAGCGAGATATAGCCTATATACTATAGCAGATATTTTTCAGGGTGAGAACATAATGTTTGGTGATGAAGCAATTAATAAGAGTTAACCTTCATTATAAATTTGTCTACTTTGCATTTTAAAAAAATTTCTTATCTTAAGAAAGAGTAAACTTGGTTCTGTTAAATCTCACAAAGACTCTCTCAGGTAGTTACTAGTCCATTAATAATAAAATTATGCCAACTTCTCTGCAGAGACTTTAAATTATGTTGTTATATACTTCTACAAAAATGAGCAGAACATCGGCTAATACGTAAATAATATTATGTGCTATACTTGCTTTGCAAAAAGTACTTCCCAAAAAGTAAAATAACGACTACATAATTTATCCAGGGAAACACACAGGAAGGACAAACAGTAGCAAATGAATTGCTCATGTGAAAGAAGAGAAAAACTATGTAGGACTCAATGTGGAAAATATCGGAAGCCACATCATTGTTATCCTAAGATGCCTCTTAGCAGTATTACAGTATTTACAGTTCTGATTGCTTCTCACGCCTGAACTTTATTTCCCAGTTACATCTTAGTTACATATAAATATTGAATATTAAGTATTTTCTGTCTTTGTAACTATGGTCTGGTTTTCTGTGTAACATTTCTACTTAGTGGCAACTATAGCAAGAAGCAATTGTTTGGTTTTTTTTCTGAGTATAACTAAACTAAGAAGGCCAGCTTTTTCTTGTCTAATGACCATCTGATACTGGTGTATCAGGGCACGTAGTAAAAACATTACAGAGTCTTCTGAGGAGTTGATCTGTAAACAGTAGCAAAACAGCTGTTTAGCAGTAAACTCATTGCCCACAGAGCAAATGTCATTGTTTACAAATCTGAAATTCAAGGCAACTGTTACCTTTCTTGGTAACTTCATTTTTTCTTTGCACTAGGTTGTAGTTGTGCCAAAGTCATCACCTTACTTACCTATGTTTGGTCTCAGCCACATTTTGTACAGATATATTGGTATGCATTTTGGTATATATGCAACAGTGAGTACTGTTCATTTAACAGGTGAAACTTCAATCAAAGACTATAATAAAATTCCTGCTTTGTGTTCTATGAGACCTCAGAAGTCTCATTACAGGGATATATTACAAAGCAGAGACCATAAATTATATTCAAAATTTAAAATTCCCTATGGACTTTTGTAACAAAACTACCTCGTATCTAGTAAATTTAACCAATAATAATTGCATACTGCCTATAAATGACTTCTGTTTCCAAACTCTGTGTGTATATGTCTCATCTAAGAAAGAAGTAAGCTTCTTCACTGTGCAAAATTATTCCTGTATCTTTTATGAGTCCTTTGGGGACTTCACTGGCTGAAAAGCAAACTGAAATTCAAGATCAAACCTGCTGGTATATTGGTTGTTTCTCTTCTTTAGTAAGTAGAGTTTGTAGAAATAATTTTTATGCATACATTCTAGCTGCTTTGATCGTCACAATTCGATGGCAAGGCTTTCCTTAGTATGAAGGTGATGTAGTGAAATCCTCTGAATGTATATAATCATAAGCTAATTTTAACTTCCCATCTAGATGTTTAATAATCATATAGAAGTATGTTTTTCCACAAACATAGTTCATGAAGTAACATATAAATATACATATATAAATGCTACAGAGCAGCTTCCATGTACTTATCTGTTTTGAAGAAATTCAATAAGTATACACATTCGCTATTTTAAGAGCTGAAACTATATCTTTCAACAAAGTTTAGCTGCTTTCATTTTGTACAATGAGTTTAATGTTATCTAGAGACTTTCTGACATTAGGAATAGAACAACTGTAGTTCCTCATTATGTTCGCTGCCAGAATCCATGCATGATTGCTCAACTAAAGACCTAATATTGCTAATTACTACCACATGCCCATATCCCAGGCAAAGGAAAACTTATTGGTTCTGACAATCCATTCTCTCAACACTGAATTCCAAATGAAAACCTAAATTTTGGCCAAACATAACATTTCATCAATCTTGTTCTACTGATTGCAAAATCAACAGGAAACAAGGGGTACTAATGTCTTTTTACTGTGATGTTCCCAAGCTTAGATTCTCTGATGAAAGATTCACATGAGCAAAGGACATCTTTAAACTACTTAGCAATTAATAATTGAACCAGAAAACAATGCATAAAGAATTGAAGCGTTTGTATGCTGATGACAGAGCTAAGTTTCAAACAACAAGTTATATGGGCAGTAGAGATCAGCAGAGAAAGCACTGACAACAGAGTAAGCTAAAAACAAACAGATAGTGCATATAAATAAAGACAAAAAAAATTAAAAAGTGGGGAAAAAAAATTAAAAAAAGCACGCCCCAAAGCTAGCAGAAGCATGTAATCTGGAGTTGAGTTTTTCAGGATGTGGGGTTCTGACTGAAGATCAGGTCCAAGTTTAGAGACATCTGAGCAATGCTGGGTACTAGTGACAAGGTAGAAAGGAACAGACTAAAACACTGTATGTAAAATAGTTTTAATCCATATTCCCCTCTGCTATTACTCCTTTAGAGACTCAAAAACAGAGGTGCAACTTCCATGTTTAAAAAATTTCTTTCTTTGGGAAACCAAATATGAATACAAATATGAAACTGAGTAGGCCTCTGTCACAAATAAACATTTTAGGAAATTAATGATACTACTCTATCTCAGAAATAAATTAAAGCATTTTGTCAATCTGGATAAGTGAATTATGATGCAAAAAAAAAGCTTTAGACATTTGATGGTACCTCAAAAAATGAAAATATTGAAGTTGTCTATCATCATCTAATTGCCTGAGTATTACTAAATGTACAATAGTATAAGCTATAAAGAAAAAACTTTGATTTAGCTACCCAGTGATGTAAAACAGTACTCTAGAATTAGCTCTGCGAGACATTTACAGTCTTTCTGCTGCACTTAGAGGAGAAACAACCCGACAAAACCACAATCCACATTTACAAAATTATGTGTGGGTGATGATTTGAAAGGAATAAAGTAAAAAACATAACTTCTTAAAGTAAGGAGAGGGACAATTAATTAGTTGTATTGTTGCAGTACCTTCATTACGTTATATGGAAAGGATTCTATATGACTCGTCTTTTAGGGCAAATATATCTCTACCAGCGAATATCTCAATGTTGTGCAATGACACAAAAGATGGCAACAGAGGTGATATAAAGGAGAAGTTACTATACTGGCAAGTACATCTATTATAGTTCATTAAAGGCTATAACCCAGCAGGTCTGGATGCTGGGAATGCCAGAAAGGGCTGGTTTTAATTTGGTCAAGAAAACAAGCAGGCTTTCAACAGAAATGTAATGAGGTAATGTGATCCAATAAACTTTAACTTTTGCTACCAGGCAAAAATAGTATTTTTTACGGGTTTGCTTTTTTTTCTTTTTTTTTCCATACTATGTTGATACTATGGCTCCTACTTGTTCTTCTTATGATAGGATTTATATGGAGTGTGGAAGGGAATCACTTTAAAATCCCTGGTCATATATTCTAAAATCACAAGTGTTACAATATTCACATGAAGTCATTAAAAGCAGCATGATACCTGAATCTGCTGTTTGAAGAATAAGAAACAGCACTATCAGGCTTCTGACATAGTCTAATGGAATAAGCTGATCAACATAAACCTCATATTTTGCACCCGAGTAAGATCTGGAAATTATCACTGTCACTTAGTTAAGAGATGACCACACGACAATATGATGCCCAAAACTGTGAAATGACAAGTCAACGCTGTTCCAGGAGCTAACTGCCTATGCAATAACAGCATTTTTTACAAGATATGTCAGTATAGTCTTAGTGGTACCCAGGTTCCCTTGAAGCAGGGACAAAATGTTGTGACTTGTACCATAGCATAGCCCAGGTCTCTAATTATAGTGTGACAACTGTCCAGTGGTAACATCTGATGTCAAGGAATACAGCCTTATAAGCTGTCAGTCAGCTGTTACCACCTTCCGGGGCTCTTTAAAGTCACACAACCACACCTGGTCTTTTTTGACTTACTTTCTGCCTCGGGTTGAGTTAAAAGTCCCGCCGTATTTCTTCCGATTAAGGATGAGAGCAGCAATTTCTGGCACGTAGCGAGCAAACATTGCCTACATGCATGAAACAAAAACACAAAAAAAAAAAGAAAATGGCATGCAGAGAGTGTTCTACTGCAGCAGAGGCAGCAGAGCCTCTTGGGATACTTACTTTCTTCCACTAACCGCACTATAGGAACCACCATATTTCTTGCGGTTTCCTATTAACTCTATGATTTCAGGGACGTAGCTGGCAAACATGGCCTAAGAAGAAGATAGGAGACAGAAGAAAAGACTAAAAAGAGAGGCCAAAGAAAGGGGGATGATGAATATTTTCAGAAGATATATATCTTTAAGATCTGAAAATGTAAAAGAATTAGATCTATGAAGTTGTTTAAAAAGAAAATTTTAAAAATGCAAAAGTTCTTATCAAACAAAACAAGAGGCTCAATGCAAAAGTTGGTCTTGGAGAAGGTACACACCTTATAAATTAACAAAACAATCCAAAGAGGAAAAATAGGCACACAAAACAAAACAAGAACAAAATTAATTCAAACTCATATCTAATCACAAAACATAGTTATGTCTAATTCTTCCTGAAAAGGGGAGGGGAAAAAAACTATCCAAGCTCCACTGAAAAAAAAACAAACCAAAACAAAAACAAGTATTATGATTATTGTTACATTTCTATTTTTGAAGACAGACTTTTTTCCCCCATGTTTAGGATTCAAAAGAAGACAAAAACAAGATGGAATGAGGGGTTATTCACCCATCAAGAAACAAAAGGATCACCAACCTGCCCCCCAAAAAAAACTTTTCCAAAAGTTTGTTTTCAAAAGGATTGGAATAACACATGATAGAAAAAAAAGGTTTTGAGGAGAAAATAAAAATTATTCTGCCATGTTTTGTCCAACAAACATCTTCCTTGTGGCTGGATACTTTGAAGAGCTACTGCCAGTTGACATGGTCTTTGTCTTCATAGGTCAATAAGAACTGATGGGAATGCATATATTTATGCTCATATATATATACTCATATACATGTATCTGTATGTGTCTCATATATGGCATTCATAAAACTAGTTATATGCATATCACCTCTGCAAGATGTAGGTATATGTAAAATCAATACATGAGAGCAAAGTGACAATATACATATGTATGTGGGTGCACAGTATATATTGCGAGTCATACATAAAGCACTTACCTTGCACAGTGTGATTAAAATAAACCTTGCTATTTCTGAGACTAACATTACAACAGGTCCTATAATGTTACTAACACTGATATGTAACAGAAAAGTTGACATAAGACAATTAGTAACTTTGGTACTATGCACATATAGGACAAAGAACATGAGAATTTGTGATATAAAAGCATACGGGTTATGGCCATGTGATAAACTGTGTGCTACATGACATGAAAGGATGTTTGAAATTAAATGTGGTTTGCCATCATCTGGATCAGGCAAGCTGCTCTTTAAGACAGTCCAAAGCCACAGTGTTTGTTGGAATTCTGGGAAGGAACACAGAAGGGTGGGTAGAATTTCTGAAACCGCAAAGTGCCTTCAAGTATTAATAACAGCCTCAAAAAATGCGCTACAGTCAGTCACTAAAAAGTAAAGGATTACAAATAACATTAATTGAAATATTGAGGCACTTCATGCATTCACAGGTATTACTTATTTAAATGAATTTAAAAATTCTGACTCTACTAAACTGGACTAATTTGACAAGCTCTGCCAAAACATCTATAGGAAGAAATGGGGTGTATTAACACATTTAGAAGATTTATAATTAATTTTAATTCACTAAACCAGATATTATTTTTCTTTAATTACATCACTGAGATATACAGGTAGCTGGAATAACAATAATAATAAAAAAGAGTTTTTACCAATCCCCCAAGGATGAAGAAGACCATGAAAAGGCGACCAAGGGTTGTTTTTGCATAAACATCTCCATAGCCCACAGTGGACATTGTAACCATCAGTAAATAAACACATTCCCAATACGTTAGCGGCTGATTATTTTGGAAATTTTCCCACGGATCCCCTGAGTTCTCCACCTTAAAATGTAGAAGAAAACATATAATGAATTAATAGAGTTGTACTACAAATTACTGATACATGTGTGTGAACGTGTGTATTTATATGTATGTGTATATATATAATTTGGCACATAATATAAACTCTGGATCTTTTCCTGTGATTTATTTTAAACAAATACAGAATCTAACCCTGTCCCAATTGTAGCATAACAGCTCTTTTGCCAATATGCACAGTCTTGCCACTCATACTGTTTATGGCAAGTATCTTTTCCATTCAACACTAAATAATATAACTTACTAATACAGACTGGCAAGTTCATTTTACAGCAGTTTGTTTAGAATGTTTGAGGAGTAAATCTTACTTGTAATGCAACTACACTTCATGTTTTTGTTTTAAAGTATTATGGGGGTTTTTTGGTTTAAAGTGTTATTTTTTTAAAGCTATTGAAGGCATTAGTGACATGTTAAGTTTAGCGATACACTATTACTTTTCCAAAAGGCCAGCTACTGTACATGACAAAGTTGTAAATTTATCAGTGTGAAAGGAGCATGCCCTCTAAAATTTGTTTCACAGTAAAAAGTTTGAAGTGTGAGGGTTCCTACAGCACAATAGAGAAACTGATGCCGGGGGGGGGAGGAGGAAGGAAGAACAAAAGAAAACAAATAAAAAACACACCCCAAACAAACAAAACACCAAAACAAACAAACAAATTAAAGTCCTAGAAAACAGCATTCCTTCCCTCCTGATTTTTTTTTCTTAAAAAAATAGAAAAATCTAATGTTTCTATGATAAAATTGCTATATTTACCCAGAGGAGTATAAAAATCTGGTCATCCATGAATAAGAAGTATATCGTAAACTAAAACATCCAAAATTCTGTAATTTTCTTTATGAGTGACAATTAAATTACTCTCTAGTATAACAAGAAGATGAACATTCTGAATTTAATCTTATATAGCTGTATGCAGCTCAAGGTAATTCAAGTGAAGTCAGTTGAATTGCTCTGGACTAACATTAATATCATTAAATTGTAATATTAGTCCCAAAGTATTCCTGAACAATTTATTACTACTAGCACCTTGAAATTTTCCTGATTCTAAGTTGATCATAAAATCTACTTAAAGGACAAACACTGAAGCATATTTAATTATATTTACCAAACAAAACAGTAAAAGCTATTAGTTTAAAAAACACAATTGACATATGCCTATCATAGATACATGCATATTCCCATTTATGAACTCATATAGTATTGTACTTCTATACTATCTTACATTTTTCAGGTATTGTTAAGTGTGGAATAAAAACCTGTTAAAAAAAAAACACCCTATATTATCACTGGCTGAAAGCTACAACGAAAATTAGAAATTTAAAAACAAAAGAGAAGGAAATAATCTCTATAAAAATGCCACCTGGCATATTAGCAATCCCATTACCTCTAGTGGAAATACAGAACTACTTTCTTCTAGAACAATCATTGACTCCCCAGGACCCCAGCATCACTTCAGCTCGGCCAGCCCCTTCCAGGAAGCTCCCCGGGTAGTTATTTAGGACACATTGCCACCTACTGGTAACTTCTAATCATTCCAGAAGTTGCGTCGTTTGAAGTCTCATATTTTATTGCTGAGGTTAATGATGTATTACCTACTATTCAGAATTAGTTTCGAGTAGAAGCCTAAAATTCGGGAAGCCGTGATGTCTTTTTTTTATTGTACTCTATAGATGTGTTAAGGGATTTCCAGAGCAAGGCAATTTCAGGTAATAAAGTAGCTCAGAAAGCAGATGATCCATGATAAAAAGTCAATGAAGTATTTTCAAACGTACTTACCAAATGTATGAACCCAGCTGCTGTCAGCCACGTGCTGATAAATATAGAGCACAGATTCACTAGCTTGATGGAATTACTGAAAATAAACAAAACCCAACAACAAATAGGAACTTAGACTGGAATTTATTGCAGTTTTTTGATACTTACACAAGTGTGCAGTTTAGACTGAAGAGATGCAGGCTCCCTAAAAAGCTTAATCAAAAGCCTATGCAAAATATGTATTACTTTTTCTTTTCAGAGTTCACATTTGCATAATTTAGATACCTTGAAAGAAAAATTCCCATACATTTGAGAGCACAAAGACAAATGGAAACATTAACTACATCCGTAGTCACAATCAAATAGAAGTAAATAATGCTTTTTCACAAATTATTTGGTTGCCTCTCAGTACACTCACCTTCTCATTTTTCATTACTATACACCTCAGCAATTATTTACCTGTAAATATTCTGCTACTCTGGAATACATCCATGCAGGTCCAATGGATTAAACTGAGAAATGCCAATTAATGTTAGCTGCTGAACACTGCATCCATGCATACAATTGACTGATGGTTTTTGAATTATTTCATTTTTCGTAGCTTGTAAGCTTCTTCTATGTTCATTGTGCTTTTGACCCCAGATTTGTGGAGGCTTCAAAAATTAACAGCAAGAGGATGTTTTTGTTGCATACTCACCACATGTTAACAGTTGCATACATGACCACAGGGCAAGACTAAAATATTTCCTTACAGTTATAGTAAACAATTATTGAACTATTGCAGTCAATCCATACATCATTCTGGTTTTATGAAAAAATTGTAATTCTCAAATTAAATAACTTAGGTATTTTAGACTTCATGTGTAAAGTCCTATATAATTTTTCTATTATTCTGTTTGCTTGAACTCCCATGGAATTCTTTGTGGAAATTAATATGGAGCTAGAGTATTTTCTGGAGTATTTCATACTTCACATTCACATTTTTCTTAAAAAAAAAAAAAAAAAAAAATTTGAAACCTACCAGTCAAACTCTGCAAACTCTTTTTAGTCTAATTAAGCAATATGTTCTCTGTTGTAGACAGAAGTGATTTTGAAACAAGGACCTCTCTCCATTCAGCAGGAAAATACCATACCATACCAGACTTAAAAGTTTGTGGAAGTAATATAAGTAAAGCTGACTTTCTCTCTTCTTACAAAAATCGCTATGACTTCAAAAGCTAAGAAGGCTATTCAACAAATATACAAGGAACTGAAGTCCATTACTATGTCTAAATAATCCTATCCATTCATGGAACTATTGGAAATAGTTCTTCTTTGTTTTTTGAAAATATTTTTGAGAAAGAATAATGCCTCAGAAAAATCACTATTATTCCTAAAGCATTACACTCCAAACAAATAAAAATTGGGAAAAATTTGCTGTCAGTGTTAGTGGGAGTAGTTTTGCAGTATAATTAATTAATGTTTCTGGTTATAACTACTTCAAGGACAACAAAAAATGAAAAAAAAAAAAAAAAGAGAAAATAACCTGGAAAATTAATCAGGCTGGCTCCATTAAAAATAACTGCAAGAGTTACAGTTAGTGAAGTGGGCAACTGTGGGTATTAGGAAAGAAATACAAAAATCCTCAAAAATAAGGTATCAGAAGTTCTGCAATTAATCGGTGTTCTCCTACATCAACACATATTCCTTATTTCTCTGCTTCTTAAGATATGGTTGGTTTAAGTTTGTATTTTGTTGGTGATAAAATTCAGTCATAGCACAGGACCCTAAACAACGGGTTCCTATATTAAACCAAATAACAGAAATCACACTGATGCAAAGCTCCATTACAAAAGGTATTCTTCACCTGAATTTAGAACAAGAGTGACTCCTGATACAATGATGTGTCAGCTGGTCTCCACATATTAATTTAATACAAGCAAATGATACCGGTCATTAAAAACAACTATTTACATGAATTGTTTAGTATATTTTATTTTCGTGGATTTATTAAACATTGTACCTTATCTCTCATCTATGAAATACTCCTGTGTTTCTGCCACAGTCTAAATATAGATGAAGGATTAGTCACGAACATTTTCCTCTCTTTAAGCTCTTTCCAACATCTGTGCAAAATCTCCTACTGTGAGCCCTACCTAAGCCTCTGTAGTTTTGTTGAAAAATATTAGAAAATGGTGAAGTGATGGAGAAATTTTCAACTGAACACCACAAAATTCATTCTCTTTCATAAAACACAGGAACAAAAACTATTGAGTAAAATACACTTAACTTCAAATTAGGGAAACAAAGATCTTTGACAGAGTACAGTCTTTTAACATGATGTAGTAAGATTTAGCTTTGCTTTACTGGTTCTTTTGATATAAAATTAACAATTTTTCAGCTATTCGAATAATTACCTAAAACTCCCATGCTACATTGCTAGACTTCTCATTGCCTCTATTTTTGCATTGTTTAGCTTCTTTCTTTGGATTCCAGTGTTTGGAATAACCTTTCTGCCCATTGTGTAAATAAAAATGCTTCTTTAACCCTCGTATCTCAGTCACTAATTCCAGGAGTAATTTTGATTTATAGGATAGAATAAACCTTTTTCTCTACCGAGGGAAAGACAAAAAAAAAAGGACCAAGTTTCTTCTCTAATTGCACCAAATATTAAAAACACAGCAATGCCCTTTACACCCTATCAGTTTCTCATCTTGTCAGTATTTACTTGTTATTAATGCCAAGCACACTAAAATACCTCTGGTCAAAAGCAGTCATACAAGGAGTCTTTGCTTTACAGGCTTTCTAATAATCAGCATTTGGGTTTTACAGATATTTGGGCATTCATATAAATAATCACAGAGATGATATCCAAGCTACGAGTAAATTTTGCATCAGAGAAATGCTATTTAAATTAACACTTAAATCTTGTATAAGCCAGCTTTAAATGTGCTGAATGTGCTTAATGCAGTATCCCTTCATTGATGGATCTGGAAGTTTAAAAATCCACCCCTCCTGAAGGGGCTTTTAGCCTTTATCTAAAATCCCTTGAGTTTATGAGGCTTTTCCATTGACTGCTACTTCTTTTGGACAGGTTGTTCTGTGTGTTAAATGCAAACTCATCAGATATTCTGAGCTTCTCCACAAATTACTCTCCTTTACCATACAGGTAGCATTCTAAGCTACCAGACCACATCTTCACAGCACAGTCTTTTATTCCTTTATTTGACAAGAACCGGATTCCCTACAGTCACACAGATAAAGACAGACAGTGTGAGAAGGCTACAGCAAAGAGAATAGTTTCAAGGTTAAGGGTTGAAAAAACAGCTGTTTACTGTGAGTGTGTACAAATCTCAATGATGTATTTTCCCATTGCTACTAATTAACATAGCAAGTAAATGGAGTTACTTGCATCTAAAGCCTTCAAACATGCATCATCAACTACTGGAGAGAGCACAGGATTTCAGAATGGAACTGAGTTTACAGTAATTATTGGAAGCTGGATTGAATACTTCAGCTGGGGCGTTTTAGGGAATTATGAAAGGCCATGTGTCTTCAACTGCAAGGCATGGTAAGGTTCCTTTTTTTTTTTCTTCCTCAAAGTGATCTTTTGTTCAAAGTTGTGCTTCTGCACAACTTTCATGTATCAATAGCCTGAAGAATCGCTGAAAGCCAGAAGGTTAATTGGAATATTTTAAAAATACTTTGGAAGAAATACTAACGACCGTGAACACAATTTAAAGATATCTGAGTATAAAATTAATTTTTTCATATGTTTTTGATTGGAAGAAGTATGCTCAGTTCAAAACAAAAACTGAAATAGAGCCACAATGATTATTTGTCAAAATACTTTTTAGCTGTATTTTGTTGAATGAATTGTGATTTCTACTTTTCCAAGGCAGCAGAATATGAACTGAGCATGTGGAAAGAAGGAATATTTAATCAGTGCAGAGCTTTATAATTCGTTCTGCTTTGAATTTATCAGCACTTAGTCTTTTTCAGATATCTCAGCACATGAAGTTAAATCTTCTACTGGTCACACGGCAAAAGATGCTGACATTGATAAATCATTCATCAGCACAAAAAGGTTTGAAGAACACATAACAAGTTGTTTTTTCTCCAGAAAAGAAAACAATATATTACTAGGACCACAAACAATAAACCATTTTTGTTTTGTCACCAACACAACTAACTCAATACGTAAGGAAAGGTCTTACCTTGTTTTAAGGATATTCAGAAACTGCAAAATTTCTGAAAACTGAATCAGTCTAAGGGCTCTTAAAAATCTTAAACCTGCAGTCAAAAAAAAAAAAAAAGCTCTAGTAAAGAATAATTCAAATTATAACATTTCACTTACAATAACAGTGATCAATGAAATCAACAGAGGTAGCATACAAAATGTCAAATACCTTTGAAATGTTCTTCCATATTTAATGGTTCCAAGATCCTTACCAGGTCTTTTTCAAATTGTTTTAAACTTATTTCCTTAATAGCTGAAGCATCCTACCAGAAAGCCTTAGTTTATGTAGGAAGCCATGGGAGGAGATGAAAGCTAAGATGAAAAAAACTTCACTGAGGTTCTATTGCTAGTTCTAGCGCACATGTCCTTCTCTTTGAGGCTGTCAAAGACACATACAGATCTGAAACATCCTCAGTCCTCCAAGCTCTCACGTTGCTTAGTGAAAAATAAGAGATTATGGACAAGAAATCTGATAACCTGGATAAAGTACACTGTGTATATGCCTGATTAAATTGGTAAATCTTAATGACGTAAAACCTTTTGTTCTAATAATGCTCCCTATGTTCACCTTAACTTCCAGAAACTCAAGCAGGAGAACAGAGAAACAACACATTCTCTCTTAAAACTGACAAATATACTGTAATTCTTTCCATTAGAATATAACTATAGGAATAGATTACATTTTGACTATTAAAGTAACTATTTTCACAAAGAAATAGCATTTTTGTATTGAAATCAGGTTGCATGAATAGCAATTCACAGACAACTGCAAAACCAGTGAGACATACACAGAGAGAGTATGCGCAAAAGAAAATACTATAGAAGATTAAGGGCTTAAATTATAAGAGACTTATGCTGATAGTAAATAATTTGGCTGCAGATCTTCGGCATATGAATAGAAGTACATTGTGTATTATACCCATACACAGCTTATAAAATTAAAATAAGGCTTTGAGGATAATTTTTACTAGATGGTACAGCCAAGAGTTACATAAATGTTGTGTAACGTGGTATTGCAACTGTTACTGTTAGGTCCAGGGTAAGTTTTTCTCATACTTCCTCTTTATGAACATTTACTTTACCCACTTCCAGTGCTATAAACCACATTTTATTTCTAGACACTTAAGGAAAGACTGGTCCCAGCAAACATATAAACATGGTCACAAACTTCCTCACTTCAGTGGAGTCAAGAGGTTCCCATTGAGACCAAAGAGGCATGTGGTGAGATGTGTTTAAATCAAGGCTTTATTTCTGCAGTATTCTTGTAAAGCTGTTAAATGAAAATTTACTCTTGTTGAGACTTATAAGTAGCCTTATTAAGGTTCATAAGTAGCCTTAAAAAAGCAAATCACTCCTGTCTGTGTACTACATGGATATAAAGTTTCTTTCTAATTGCTGACCATGGGGAACTCCGAAGATTAATCACAACTTGAAAACTGGATTTGGGGATTTAGATGAAAAGCAACAAAATGATGCTTAATAATTAAAAACTTCAGATCCATTTGCAATTAGAGAATGATCATCTTGACTGCCATCATGTAGCACACACAGGACAACCGGGTGATCAGGGCACGGGTTTATGAAAGACAAGTCCTGCTTGACTAACCTGATATCCTTATATGACAAGATGACCTGCTGAGTGAATGAGGGAAAGTCTGTGGATTTTGTGTATTTGGACTTCAGTAAAGCCTTTGATACGATTGCCCACAGCATTCTCCTAGAGAAACTGTCTGCTCACAGATTGGATGAGTATACTCTTTGCTGGGTAGAAAACTGGCTAGATAACCAGGCCCAAAGAATTGTGGTGAATAGAGTTAAATTCAGTTGGTGGCCGGTCCTGAGTGGTGTACCTCAGGGCTCAGTATTGGGCCCAGTTCTGTTTAGTGCCTTTGTCAATAATCTGGATGAGGGAGTTGAGTGAACCCTCAGTAAATTTGCAGATAACACCAAGACGGCTGGGAGTGTTGATCTGCTGGAGGGTAGGAAAGCCATACAAAGGGATCTGGACGGGCTGGATAATTGGACTGAGGCCAATTGTATGAGGTTCAATAAGGCCAAGTGCCAGGTCCTGCACTTGGGTCACAACAACCTCAGGCAGTGATACAGGCTTGGGGGAAAATGGCTGGAAAGCTGCATGGCAGAAAAGGGCCTGGGGGTCTTGGTAAACAGCCAGCTGAACATAAGCCAGCAGTGTGCCCAGGTGACCAAGAAGGCCAACAGCATCCTGGCTTGTATCAGAAACAGTGTGGCCAGCAGGACTAGGGGAGCGATCATCTCCCTGTATACCTCAAATACTGTGTTCAGTTTTGGGCCCCTCGCTAAATGAAAGACATTGAGATGTCAGAGCATGTACAAAGAAGGGTGACAAAGCTGGTGAATGATCTGGAGCACAAGTCTTATTAAAAGGAGCATATGAGAGAAATGGGCTGTTTAGTCTGGAGAAAGGAGGCTGAGGGGAGACCTTATCACTCTCTACAACTACCTGAAAGGAGGTTGTAGCACGGAGGGTGTTGGCCTCTTCTTCCAAGTAACAAGTGATAGGACAAGAGGAAATGGCCTCATGTTGCACCAGAGAGGGTTCAGATTGGATATCAGGAAAATTTCCTTAAAGGAAAGAGTTGGCAAACTTCAGAACAGGCTGCCCAGGGATGTACATGAGTCACCGTCCCTGGAGATGTTTAAAAGATGTGTAGAGGTGGTGCTGAGGGACATGGTTTAGTGGTGGATGCAGCAGTCTTAGGTTAACGGTGTGATTTTATGATCTTTGAGGTCTTTTCCAACCTAAATGATTATATGATTCTAAGATTCTGTAATCATTTTGGATCATAGTGCTGAAACTATGAGAGACGTTTCTCTCTGCTCCATTTGAAGTAGTTCCCACAGTTGCTAGTTCTGTCCAAAGAGATACAGATGGACAGGGACGGGGAGGACCTTTACTAGCAACCCTAAACTTTCTCAGCTCTGCTCCATCCAGCTATCTCCCCCTTACTCCACTCCCTTTGAACTTTTTGAAAAATGGCTGCTGGGAGAAAAATCTTTTCTTTCAAATGTTTTACATTGCATCTGAAGCTAATAAGATGCTCGAGTTACTCGTTGCAATGTTTCAAAAAGAAGCCTGAGAAATATAAAAGTCAGCAAGAAAACTCCTGTCTCCAAACTCTTACAATGCTTAAGATATATTTGAGTTGCTGAGACTCAAATGATAGAACAAAAAGACTATTATTTCAATGTGTTTTTTGTGGAAGAAGAAAATAATTATGGATTGAGTTCTGCATTTGCTACAGCCTATATTATTTTAAAGAATTCGCTTTGGAGAATAGAATTTTAAAAAATGGAAGTGGAGAGATTGCTTGAACTACAAATGGAACTGGCTTCTAATTATAAAAGGTTACAATCACCTTATAACCTCTGTATCTTGTCTAGGACATTACTTGTGGGCTGTGTTTTATAGCTAAAGGAATTATTGCATATAAATGATCAAATATTGATCATCAGAAATGATGCTTTGTGTGGTTCCAATATGAAGAACAGAAATGAAATTAAAAGAACAGTTTTCCTTATCATGATGGCAAATGAATTCTCTCCAGTATCCTACTCTTTTCAAGACCCAAACAGTTCTGTTACTAGGTTCCTATGAACATGTAATTTTATATGATCTTCTGTAATTCCTGTCTTGCAAATAACCTGTGAGTTCCATCAACCTAGCAAGAAAACAATATTTAACAAGAATATCTTATGTTCATAGTATCAAGGCATAACCTCTATTAGCAGGCACCAGAAAAAGGCAGATTAGTTCCATGAGATATTGAAAACTTTATAGTCAAACTATAGCGATCTTGTATGATGCTACCTCTTCATATTTTATAGACATGTTTATAATTAATTAGCTTTTGTAGAAACATCAGTCATGTTGGAAATATTGAAATTTTGTATTTATTATAAATTATATTCTATATCAGTCAAAAAATCCTCTAATAAATCAATATGTATAGGAACCAGAGATAAGGAAAACCCTTCATGACAATACAACTTTTGAAGCCTATAAAAATTGTTTTTCAAGTATTTTCAATGCCTATTAAAATTATATTCTCAGTTTTGCTTCAATGTACCTCTCCAATGTCTTTTTTAAGGAAAACTTAATAGGAATACAATATTATTCCAAGCTATATAGAGATATCACCTCATATAAATTTCATCAGCAGAATGAATATTGCAGGAAAACAATTTTGTTTGCCCTGATAGTCACTGATCCTGACCACGTGCTGAACAAGGAGTACAAACTGCTTCAGTGGGACAGAGTGTTAGGGTACTGGATTTAGTAATGAATCTACTGGATCATTTCTGAGTTTTATAATCCCCTTCAGCAGAAAATCTAGCTGACTGAAGGCTTTAAAATCCGCTTGACATTGATGTCAGAATCAAGGAGAATCTGGCTCAGGATGAAACAAGCAGAGATTGGGAGTAGCATTCCTAGTATAAACTGTGGTGAGAAAGACTGTTTGAAAACAGGGCTGAAAGGCATATAGTTGAGCAGAGATGAAGCCCATTTAAAGAAGGAAAATCAAAAATATTCATAAGAGAAGGGTATTCCAGAGTGGTGTAAAAAAAGAACTCTGAAAAGTCATGTGAACAAAACACAAAAAAGGACTGGACAATGGCCGAGCTGCAGCTGGCAGGTTTCAGTGTCCTTGTTTCCAGGTACTCAGTACCTTATTCTCAGGGGCTGAGGGTAAAGGAATCAGTCATTTCAGTGTTTGCAACTGAAACCCACTATGGCTTCAGTGTTTACTCCCCATAACACTATCAACACAAAGAGTCAGTCATCCAAAACAATTCTCGGGAGTAGGGACAAATTACACTGTATAACGCACTAGTGCGCACACCTCTCCCATAGGTTACACCATGTGAAGACTTTGTGTGGTCTGTTGGCAACATCCACTAATACCAGCTGAAATGAAGCGAGGGAGAAAGAGGAATTGTCATTCTTGAATAGTTATTTCTAAAGCTTGACTATGAAAGAGATAAGAGGTGCTGGTTTTGAATGCATGTTTGGCACATTTTAAAATGTTTGGCAACATTTAAAAGCATTGATTGCTTGACCTTCTAGTAAATTATGTTCATTTAGAAAAACTGCAGCTAATTCAGAGACTTCAGCTTCGTTCTTCAAACAGACTACAAAAAACTGCTTCTGAGAACAAACTGCAAGCACAAAACTCCAATGAAATGAATTTACCCCTAAATGTATGATTATTTATATCAGCTTGAACTTAGCAAGTGGATGATGAATCAACTGAATAATTCCCAGAGGAAAAGTCCCCACAGCACTTCATTCTGGTGCTGGCATTAATGACATGTGAAAATGTGCTTGCAATCATACATGCATCCATAAAATGATCACACAGTAACCCTCACAGCAATAACCTTGTTGCAGTGAGACTGTTGTCAAACCAAAATTGGCCAAAATTATTCAGTAGGTAGCCTACTATGTATCCACCCAAGATCAAAATTAAAACAAGATAAATAGAAAAGATTTTGATACGTCTAACTCAAGAGTAATTCTTGACAAAGTATCTGTAAAAAATAGCCTGTCTCTGAAAACTAACAACATGTAATCAGTAACACAATGCCCCATACTATGCGCTCTCAATGTTTTAAAATCTAATTTGACTCACAGTCAAGATGTTATCTCTTTCAGGCCCACAAACTTACCAGGAATATGAATTTTTTATATTTGTTTATGCATCGAGAATAGTAAGCAAAATGCTATAATAGGAGTACTAACAAAAATTCCAATTTTCCCAAAGCTGTCTCAGCTACTTAGAGAAATGTGTACCTCTCTCTTTCCTTAGCAATATTTGGGAATGTATTTTATACATGCGGGGAAGAATAATTTCTTCTAATATGAAATAACTACAAAACTGTTTCACATTAAAGTTAGATAATCAATAGTTGAGATAGGGCAAGTTTTTTACTTATTACAATAAAGTCTATTCTAATTTTGCACATCTAATAGGATCCTGCTTGCTAAAGCTAATTGAGCAAACTGCTGAACGGAATGGTCTGGAACTACTTGCTCCATCATGTCATTTTGGCTCCATCATGTCACTCACCCTTTTCTTGGCAAGAGGTTTATATTGGAATTTTCTTATGGGATCTGACTGGAACAGGATATAACATTCTATACTATAATTTATGCCAAAAAAAAAGTATCAAAAGATTCCATTTACCTAGAAAATCTCTCTAATCACAAAAAAATGATAAAATGAAGGTCTGACTAAAGTATGTTTTTGAGTTGGAGACTTTTTGAGTTGCAATGCTCAGGATAAAGCCAATAGATTCATAGATTTCTAGACCAGATCAAACCAGTTTTCTTTAATAATATGAGAAAAATCATCCTAGCCAATAGTTTCTGCCTCTAGTACAATAATTTGGGTTGTAGGTATAGCAATTCAAATGAACCTGCAAGTATACCACAGGATTGTTTTCTTACTGTGAAAATGTTTCACTGCCTGCGTTGCCTGTACTGCTAAAGGACCATTTTCAAAGGACATTGAAAATTTAAAATACGTTCTATTATTTTTACAAGGTAATTTCCTGGAAAACATGTGTGGTGAAATTTTAATTCTGACTCTGAGTGATCAACCTGGAATATGTAAAAATGATGATAAAGATAATAACAATAACAATAAAAATGCGCAAAATGCACCACACCACAAAAAAAACAAACCAAGAACCACCATGCTTGCCTCACAGAGATTAAATGTGTACCCTCCCAAAATTTTATACACTGAATTTAGACATGAAGAATTGACACATCCACATCTTTCAGGCCAATTTTGAAGGGCCACTAAGAGGCCAAATACCACCCAAAAAAACTGAAATTAATCTTAAATATTACAGAAATCAATGATTTGTGCAAAAGGAAACAATACGCTATGTTGAAATAGTGGGCTAAAGCTAGAATACAACAGGTGTACTTTTATTCATTTCACTTCACATTTGTTCAGTTCTGTGAGGTGAGGGGCAAATACCCTCCACCTATTGCTTTCTGACTCATTACTAAGACACAGTAAAAAGATTCCTTAGACCACAACAGTGATATAAACATGAGCAATAAACTATGTGCCAGTGGCAATGCAATTACAGTAGAAAATTATTTTCTCTATAAAGTTTACAGCAAAACAAACTACATTATTTTAAGCTTTGTTTGACTTTACAGTCTTAAGGGTGCGGAAATACGGCATTTTCCTGTCTGTCAGACAGTTTTGCAGTCTCTTGGCCGAACTGATGCTTCCTACTGGATTAATAAACAGCAGTAATCAGGACTACCCATAGGTTACAAACCCCCAAAAAGGAAATCTGCATTTTTAAATCTATAAAGGGGAGGAGGGGGAAATCATGACAACTTATTTGTCTTTAATGAGATTCTGAAAAATAAAAACAGGAATTGAAATGCTTCTTCGTTCAACACGAGAAGTCAATCTACCAGAACACCATCAAGCATTACATTTTTTCTCATCAATGAGATACATAATCCCTTTCTTATTGCCATATGTTGCTTTTTCTGTCGACAGCACATCCAAAATATTGGTATAAGCATTCAGACCACAGACATTCTGTATAGGACTTCTATTCCTGACAAACCATTCACCCATTCATCATCAAACCTATCAATGGCTACTTCTACCCTATATTTGATTATTTGACCATACGGCTTACTGAAGACTTAAAAAAACCAGAATCTATATTTAAGAAACCAGAACCTTTTCTGAGATACATATAAAGGAGGGGTAATTCTTAGGGTGCAAAATAGTCCTATCCTGAACACCTTCACACAATGCAATTGAGCAACTTGAGATTCCATTCCCTGTAGACAGGCTTGCTCAAAGAACAAGACAAGAAGAAATAGCATGGAGAGAAACAATTTGCCATTCCTTGGAAGCAAACCAGCCAAAATACTTTGACACCTTTCCCTGCCTCTGTTACACAAGTGTACAAGCAGGGAAAGCAGCCCACAGCATGAAAAAAATCAATACCCTGTGAACCAGGAGAGCAAAACTGCACCAAGTTCGGAATCTACATAGGTTGTATAGTAATTCCTTTCAAACAATACTGCACCAAATACTTGTTAATAAATCTCTCTGCTGCACATTTCTTTAACTTTTACACCTGTCAAACTAATGACAGAAGTTTTAAAAACAATTTCTTAGTAACTCCATGCAGATTATTACATTCCATCCTTCAATAAAGGCTGGATTACTTGATTCTAGGTGAACACCGAACCCCTTTGATGAGGTATTGGAGATATGGACACATTACAGCATGCGAGTTTCAGAAAGAATTCTTCCTATAAAGCAAATGAAATCCTGTAGCATTATTTTGTAGCTGAAAAAATAAATAAAATATCTTTTTAGAAAATAATAACACTAGCACCAGAGACAGAATCACAAACTACAGTTCTGAACAAAATATTTAGAATTGGATCTTACCCCAGTACGAGCCGACCCTATAACAAGACACCAAGGAGTTTCGAAAAGTATGTTGTTCTTCCTTTTCAGGGATACTATGTCCAGCTTTGACACGATATCCATTTTGAAACAATTCTCCAAGAGATTTTTTACGCCTTCTAGTACTTCTATAAGTTTCTGTACGCGTGCCCCCAGAAGGGTTGTGGTAGACTAAAATCTTGCTGGGAATCATAATTATGTATCTTCAGCTTCAGGAGCACCGCATGTAAGTATTGTGGTCCAGTTTTCAGTCACAGCGTCCACCAATAGTGAAGACAGTCATACATTTACCCTTGTCTTTGCTAATTCAGTATCAACATGGAGAGAGAGCTCAGAGTTCTTTCTTTAACAGAACTTCTCTTTGGAAGCAAATTTATTTAACTGAACACAGGATAATGCAAAGTTCACCTTTATATGTTGCTACCAAAAGATAATTCAGTATGATCTAGCCCATTTCTGTTAGCATGAAACAAACAGAATTAATTCAAAGCTCAGCCTCACAAAACAAACTAGAGTATCACAAACTGGATGGACAAAACAAATCACAGAAGCAGGCAGGCAGTGCAGATGCTCCTCTGATCCATCATGTATTAGAGCTTAAAAGCCATCTTCTATCCGGATATTACCACATAAGCTTCTTTCAGATACATCAAAGAACCACACCCATCGATGCAAAACCCACAAACATGTTGTTGTTCACTTAAAATGAACATGTACTGTGATAAAGAATATAGTTGTAGTTCATATGCACAAAGGGAGTTGTTTAGTGTGTATTATTTTCTTTGGCAACTTTACATATCCGTCTTCAGGTTAAAGCCAGTATGCAGAAGGCAGAGGTCAGATAATCAGGCAACTCTTACAGGATTTATCCCAGATGAAATAAAAAAAACAAAACAAAACAACCATTCATTTAATCCCAGTTAATGACAGCTATATTACTAGGGGGAAAAAAAAAAAAAAAATCCATCAAGCAAGAGCACAAAGAATAGAGCATATTAGTTCTCTCAAGCAGACTTGCTCTGTGCATATTCACAAAAGTGGATTTTTGTTCAGTCAGCTATCATGTCATTCAACGAGAAAAAATTCTTTAAAATAAAATGTACTATAAAGATGTGATATTATCTTCTATGATATATATTATGTTTTTCAGTCAACTTTCCTGCCGTGAGCATAACATACAAACTTCATCCTGAAAAGCTACCTTCATTTCGAGGAATATGCTTATCATTCCTATTTTTTGTCCCCAGAGGAGCCACAAAGATGTATATGCCAAAAATATATTGATGCCATCTGGAGTATAAAGCAGGCACAAAAATAGACTGTACCATGTGCTTATAGGAAATGGACAGCAATTCAAAGAATTTTGGAAATGTTACTAAAGTGTGACAAAGCCAACTATAGAAATCAGAGGAAAATCACTTCTGTGACTCCTTTACATTGTAACCTTTGTGTTCTCTACAAGGAACCTGGTCATGTTCCCACTGGTCACAATAGTAAAGTTCCATTGAGTCTACTGGGAATAATTTTGATTCTATACATACGTATGCAGACATACATATAATACATCTGTGAGCACTTGAATCATTCTTCTTAAATTGAAAGGATTTCAACAAGGTAGTAGTTATCTGTGTTACTAGTCACATCTTGTACACCTCAAACTGAAATAATGTCCTACTTACTTTTTACCATATAAAGTATCTATTTTACTTTCTTTTTGTATTTCATCTTGAATAGTATTATAGTATTGTTATCCAATCTTAAACTTATTACTAGTGTACTTTGTACTTAGTACAGCAAATGTTTGGGTGCAGGATACATTTACCTTGTGAGCCTGGAACATCTCTAAAGGAAAACAGTACCCAAGTAATAAATAGCAAGAGCCAAGCCATTTAGCTTACATAACTTATATTTTTGTTTTAATAATTTCACAGTATTCCTTTAACTCTCAGCTGCCTAGAATATTCAGAATTTTATCCATTTTCTCCCTTTTTCTGTCAGTGCATTGTTAACTGTTGCATACACCAAAATCT
Organism: Pampusana beccarii; assembly: GCA_013399365.1. NCBI lineage: Eukaryota > Metazoa > Chordata > Aves > Columbiformes > Columbidae > Pampusana > Pampusana beccarii. The sequence goes on along the minus strand of VWYH01002407.1, from coordinate 613,208 downwards.
GAAAACATGACAAAACGACAAAACCTGGAAATAAATGTAAAGGAAACCTGTTCCACAAGTTAAAAATATGAATCTAAATTTCAGCAGCAGCAAGATGATGACATATTGTGATGAGAAGCACTACTCAGCACCACAAACAGAGCCACACGAAGATGTTCGTATTACTTTCCCGTGCATAAGTCTCTCCTTTCCTATGGAATGTTATTTAGAATTTTGTTCTACAATCTGATTATGCAAGAGAGCTTATTGTTTTCAGTGAGAGTAAAGTTCTCTACCATCTACATTATCTACCTTAGTTGGCCAATTTTTTTCATATTAGATGTAATATCAGATTACAGAAAATTGATCTTTATAGCCTAAATACTTTTTTCTTCAAATGTCAATACCTTTTAGATATCCCATCATCTAGTTTAGATGAGAATCTGAGTCGAAGTTCGAAATCCAATTAAGCAGATGAAGATGATGCCATTATGAAAATGGCACTGTTTCCAGTGTTTCTGTGCTTTTTCCTGCCCCTGTGAAGGACACAGTTGACAGTCTCCCAGTCTGAGGTAGACTTAAAATTCCTGAACTGTGTGTTATCAGAAATACTAGAGACGTGTGCAACCTGCTCCCAAGTATTTAGTCCAAACTGGTCAACATCCATTCTGTTCTAAGAATTCTGTTGTAGCTTTTATGAACCAAAGCTATTTAAAGTATGTTACAACTGAAGTTTTCCATGTTTTCAACAGAGGTGTACCCTTGGAGCATATCAGTCCATGCCTCTCCCTGAATTTGCCATAAAAATGGATTGATATGCTTATTTCACCATTAAATGACAACTTGCTTTCAAAGTCCATCCACATGTGAAACTATTAATCTCAAATATGCAGGAGAAGAAATCAAGACTTCCCAGCAGCTGAGCTCTGCTTTACCTTCGGCTATGTCAGAACTAGGTGCTTACTGTACCATCTTGCAAGAGGGCAAGGGAAGAGCATAGACAACGAATGTATTAGGTAGAAGCAGGCATCTAATTATTCTCTTCTAAAGCACAGGTTAGACAGTGATGATCTGCTGTGTTTTTGTAGGATACTATCTGCTTACAGGTGTGCCCAAAAGCACAATCTAGAAAAAAAAACATGAAACACAAGGAAACCTGCCAAAGAGAAACCTGCTGTAGAGGAAAACAACTTTTTTATATCCAGTGATCATTCCTTCCTTGAAAATGACTTTTTAATTTTAAAAAGGCAACACAGAATGTTCCACATGTTATCTTTCTTCCCTCTCATACTGCTACTTTTCAAACCACAGTATAAAAGCTGCTATTCTACAAGAAATGGTCCTATTTCAAAAAGGGTTAAAATATTTATAGAAAAAAAAACTACCTTATGTGTCTGAATATAAAAACTATACAGGTTGGCCAACAACTACTTTTTGGTACAGCTTTGTGGCATTATCTATGGGCTATGACAAAACCAGAACAATCTAAGATACATTCTGCTGAGCACATGCCACTCATTAATTTCACTAAATGATTTAGAAGGTAAATTTACAATCCACATTTGAGTTCCTGAAGAAATGCACGTAGTTGCATTATTTATTTTTTTATCTTCCTGTCTCAAGGTCTTAAGATACTACACAATTTTCAGAAAGCTTGACACTAGCAATAACAGAGTCACTAGATATGTAAATATTAACTTCATTGTTTCATACCACTGCAGGCAATGACTACGTCACATTCCAAAAGACAAGCAGAGATATACCCAGTAGTAAACGAATACTAGATCTTTACATAAAATCAGAGCTTATTATCTTGTAAGCATCATATTTTATAAAGGAAGTTATCATTCCATCATATTAATGGTGGTGCCATTTTTAATGAAAGCCTGAAAGCATGAAGGAAAGGATAAACAACATTCATAACTTACATCGTGTTAAGACCAGCTAGGGAGAAAAGGAATTTATTCATCTCTCATTTTTCTGAAGTCCATAATCAAAAAGGATGCAAAATATGCCTGTTTTAACTCATTGATTTTTGGAGAATTAAATCAATTAGACACTTTACTGATGATGCTACTAAAATCAAGATGACCCTTGAAATTATGAGGTTACACCACAGCAAGCTAACCTTGTAGATAGGTGCCACTGAAGGTTGGAAACCTGGGGCTTGTTTTTTAAAGTGCCCATTACAACTCAATATACAGCAGTTTCACTTCCCAGAGAATGACAAGTTAGCATCCTGTATAATTTTCCCTGGCATTCATCAGGAACAAATTGCACTAAAATCAGGAATATGCTATTCTGAGAGGCTATAACCATGGGGTAGGACAAATGAGAAGAACAAAGACAAGGGAAGGACAAAGGGCAGATCTAAAGACTGACTCACGCTGCAGGACGTTGGTTTAAAAAAAGATTTGCAATTCTGCCTGTCTTTGCTCCTGTGAGTCACAAGGCATGGGCCATAACTGCCAAAGAAGCAATGAGCGTGCTATGAAATAAAACTTGAAAGGGAGTCAAGTATTTGAAATTCTAATCAACTGGTACAATGCATCCTAGCCATTGAACCTTCTTTAGCCTTTGAATTGCACAAAAAAATATTTATATAAAGATATGAGCAGATACATACAAATATATTAATTACGAAAAAAGTATTATGAAAACAATAAGCCACAAAATTCTATATGTGATTATGATCCAAGTGCAATTAAAAAAAATCAGTTTTCTGACAGGTGCCAAGCTTCATAATATATTTATGCCTATCCAACAGAAGTGATGGCGTCTTAGTGCAAAGAATGATTCCTTGCATATAGTTTAAATTTATATTGTAATAACAACAAACAAAATATTTCATGCCAGCTGTCAGATTAAGAATTTAGGCATAACATTTCAGACAAATCAAAGATTATGGTGTTTTCACTACTTTTTGGGAATACAGTTGTCATGTAGGTCCATATACCACTTATCAATACCCCTTATTTCACCCCATGCCAGCACTAAAAAGTAGTCTTCACCTATTCAGTATCACACCACGTTTAAATACACAGAACTGTAAGTGACAATTCAGCACCAAGGCTGAATCAAGAACAAATCCAGCAAAGGGAACAGCATTTTAAACTCTTCTCTTCAATTTCATATTGGACACATGTGTCTGTGATCAGGCTACGGAGAAGCAAATTCTCAGGGCGTTTTAAGTGTGCAAAAATGGCACTAATAGGCCAATGTTACTGAATCACTAAGAAAAGATAAGGAAAATTTCTAAGCACTACCAGAGCAGATTAGAACCAGCACCTAGAAAAGTAGGTACTCATGGTGCCCAACAATAGAATGAGGGGCAACACAGATTGAAGCTCAGGGGGTTCCATCTGAATATGAGGAGAAACTTCTTTACTTTGAGGGTGACAGAGCCTGGAACAGGCTGCCCAGAGAGGTTGTGGAGTTTCCTTCCCTGGAGACATTCAAAACCCACCTGGATGCATTCCTGTGCAATCTGCTCTGGGTGAACCTGCTTTAGCAGGTGGGTTGGACTAGATGATCTCCAGAGGTCCTTTCCAACCTTAATTATTGTGTTATTCTGTGATGCTTTCCTAGAAGATGCCATTTCTCCAGATCTATGTACCATTTGCTACTTTCTGCTGAATGCAACATATTGCTTATATGATCCACTTTGCATGCAATTGTGCATCGTTTTCCTTTGATGAATTTCCAAGTTAACAGTGAGCATGAGAGAATCCAGATGAATCTATCTTGGTTTGTGTTTTTTTTTTTTCTAGATGTCTCTGCTTTTACAGTGCTAATACCTACACTTTGCCTACAATAGGAAGGAAAATGAAGCAATGCAGAAGAATCCAAATTCAGTGTTAATATGGAATTTAACAGAAAATAAAAGCTGAGATCACACTGTTTTCTTTACAAATTATCCCATCTTATTTGAATTTATACTTGCAATATTTGACACGTAGAGAGACAGTTGTTCACCAACTTGCCACACCATCATGACAAACATTGCCTGAACACTAACCAATATAAAAATAACTTTTTCTTAAGAGTTAGTAGTCCTAACCACATATCTCACCATTACTAAATACTTCACTAACTACCCTTTAATAAGTAGCTGAATTTTAAATAATTAAATTATATTAAAATTATATATAGGTTGTATATATACAATGCAAATTTGAATACCGAATAATAACAATTATCTTTCTTTTTCATTACATACATAATTAATCACCTAAGCATATAATTAAGAAGCGAACTTCTAAGTAATATTATATCATAGCTATTACCTCCAGCAGCCTTTACATAACAGAACACTGGCAAGACCCCCTACAGGACTTAGCGTTATAGTAGAAGCTATGGAAGTTGGATGTTGAACAGGAAAGGGTCACAAAGGTTGAATTTAAAAAAACAAACAAAACACCGCCAACAGAACCACCACAAACACAACAGCAACAACAACAACAAAAAAAAACAAACCACAAAGGTTGTGAAAGGCATTCAAATCATATTAGGATTTTATGTTTATCTCACTGTGATTGTTTCTTCTTCCGTCACAAGGTTGAAGAAGAATTACATTCTTGAACTTCACTGACTCACTTGACTTAACTTAGAGAAATGCATCCTAGATCAGAATTAAGTAAAAGCAAGCAAACTGATACAATGTAAAAATAGTATCCACTTCAACATCACCACACAGTGTCAATGCTGTACTTGGTTCCTAACACTAAAGCTAGCTCATAGCAATAAAAGACCTTTCTGCTAGACTATGGAGGTATGCATCTGCATCCCCTAAGTTGAGCATCAACTGAAATTATTCTACATTTTCAAGCACATGACACTGAATGACCGAGTGACTGCAGTGTGGATGAATGAGGTTGGCATTAACTGCTGGACACACAGTGATTGGAAAGGAAGCAGTCTATCTCTGTAGCACAGCATGAGCTCACCTGTACACAAAACTTCTCATAGTTCTGAAGGAAAATGTTCCACAGAGTAAGGGATTGACCAAAGGAAAACATAACCAGCAATGAGGAAGACAATAAAACTGACAGATAATTTATACTGAGCAGCAGAGTAACTAGGTGATAATGGAGAAATAACCACTAGAGAGTTTTGAGGACCTTGGAAATCTCATAATGCAGTAAATTAATTTTACTCTCAGTTATCTTTGCTTATGAAGGACTACATTTTACTTTTGATTATGCAGATATCTCGGCTTAAATGCAAAACCTCTTGAAACCAAACTTGACAGTTAAGATACTAAATAATTCATGCTTTTCAGGCAAACCTCCAGAATGATGCTACAATATTATTATTTTAATATAAACAGCTCTCCTTACAGGATGTTGCTAAACAAAATGTTGTGTACTAGACCTGCCACCCCTGTACAGCATACTTTCATCTGCCTTACTTTATAGAATCTGATTTAAAAAGAAGGCAAAATGATTTCCCTGTATAAATTGAAAAAAGAAAATGGTTTTAGGAAAAACAAACAAAATCTTTTATATACTAGAAGTTTTAGTTACATAGAAAAACATTTTTTGATGTTTGAATACTATTTTAAAGTTGCATTATTCTATTCTTTATGTTTATCTGCCATCTTCTATATTTTTACTAGCAACAAACAAAAGAGCTGATAAAGTCAAATAGGCTGCTTTTCCAATATATATTTCGGCTTTTGACCTGAAGTAGCAACTATGGAGATTTCATAAAAAAAGCCTACTTCTGGCAAATGCCTGTGCAATTTTGAAGACAAGATAAGCTTAGTCAGAACCTAAAATACCAAGAAAATTCAGATTCTTTGGCTTCATATCCCTTTAATACATATTTCATATTTAAGAAGTAAGATCAGTAGAGAGATTTAGAGCAAAATTTTTCATAACTAACATATGCCTATATGAAATTGGTGAACACAATGTACTGATTTCAATAATAATTAAAAACTAAATGCCTGAATGAAAAAAGTGCACTCCAAAATTTAGTAATTTAACACTGCTCCATATTACAGTGTTCTCTGAGCAGAAGAAGCTAGAAAAAGCAGCAGAAAGATCAAAAAGTATGCGCTTATAAAGAGCAAGCAAATACTGCCCTCTGAGCATTACTAGCTTTATTGGCAAAGAGTTTCTGGCAATCCATCAAGTACACCACTGCAGTGCAAGTAGTTACAGAGGAGTCAATAGCTTCAGAGACACTTTTGTGATGCAGAGAAATGTCCTGCCATTTATGGATCGGATTTTCTCTGCTGTGTTTCTGGTTTTATTTTATTGTGCGTCCATTCCAACTCAGGACATTCTATGATTCCACAAATTTGATATGGTGTTATACTAAATACTGCTAAGGGTGACAACAAGGTCGGTGAATGCTAAATGTCTGGGAGTCAGCAGTGAATCAAGAATAAGCCATGCATCCTCTAAGCATGGACACTATGAATACAGAAGTATTAGAGAACCTTAGGCATCCAAAAAATTGATGTGGAACAAGCGGTAAAAAGTGGCAAACTATGAAAGATACTGCTTTCTTGACTTAAGTTAATATTGTACAAAACTCTGCCAGATAGTATAAATATTCTGAGTCCAAAACCTCAGAAAAAGCCTTAAATAGTCTAGCTGAAAGAACACTTATCTATATATCCCAAATTTTCCTTCTTTACATGTTACCTTACTTTGTACGGCAAATTACTAAAATCGTGAAAATTGTATAGTGGATCAAGGAACAGACTGAGGAGGAACGTAGCTTTGTTACAAACTATTATTCATCCAACTGTAACTTCTGAAATGTCACATAAGCTGGAAGGTCAGAATTTTGCTCATATTGATACCTGAAGAATAGAAGCACAAGAAGTTATTTTACCTAATTCCAATGGCATTTTGCCCCATCAGGTGCAAGTCAAGCAGTGCATCTAAAGAAATGTATTAATGATGTTTTCCCTTTTGAGTTTGGAATGGTAATGAGTGAAAATCTTGATCAAATCCTCTCTCAACTTTTCTTAAATTCATATATAAAGTTGAATGAAAGAATTGCCAAAAGAGTATGGAAAGGATACGAATGATCTGGTTTATATAAACCTTCAGTCTCAGTTGAGTACATAAGTTCATTCAGAGCTCTCTGATACTCAGTAAGAACAATCACTATATGAACTTCCTAAAGTCTCGTATGGAATTCCTAACTTCTAATCTTTCTAGTGAGATACCAACTATCTTTGCATCAGTTTATATCAATTCCAGCCTCAAGAGGATTTGCTTTGCCAAGTTCAGTCTTGCAAAAAGGTCAGAACACTTTTTTGTTTTGTTTTAAATTAATTAAACTGCATTATGCATCTTTTCTTAACTCCACATAAACTAAGCCTCATGCACCACAGAGCACACTAGACAACTGATGCTGAATTAATGAGAGCTACATGGACATCTCAGTACATTTAGTCCAGGGCTTAAAAGGTAAAGAGAACCTTTAAGCTCTGTTAAAGAAGTTAGATGCTTAGAATTGCAAAATGAATTGAAGCTCAAAAACAGTAATGAGAAATCATAAAACTTACGATAAAATTACCAGAATATAAACTCCTGTGTTCTAGGTATAAAGTTTTCTGGTTTAGGGATTACGCAGATAGTAACTATATTACTTATAAAATATAAAATAGTGTGAACAACAAGCATTGAAAATTCAAAGCTGAGAAGATCACACTCTGCAACAACATTACTCAGATTCAATGTATTTTTAAAAAGTTACCAAGAAATCAGTGAAAGAAGATATTGGGGGAAAAAATGGATAAAGTAATAATGAACAGAGAGATGAATACCTACAAGTTACTGTACAAGCTAGCATACTGTCTCAGAGCCGAGACATTAAATTTTAACTGGTCTTTCAGCTGACTTTTAAAGATAAGAAACAGTCAGTTAAATTTCAAAAATTATCTTATCTCTCATATTACCAGTCAGGAAAGTGTGCAGGTTAGTTACATGCTGTAGGTAGCAGAGGAAAATTTGGAAAACATCTGACTAATGATAATGCAATGATCTTTTTGGACACTACCAGCAGCATTTTTAAATGCCTCACATGCAAAGGAACACAAAAGACAGCATAAGTGAATTATGGGTTCCCGAAGCAGTTTGAGGGAAAGGGTTTTCTTCTTTTAGAACATTATTCCATGTTCTACTATAGACAAAACTATACAGTTTGGTTAGCCTTCATTTGAATAGAAGAGACTTAATCACAGAGTCTGAAAGACTATTGAAACCACTAGAGAACACAAGAAAAGTCATACAGCAATTAAACTGATAATCAAAAGCAGGGTAAAAAGAAAACATTAGAGTGTTCTTTTCACATTATATGCAGATGATGAGAACATATTTTGATTAGACAAGAAGAGATATCGGGAGAAGAAAATTACGTAACATCTTACAAAAAAATGCAAAATGTTTGGGTCTTAAAAGGAATTGCAGTGATTTATTTTTCAGCATAAATCCCATATACTTGATATTACTATCCTATTATTATCCTAGGAGTATGACTGAATGAAATATGAGTGAAAAAGTTAAAATCAGTTATTATAAGCTACTTAGAATTTCACAGTCCATCTATACCAAAGTGACATTCTGTGTTTCTGAATCATTTAATTTGGCAGACCATGATCACGAATGTTCATGAATTGATGTTCAGAAAAAAATATGAAATAGAACATTAACCGCTGACAACATGGGTATATGAGATGACATGAAGTCTAGCTGCTTATGTTACTTTGTCTACTGCACGTGGAAAGAAAGAGGTTGGTTTACACCACAGAAATGTCTATCTGAAAAAACAAACAAACAAACAACAAAACAGATGCTAAAGAAAATCAGTATACCTTTGGAAGTTCTAAATATTATAACTATAAATGAATAGTAAGAGTATTTCATTGAAGTGAGAGTTGTCTATATGACTTCTTGACAGACAAGGCAAAAGTGATCACAGAAATCAAATTTAAGTTGTTTAAATTAAAATACTGACTATATTTATTGTTCCTTAAAAAAAAAAAAACAAAAACACCATAGAAATCAAAATATTGATACATATTTTGTATTTTAAAACATCAAATTTCAAAAATAAGAAATTGATTATGAACTATGATATCCAAGCACACACTTAGTGCATTGCAAATAAAAGACATATTAATTGTAGCATCCTATACTAGCAGCATGGTGTACATTTCAGTAATAGTTGAGAAAAGGCAGAAGTGTACCAGATATATATTTTATTTTATGGCTAAGAAAAAGCCAATCATAATGATGGCATACTTGCCTTCCTAATGTGACTAAGGAGAATGCTAACAAGCACATTCATTAAGCCAGACAATTTTAAGTCATCACGTCTGGGCAACGTGCATTCAATATTTTTAAAAAGTATCCACTCTGTGGACTACTTAATGTTAGCTTTCAGTAAGTCTGGCACATATAATGTTCCAGAAACATTTAAGAAAGTTAATGTTATTTCCGTGTTTAAAAGAAGTAACCATAAGACTATCAATCAATCTCAGACAAAACAAAGTCTTCTACTACAAAGGAATTAAGTGGTTAAGATAAAGAATTATATTTGGGTATACATTTTAGAAAAACATCGCATTAGCTTGTCCATTACATGTCATGTTTGAATGACAAAGCTATAAATACCGCTGTAACTTGCATTGCCATAGCACTCATTAAATGGACTAAGAACCATTAAGTCTTGGAATGAATCTGGCATATCTTCCCTAAAAGTCTTCTCAGGGATATGTTCTTGACCTTAAGTTAATTAATACTTCTATTAATTTTCTGGAGGAAAAGTAAATCCATGCTAATAAAGTTAACCAATGATACTAGAGGATGTAATGCTTGATAATGAAGAGAACAAGCTAGTGACAAGCAGGGCTTAGGATCACGTGTAAAGCAGCATGGTATCAAACTACACACATTTGCCTTTAGGTAACTATAAACTTAGGACTGGATTTTTTTCCACTGAAGATGCATTCTTGCTCAATCAAGTTGGTTTTTTTTTTTCCTCTTGGAGAAAAAATGCAAGAGGTCAAAGTAGTCCAGCCAGCGAGCTAAACTAGGGAGCACTTCTATTTACAGCAACATCACTGGTATCAGTGGTGATAATAAATTGCAATAGTTCCTCAACAGTCAGAGAGGATGACTAGTTTTGGGCTAAGTTTGCCACTCATTCACACAGGAAAAAATCAAGGTACGCCCCTATCTAAGGCCACTCCCAATCAGAGTACAATAGAAAACAGAAATAATTTAGGATCAATTTTCTAAGCAGTATTAAATACAGGTCACAGTGATAGACTGAGAAGAAAACATGATTTAAATTATCCAGTTTGCTTTCAATTCAGAGTTGCAAGGAAGCATGCACGCAGTTTCTACGAATGTCAGCTAGATGACAGGAACTAAGGACACTTGAGACTAATACCGTCCCCGTGCTTCTTCTCTGCTCCAGTGTCTTTTAACTATCTTGTTTGACTTCTCATCAGTGGAGAAAAGAGGTGAATGCATTGCACTTGCATTCAACAATATTCATAAGAACTGGCTGTGGATGTTATGACAACTACATATTTGTGACAAGGTTACCTTTTGCTATTAATATTGTAACAACTCAAAAGCCTGTTGTGAAGTATCATTTTAACTGGTACCCTCTGAAAATGTACATGCTGTCAGAAAACTGAACTGATCATGGTAGCCAGAAGAAACCAAAAAATTGTTGTCTTCAATGTAATACATATGTGATGCAGTCAATTCAATGACATATAATTGCTGAATCACCAAACAGGCTGAGTATTCTGAGCTACTTTCATTAAATTCATTCTGATACTTGTTCGAAGGCATTTGAAGTATACGAAGAAACATTACTTCACAGGAAAGCAGTGTATACACACATATACATAAAATACAATCCTCCTAGGAAATTCTACAGAATTTAGCTTCCATTATATATAAAATAACTTATAGTGTAAGTATTCTAAAATGACAAAATGCTTTAAAGCTGTATAAAATACACTAGCCTTGTAAGAAATATTGTAGAATTTGGATGTGTTTTCAAAGTTTAGCCGATAGATGGCAGAAATGCACAATACTTAGCCAACCAAATAATTGCAAATGATTGCAAATTTAAGGTGCTAAGGAAGAGATACATTTGAGACCTGCGGATGCGTCAAAAGACAGTAAATGATTATAAAGTTTTGCAACTCATAATTCCTCTCTCACACTGGTATCTCTACAGTTTAGTTACCAGAGCACTTCTTTGTGACAGTGTAACTGAGGTATTGCTCTAAGTTCCATTAAAATGTATATGTTTTCCAAAAGGAACAAAACGCTCTGCAGATTCAAATATGGTTTTAGGCTGAGCTGTTCTCTAGAAGTTATGTCAAATTAAGTCTGCAGGGTATTGAAACAAACGTCGTTTTCATGTGACAGATTTTTAACTGAAGCTTCATCTTGAAGCACACTTGCTGAACGGCCAGGAGGCATTCACACCATCAGCTTAACTATCTTAATAAGACACTGTTTTTTCTCTGAAGTCCTCTATCTTTCCACAGAGGGAAACTAATTCCATTCTCTGACTCACAAAAAAACAGCTGAATGTCTAGCAGACATGCTGGAAACAGTCTTCTCAGACCAGGAATTCAAAACGGAGACCACAAGCCTCATCCAAAATTACTTGAGATGCCTGTAACAGGACCTGAACAGAATCTGAGCAAGGACTGGAAAAAAGGATCCCCTATTTCCATAACTATGCTAATCACCACACAACGAGATTTGTTCACTATGCTGTGCATGTGCCCATGTTGTCTGTCTTCTTTTCCCTACTGTAAATCTTGAATTATTTTCTGAAAAAACAGTACAGCTTCAGCAACAGCCTAGACTAAACGGGATGTCAGGGAAGAAGGACAATGAAAAAGTCTTCCTGACAACAGAATCTATTAGGAATCAAAGAGTTTGAATCACTTGAACTTTCGTATAGTAGAACAGATAAAGAACTGAAAGCACATCATCGGGAAACGGAAATGGATTATTTAATAGGTCTTTTCTATCTTTAATGTATGTGATTCAATAATATGAGACACTATCAAATCCATACATTAGGCTTTATTTAAATCACTGTAGTTCTAAGGCTGATTGTTCCTCATTCACATGTCCTTGTAAATGGGAAGCCAAGATCATATTTTACATGTTTAATCTTCCTCTAACAATACCATCCGATCAAGGTAATTTATTCCAATACAGTCTGCCCATAAAATCAATATTTCCTTTTTCATAAGCGTACAAGTACACAATAAAAGACATTTCAGTTACCTGAATTGCCTTTCCTACCATAGAAGATAGAAAAACAGTTTTAAGTGGTGCATGTAGTGTTTATTATCATTACTGAATACAACTGAAAGTTGTTCATTTGTTGCAGGGGTCTCCAACTTAGGAGACTGGAAGCTATCCAAGGAAATAAAGATCTGAATCTGAAACTTAGCTATGATACTCAGACCATTATGACCTTGTGTTAAAAAAAAAAAAAAACCCCACCACCACCAACACAACAAAAAAACCTCACGAGTTTTACCATGGCATTATTTTTCCCACTGCAAAATTTTGTTTTCATCCAACCACCTTTTTAGCCTGCCTTCACTTAGACTATAAAGACAGTATCCAGACTCAGCTGTGCACTAAAATCACTTGATTGCAATTAACTCTCAAAATTACCTGTAAAATCTCAAGATTTAGAAACTCCACCTCTTCTGTTATCATTCTTCCCTTGGGAAGATTCTCTCTACGCCACAGAAGCCAACATTTGAAGTGGAAAATCGTCCTCCTGTCACTATCAGAAAGTTTCTTGTACAGTGTTGTACAATAAATATTTATGATTTTATAAAGTATAGCTTTAGTTTATGTTTAAGTATCTACACAATTGCTGCTGTTTGCAAAACAGTGCTGGAAAAACATCAAGAGGATCTAGATGCAAATGAACATCAGAAAACATGCTGATATTTTTATCCGTACAGTTTTAAGTCAAAGTAAAACAAATTTTTATACCGCGAATGCAATCTATATCACTGAATTACAGATTCATTAAAATTTTCTTCCCTTTCTCTAGTTTCCTCCAATCTTTGAATAATATGTAGATCACTCCATGTGCCAGCTGTATTCTCCTCATGTACTTCCTTTTCTTATGCTATCCTATGCTAGCAAAACTGATACCCTGGAAATCCTAAACAATTTATCAAACCTAAAAACTTGATATTTTGCAGGTTGAAAGTGATGTTGTGACTTCAGGTATACATCAGACAGTGAACACCCTACCATGCCTAGAAAACTTTTGATAGAACAGCATAATCTGATCCACCTTGTATACTGAATTTTGTTTGCATACTGGAACCTAGGTGGAAGATTAGATTTGAAACAACATCCTTTATGAATGCTGATTGAAAATTTACTTCATATACAGCATTTTGAGATACAAAAATACATTTTATGAGCAACTGAACACAGTAGAGTAGCAAGGGAAGTGGAAGGCTTCATATACCAAGAGTTATATAGTAGCTGAATGGTGGCATTTCTGAACTAGCATAAGGAAAAAAAACCACTGCCTTTCCACTATAGTACATTAAAAGATTATACATTCAGACCACATCCTCTGCTAAACTTACCATCTTTCTATGAGGATTTAGCGTTCTGAAGGCAAAGTTTATTTTTTATTTAGTATGGTTCGAGTTTTTTAAATACTCTTTAAACCGTATGTTTGTACTTTCTTTAGCGTCAGTTAGTTAAACCAGGACAGTTCTTGTGAAATCATGAATTCAGGTAGCCAAATTCTGGTGATTTTCATTCTGTCTAGTGCTTAGATTAACTCATCACAGCTGACTGATGTGAATCAATAGTGAAATAAACTGGAAAGACCCTGATGCACAATGCATTCCAGCACAATGTACTGTATTTTGACTCCTAAATGATCTTGAAATTCAAGGCTTATAAAGGACTTCTGCTTAATCAGTAACAAATTCTTAAAACCTGCAAAGAATTCTTGGGATACACTGAAGTCCAAACCTGTTAAATGTTTGCGTTACCTCACATTAAGCCCTCCCTATTTACCTGCCTTGCTAGAAGGCACCTCCCTGTGATTCATATTTCCACAGGGACACTTGGTGCAGAAACCAGAACTTACGTGTTCTGAATCACCCTCTGCACAAGGATCTCTCTCTCAATTACAAAAATTATATAAAAGGAAGAGGAGGCATCTAACCTGAAACTGTAAATAATTTCTTGCAGTCATCCTTCCCCCTCCATTCATATTCCCAGTCCTTTCACAGCATTACCTATGGGTATCTTCAAAGTTTTTTATGGGTAGAGGAAATTTTGGCATCTTTTTAAAAGGTGTAAACGAATGGAAAATCTTTATTAATACATGTCAGTATATTTGCTTAAAAACTTTTTCATCATAGCATAATTTGCTGATCTAAATTGCAGCTGTGTCAGGGACACCAGTAATTCACTGCTATGAGCTAGTGAATTATTTCACTAAGGTTGATATATGCTAAAGTGAAAATCCCTTTGAAATAAACACCATGGAAGCAGGTGTAAAGCTCAAACATTGTAAATATGTCACTCCTAAGATTACTATACTTAAAAAAAAAAAACTCTGCCTCAGCAAGTTATAAAATGTCTCAGGATTCCTTGAGAAAACAGGTAAAGTAGGACTATAAACAAGAAACCAATAAAAAGTGACACTGGTGTAATTAAGAGAGACGGAAATCCTTTCAAATTTATGAATAAACATAAGTGTGATGCTTAACTCTGCCTACAAAATGACATAAATCTTCTAAAAACTATCCAGCAGAAACTGCTCAGTGGGCAAACTCTCTCATTATTCTTGTTGGTACTGTTGATTAGATTGCTGTGTCACCATGAGTCAGTCAATTATGTTGTCACTTTCACAAAGGATACTCATCTCAAATAATTATCTCTTTGCCTCACTTCCCAAATTTTGTAGTTTTGCTATTTTCTTATTTCATATACATTTTCTATGTATCCTGTGATTCTAGTTTTTGCTCTTTGATAGCTTTCATCTCCAATGATTTCAAAGTTCTCGGAAACTCCGATATGCATCCCGTTAATTCACATAATGCAAAGAATCTGGGATTGAGTTATAACTAGTGAAATCAGCAATTATATTTTAAGCATAAGTTTGGGTTTTTATTTACATACCTTCTTTGCTTTTATGTGGCTTTCTATAATAGTATTAAACCATATGACATTTTCCCTCCAAAAGGCATTACTTCATTTTACATACACAACAAAAGTAAGTAATGAAGACAGTAATCATATGGGTGTTCTTCAATTGATTTATACTGTCTGCTCTGCTTCTATTTTGTATTCCCTTTTATATGTGGCATATTCTTTTCTAATGCATTCCTAGCAGTCCTTCACAAATGTTAAGCCCAGTAAGTGTCTAAACAAATCTTCCAAATCTGTGGTTTCAATGGATTTAAAATTTAGCTATACTGGCTCAAAATGTGAAGAAAATTTGTTGACTTCATTGTTGACAATGATTCATGGCAGTTCAGTCCACTGAATCAATGGTCTGGCTCGTGTGTTCAGGTTGTAAGCTGATATGATTACATCAGATTCATCGTTTTATAAAAATGGCCTCACATTACACAGTGCTTCCAAGCTGGAGTTCACCATCACCGAGAGTAGGAGATTATATTAATGAATCAAGAACAAAATGGACTTAGTAAGTGCTTTTTGTGACATAACCTACCTGTCCGCTGAAATGGCAAATTCACTGCCAAAACCATTTGGGTAAGATCATTTCGCTTACACAATACCACAAGATGAAGAAATTCCCCATCAAAACGTGAAAAGTTTAAGTATTTTTATAATGGCTATTAAAAGGAAAAACTATTTTACTTACCAAGCCAACTTCTGTTTAAGTACACTGACACAAACACTGGAGGGACTGTGAAGAAATCTACTACTGAATTAACTTCTAGCCAAAACCATAGCTTGTCATTGGCTGCTATGAACTGAAAAAAAAAGAGGGGGAGGGGTGAAAGAACCAGATTATGCTCATGGTGGTTTCATGTATGTGCAATATTTCCCATTCTAAACTATTAAACTCCAATGTTAGTGAGGAAGTAATTCATGGTTTAGGTCAGTTCAAACAAAGCAACATGTCTCACTGGAAAGAAGTGATAACCACATTGATATTAATAATTAAAAACCAATTGATAACCACATTGAGATTAAAATGAAAGGTCTAACCAAAGAGACACATCATTTATATGATTCATTGTAGTATCTGTGCTTAAAAACATTCCCTTCATATTTATTAACAATGTATCAGTAATAGTAGAAAAATGTAGGTGAGTATAAAATACTTCAAAAGTGTATCACCTTTACTCTAGCACACCAAACATGTTGGTAGTAATATCGTCATGTATCTGCTATTCACAGGTTTCTAAATATATGATAGTTTACAAAGGGTCTCATTAACATCCTATTGAGAGGTAATCACCAGGATGACTCCTACAAGGTATAATTTAGGACTGCATGTTCTAATCAGCATTTCATCTTTCCACAGGGCACAACCTGTAGGCTTTCAAAAAGGTTAAAGTGTGTTATTCAACAGTGAAAACAAAGTCTGTTGACTGTAAAGGTCACTCATACTTTTCCATTGAAGTTTTGAACAATCATTCATTCAGGTAATTAGCAGTTAATACAAGCCAATTTCATTACAGAAGCAATCCTACCATGCTTGAAGAGATACCACATTCTAGGAGCACTAGCATAATTCTGTCACTTTCAAAGAAGGATTACTTCCATACTTGCCATATCTCTGCCAGACCCTATTGCTTGATTATGTGCTAACTCATGCAGTTTGGGCTTAGTCTTCATCAGCAGTTTATCGACTTAACTTCTGAGTTCTCACATAGTTGGATACTAGCCAACAAAGATTTTCAAATGGATATATATGTGTTTGAGCACCAATATCTTCTAGAACTGAAGATATAGTAATATTTTTATGATTTTGAGTTTCAATATCATTTTGGGGAGAACAGATGGGGAAGGAAGAGATTCTAAAATATTTCTTAAAATATTTATTTTGCCAATGAGTCCTCACAGAAGATATTTATCAGAAAACAAACAAACAAACAAACAGATTATTACATAACTAGCAAATTTTTATCAATCCAATTCTTGCATCCACACAACCAAGTATCAACTTTTCCTCAGAACCTCCTGTTTAGTTCAGCAGGACTTCTTTGAGAACTGAAGTTGCACCTATATCAGCCTTTTAACTCAGATAAGGAGTACCAATCTGAATTGAATCCTTATTATCCCCACTCACCGTACGTCACTTTGCATCACAAAGCAGTTTTGGAAAACACAAAGATTTCTTCTGGTTTAAAATAAAACTGAAAAAAGCGTTTTAGCAGCGTATCTCGCATATTGCAACTGCTGAAGTGTGTTCAGTCAACAGGACCAAAGCAGATTCTAAAGCACTCTCTCTCTCTCCCAAAAGGGAAGACTTTCCAAGTCGGGGAAAGTGGATGTGCACAAAACTCGATGCAGCAGCTCTACCAGCTGTTATCTCAACCTTCAACTGCCAAAGACACATCTATCAGCAGAGGAATAGATCAAGTATTCACTAGTCTCGCTGAGGTAGTTATCACTCCATTGACAACTAGATTCCACACCACTGACCAGCACTGAAATGTAATAGTTTCCACTTTCTACCACATAAGAACATTCTGGAACAGACAGCTTAGCTTATGAACTCCCTTCTTAGTGATCTTAGATGCTGCTTATTATTATTACCTAAACGTTAGCTTAATTTTGTCCAGCCATTGTAAAGTCAGGCTGTATCCAAAGACTCTCCCTATCTAATAGCTGTTTTCCCTCTCTGACTCATTCTGTCAAAGACACGCTACTTACACGCAAGCCGAAGTAGAGTAGGAAGAACACATTGAAAGCCATGTCGATCTGTAATGTGAAATCTTTGTAGAAATTCTGGCAGGATTCTATTGGGCTATTTGAAAGAAGAAGAAAAAAAAAATAATCAGAGTAAATTGTCAGTTTCTACTCCAGTGATTTTTTTAATGCATTTCATTAAAGACCTTGATTCAGAAATCACATTTCTGTTTTCCAGTCATTTACAAGATACAAGCAAGCATTTCAAATGAATTACTTCATTCATTCAGTTAGTCATTCATATAGTATTTATATTCACCTGTTCAGGTAATATCTGAGAATTAACATGCATATACCTTTAAAAATGACAAGCAGGAGAATACCTCAGGGTTCCTTAAACCACACATTAACCCTTAAAGGACTGACTTCTTTCTATAGGATACATACCTATGATACTTTAGGAACAAAACTAACAAGCACACAGCTATGGTGAAATATTACAAGTTTTTAATACATGTCATAATATAAAACCTTAAAAAAACCACACCAAAAAGTAGTTGCTTAGGAATACATTACCCATTAGCAACCTGAGGCACTTAGTCTTGTAGCATCCCTTGTTTATAAGAAGTTGTTTGGTTTTCTTTATTTTGTTGTTTTGGTTTTGTTGGTTGGTTGGTTGGTTTGGGTTTTTTTGATTGATTGGTTGTTTTTTTTCCCTTTTTCTCACTTCTTTTTTGTGTATGGCTATTTAATGTGCCTTATGTACATATGAGTTGAGTAGAAAAGCAGCATAGTCCACTAGTAAAATTAACAAAATACATTGAGGAATTTGAAGCAGTACTCTAAGGGTTAATTTCTGCATGCAGGTTAATTAAAATACCTTTGTGTGTGTCAGGCAGCCATTGCAAATTCTAGCTTATTATATTATGCTTTATTTAACAGTGGGACAGGTCCAAAGCATACTCTATACAAACTGGTACTATATAGTTACAATTTTTCTAAGGAAGGAGATTAACTCCCACAAGTATGATTAGTGATTTATTTGGGAGGTTTCTAAAATAGGTTGGTGAAGCCCCAGAATAATGTTGAATTCACAGACCAAAGTGAAAGTCATGTCTCAATATATGCTGATGTATATACTATATACACATAATGTCCCACCATATATACACACATATATTGCAAATGATCATGTATTTATCACAACTCTAATAAAGTGAAAAACTAGAACATATATCATTTGATCATTTGGAACCCTAGAAAACATCCTTTCAGGAAAGAAGAAATTCTTCCTGGGTCAAATAAATCACCAAATGTGAATGTAATACCAGTTAGTATAGCGGTAGCTCTGCACATATAATGCTAGACTGCCCAACAAGCAAGATTCTATGCATTATCAATGTCAGTTACCTAGTTTAAGGCATAAAGGAAATTACTTGGTCTACTAGGTCATTACACATGCAGCCAAATTTTCCATTCCTTGTATACATTACAGGTCAAACAAGTTAAGTACAGCATGCCCTCTCCTGTCTTTAGACGCATGAATGTATACAGCAAAATTCTCCTTGATGTGCAATAGCTTTATATTTTAAGACAGTTTAGTGTTATAGGAAATTATATTAAAACGTCTTTTAAAAAGCTGTTCCCAAAGACATTGAAGTTACGAAACATTTCTGTTACAATTCAAATAAAATTGATTTACAAAAGCAGGCAGAAGGGAAGAGAAGCCAAATGTTAACATACAGGACAGAAGACAGCACCTCATACTTTACAAATACAGCTTTAGCTACAAAAAGAGTAGATGCGATCTGAGAACCCAACAGGATAAGTTTCTATATGGCATTATTGAGAGCAAAGGATTTTGTCCAAATAAGGTAGGCTACACACTGAGTCACTATACACCCCATCAACAAAAATCACTGGAAGTACAGCAGAAGCAAAATGACCAACCCAGCACCAACACAGAGGCTAGGACCCTTAACTCCAGGTTAGGTTCCTGTAAAAGCTGCAGAAATTCACTGAAGCTAATGGAATTGCACAGATTTATAACTAGGATAGAGAGCTTCATTATCTTCCTTTCCACAGTTATTCGGTACTTGTCATGATTGTTAGATAAGGTCAGTTAAGGTTGCAGCTAATGGCTGTACTTTTGTACCATTGTCCTTTACAAAACCCTACAAGATCTGGCAAATTAGTTAATGCACAATACATCTTCATGTTGTTTGCAAAACACTTAGCACAGTGGACCAAAACTGTTATTTAGGACTTTCTGTTTACCTAATACCAGAGCTACTTTTTCTGCTAGGCATATCCCTTAAAGCATCCTTCATTTCAGAGATCATCTGTCTTTCAATTTCCAAGTTAGCCATTTCATAGAAAAACACAATGTCCTTTCCTTTTTATATTAAATAATGATTTTGTCAGAAAGGCATGTCACTAAGGCTAAACAAATGCTTATTTTTACTCACAAGGTGGATGATACAAAATTTTAAATTTACCAAATTATATTTTGGCGCTTTTCTTCAGTTTGGACTTTTTGTTTTAACCAGTAGCTCACATTTGAGCTGACAGAAAAATATGACCACTAATCTTCATCACAGCACCATTCCACATGCTGCAGAAAGGCAGCCAAATTGAAACTCCTATTTACATTAAGATTCCCAAAACCAGATGTGCTATAGTTCTTACAGTTCCAGATAAGAGTGTGCTGGGTTCCCCAGGACTAATAATATATTCCCTCTTCTAAACTAAAATCAGATGGCTTGACCCATGAGTCAGCAAAGTTTTCACCATTAAAGGAGGCAACAGACTGTTAGAAATGCTTTTACTGGTTTTCCATGTATGTGTGCTGCATTGTAAGTGAATTCATTCATTTATACTGCTAAAATCCAAGAGACACAACACTAAAATCAATGGAATAATATTATACTAACAATGATAGGAAAGATCTAATGCAACTGGATAAAAATTACAGTAATGATCTTATTCTAAATGCAATATTCATGTGCACTTCAAAAGAGCATCTTTAATTTGTTACATTAATTTTGAAATAAATTTGCTGTAGCCATATCTTCTTGTGTCTCAAAAATAAAAACTCGTAGTATCAATTTTATTTTACTTAACATACGGATATCCTGCTGATAATCTATCAAGGACTATAATTCCCCTTTGCTCTGCCATCCTTTTATGTAATAAACTAAATGCTAGGTTTGAGAGACTGACAGTTTTCTTCAGGTCAACATCTATATCAAGTTATCATTTGCTGTAACTGTGTACTCTATGCTACAATTTAATATAAAAATTGCATCTAGAGAATCAACAGTGGGCTTGGTTTGCCTAATCTGCAGTGAAGACAGAACTTTATTTGATTTTTCAGGCATTGACTACAATCTGTTGATTCTCTTCCTCTCCTGCTCTTTAAACACAGTTTCACATTACCTCTATTTATTTGTTCTGTTTATTATTACAGCATTTTTTTCAGCAATACTAGCCCTTACAAAGCTTTCTTTTACAGGTATCATGGGCATAAACTAGTTCAGCGAGCTACAAGAGAAGGAACGAAATTACTCCGCTTTACACAAATGGGGCAAAATTTTCGAAAGGTGTCCCCAGCATACTTAAACTTTTTTTTTTTGTAATTGATACTGAAGCCAGCACTTTACATGACACTTTCACCATAGCTGAACAAATGAACAAAACCATCATAACCTCAATTCAAAATAATTTCTCATAAAAATCATAAAATGGTTTGAGTTGGAAGGAATCTTCAAAGATCATCTAGTTCCAACCCCCCTGCCATGGGCAGGGACACCTTCCACTACACCAGGTTGCTCAAAGCCCCGTCCAGCCTGGCCTTGAACACTTCCAGGGATGAGGCATCCACAGCTTCTCTGGGCAGCCTGTGCCAGTGCCTCACCACCTCCATGGTAAAGAATTTCTTCCTTATATCTAATCTAAATCTGCCCTGTTTCAGTTTAAAGCCACTATCCCTTGTCCTATCGCTACATGCCCTTGTAAAAAGTCTCTCTCCAGCTTTCTTTTCGGTACCCCTTTAGGTACTGAAAAGCTGCTATAAGGTCTCCCTGGAGCCTTCTCTTCTCCAGACTAAATATCCTAACTCTCTGAGCCTGTCCTCACAGGAGAGGTGCTCAAGCCCTCTGATCATTTTCATGGCCCTCATCTGGACTTGCTCAAACAGGTCCATGTTCTTCTTATGCTGGATAATTTTACGTAAAATGTTCCCCACTATAATGAGAAAGGTTGTGCACACCCAATTCAGTCCTTGAAATAACTACCCAACATGCAATTTACAGTTCTTGCTTCTTCCTGTGTAAGGAAGAGGACTCTTGTATTTTTGGCATGTGTCATGTCAGACTCCTAATGTTGGGGGGGTGTTGCTTTTTGGTTTTTTTTTTTTTTTTTTTGTTTCGTTGTTGTTGTTGGGGGGGCGGGAGGATGTTTTGGTTTTGCTTGTTGTTGTTTTTAATGACAAGGCCTGCAAAGACTAAGATAGATGGCAATTTTTATCTATGTGTAACTATATACCAAAATGCAAAAGGTTAATTTGCAAAAGGTTAATTTTGAGACACATTAATCTAGTTACATTTTGCCGAGTGTTTTGAACACATTTTATGTAAAACATCCATAAATCACCACAAAAGAAAATTACTTCTGTAACTCCAGGAAAGTATTAATGTTACTCTTGTACCATGACTGCTACATTTTTTGAATTATAAGAAGTTATTGAAACTTTTAGAAATTCAGATAATTGTCCTATTTTATGATTTTAATTTTTGGAAGAAGTGTTGCCTTCTGAATAGTGGATAAAAAGCTAAATCTATTACTGAGATGAGATAAAATGTATTTTAATTCCTATATTAAGTAAATAAAACGTAAAACTGAAAGGTTGGAACTAAAAATAAATGTTACAAACATAGCGCGACTGAGAAAGAAATACAACCACCTGATACTACAAAAAATTAGAAAGCTTTTCATTTTCTTTGCCCATGACAGATCTTATATTGCACAATAGTGCATTATATGAAAAAAAAAACCAAAACAAAACCAAAAAACAGTAAAATGTGCCATTTCTATCAGAAGAATTGTCCATTGATGAGAGTAAATTTTAAAAACTAATTATAATTATGTACAGATAGAGGCAGTACAGTAAAAAAAATAAGTGTGTTGTGTGTAGGCTTTTCAGCTGTGTTTCAGTGATGTAGTACTAAAGTAAAACTAGGGGAAATGCCAGATGTATCATTTAGTAAAAGTTCATTCAATGCAGAATACCTTCTATTCCTTTAACTATGGCTTAGTTGGACAGCTCAGAAGGGAATAAGCAGCTAAAATCTTCTTTACTGAAACAGGCATGAACATATCAAAAAATTATAAACATGAATGCCTATCAAGTGTTAACCTAGTGAAACAAATACCGTAATTAAAATAAATCAGCAAGAATGAATAAGAGTCAAAGGTGTCAAACTTCTCACAGTGATAGCGTAACAATTTTTTTCTCACTTCAAATGCCTTTCACTTATTAACCAAGTTAGTCCTACAGTAAGAAAACAAAAAGTGTTTTCTTGCAGTACATGTACTGATTTTCTAAATGCAAGATGCCTTTGTAAATTACTCAATTTCAAAGGCCTTTCTTTCAATCATAACATCAATGAGCTCATTAATTTTTTGATGGGAAATGTCTTCTAAATTACTTCACTCTCCCTTGATGTAACGTGGTCCACCACTGGGAAATTTTGATGCTAGTATTTTTAGTTAGCACTGAAGGATATGCAGGAAGGGTTAAGTTGGCTTCCTCCCCAAAAAGGAAGAGCAGCCAGCTAGATAAGAACAATGCTTTAGTGAAGGCAAGGGGAAGACCCACTTTGCCACAGCAGAAGTACTGTTTAATCTGCCACCACAGCCCTAAGTCTTGAGGTCCACGAAACTCCATGGGATCAATATGTCCCTAGTCATGGATATTTTCTAAGAGGTTTTTGAGTACCTGGAGCCAGTGAGTGAAGGAGAAACCATCCCTTTATCACTGAATTTTCCAGACAGTTACACCCTGATAGCCAAGAATGATCCTGTGGACATTTCCTGTATCTTATGTTGTCATTGGCACAGATACATTTACATCCTCTTTTTAACCACTCAATCTCCTACCTCTAAATTCTTAGCTAACTGTTTCTCCTTTGCACACACACATACATACCCAGTGAAGTTTGTGCTCCCAACACATTTCCATGTCAAATCCTGGAGCTTTTGTATACTCATAGCTAAGATGTTGACCATTTTTGGTTGTTTCTCTCTTGCATTTTTTATTGTACCTTCCTCCTGTCTGGACTCCATCTTGCCTACCATGTTATCTTCCTCTTCCTTCAGAAAGCTTCAGATAAATATTCCTGCATAATCCCTTAGGACTTTGCAAAGTATCATTATTATTATTATTATTATTATTATTATTATTCTCTAGTCTGACTCTCCTTTGCTTAATTAACTCAACCCTATTTGTCTTTCCAGCCACAAAACCTTCTCAACTTCAGTATGTGATGAATTTAATTTGTATTACTCTATCTTACTGCCTTTGTTTCCATCTCCATTCCTGCCTTGTCCACATGCGGAGTGGCCTCCCTTCACTTTGATATGCACCTTTCTCTTTCACATTCCTTTTGAAAATGTATTGCTGACCTTAGGCTCATACACACTCAGCCAAACAATCAGTATCCTCTTTGTTCAATTTTGAAATAAATAAGCAAAATATAAATCTGATCAAAATAAAATATGAACTGCCAAATAATGAGAAATAAAGCTACCTTCCAAGATTTCATAGACTATTGCTTAATCTATACCTTATAAACAGCAAGCACTTCAAGAGAACTGCTTTTCAGAAAAAGAAAAAAGAAAAAAAAAAAGTGGAAACAATGCAAGTGCCTGTCCTTATTTCACTTTTATTTTCCTTTCTTAATTTCTATCACAACATCTTCTGTTATTCTTTAAAGTCTGACAGATCACAAATTGGGATTAGAATATTACCCTTCTATTTCTAACCTAATTAAAAATACATAATGACTCATCTGTTCTGCAGAGGTTTTCTACAACTAAGTACTTGTATATTATCTCCTAAGAACACTGTGGAACCTTGACAAGCTTTAGAGTAATTTGGGGTAAAATTAACAGTTTGCCTCATCCTCCTTCAGAAAAAATCCAGTGTCAGAAGAAATAAGCACCAACAAAACCAGATCAATCAGTAATAAATTGGTACAATGGCACCATTTAGTAAAGATTTTTCTAAGAATCAGAGCCAGAGACACTGTTTTTTCTCTCACTTTTCTGAATTATGTGATAAAGAATGGGGCAGAAAAGTGGGGTTTTTGTTTGGTTGTTTTTTCCCCTTTGAATGTTAACTTGTTTTAAATTTAAAGATATATTTAAATGTTGTGATTTTACAGTTTCAATGCAAAATTAATTCAGTTTAGAAATGGGGATAGAGAAGGACTTCCAGTGGGAAGGATAGGCTTTTAATTTTAATTTCTGTTACATCTATGCATGAAATTAAGAGCCACATTAAGCTGGTACAACTGCAGAACAAGGTATATTTTCCTGATGCCCATCTCAGATGCACTGATTTTGCCTGGCATAACTCTACTGACTTTTACAGAGCTATTTGCAACTGACAACATACCAAGGGAGAGAGTCGAGTAACATTGCTAGTACTTATTTTACTGAAATGAACAAGAACAACTTGGTAAAATTCTGTATAATATTGCCAGTTTTCATCTTTCCTTTTCAAGTTTTCCATGAATTTTAAGTACATCATCATTCTTCATAGACTACCCTAGTAAAACATAAGCCAGTCTATCACAAAATCAAATTCTTATCTTCCTCAGCCCAAATACAAAATTGTATACAAGTATGATAACAAGAAAACTTCATTTACATTTCTATAGTGAATCACTGGGATATACAGAAAATACACACATTAAAATTGCTCACTCTGAAAATAACATATTCCTTAATTTCATCAGGGTGCATGTACATTCAATACTGCCTCCAGCATATGTCTTCTTTAACTACTGACTTTCATAAACAAAAGCTAAAGGAAGATTCCTGCAGAACAGATAAGCAACCAGGAACTGAGTACTAACACAGGCATCACTAAATGGCCCAGAGTCAATCGCCGTAACTCTTTGAAGTTCTTTCAGTAGTATACAGAAGACAGAGCAGGCACTTTCTTGCAAAAGACATCATTAAGATCTTAATCCTACCTAAGATAACGGCATTGGAAAAGTTTGCTGAGAGCCACATAGGTAAGTAGGAAGAATATATTATTTTATATTTCATGAGATTTGTTAATTGCTTACCATAAGCTGAAAATATTGGCTTCTGCAAATAGTATTACATTACATTGACAAAACAATCTCCCTGATGACAAACCAATTCTAAGAGAATGATAGTGCAACAAAGCCAGGGATCACTTCTTTAATCAAAGGTTTTTATGTGAGACTACTAACATACTGAAGAGAAAAACACCAGTATACTGTTTCAACTAACATATTATTACCTTTTTGACACTTCAGTTATATCTAGTATGCTGACTGCATTATAGAAAGATTCTGTTAAACTGCATAACCTATTTACTAAAGTTGACAATCTTGCACATTTCTACTTCATAAAAAAAACCTTTTCTATTACTTCTCAGCTGTTATTATTTAATGTAATTCTTCTTTAATATTCTTTTTTAAAGTGTATCAAGGAGTAATAAGTTGTTGTAGCTGTTTACTCCAGAGGACAGAAAATAATTTGTGACATGAAAATTCAAGCATGTCAAACTATGCTGCAGAAAGAATACTATCCCTTTTCCACGTTCACATTGAATTGAACAAATGGAAATGCACCAAGTTAGTCAGAGGTATATCAGAAGCATAAAACTTTTTCAATTAAAACAGAGTTAAACACTGTAATAGGTTCTTTAGGGAGAATGGTGGATCTCAGATTTCTAAAAAGTGGCAAATATTTTCAGCCTGAGATACATGGACCACTTACAGTCCTTGCATTCACATATCTCAGTACAATGATCTGCACATGTGATATTCCTCAAATTTCCTCTTTCTGCAGGAGAGGGCCCCCGAACCTTTGACCTCTTAGATAAGTGTCTGAAGGAATTTACGTATAGCCACTCTTACCTTGCAGCAGAAGGAAGAGTGACTTCCTGACACTCCTTCTTGGTCCATTTTATGTGATTCTATTTTGCAGCTGCTGTCTTTAAAAATTACCTAAAGGTGCCTTTCACATTTGCTATCCTTTCCTCAGAGTTTTCAACAGACCACCATCAGATTCCAACTCCAACTACTCTTCCATCTCTGTGCCTTTTATTACCCTTCTATTCTATTGGTACTGCTGTCCAACTTTTAAAAGACTTTTACCTGATGGCACTCTTCGAAAACAAGTTGTACCATCTTCAAAAGCAAGGATGCCCTCTACCTATCCTGACTCCAAACTAAGATTACTAATAATTTTTATTTTCTATGTCATCATAAAATTGAGCTCCAATTTTATGCTTTATATGTGTAACACATTCCTCCAGAAGATTTTGAGTATTCTTTCTATATGTTCCTTGTTTGCTTACGTCCTGTAATAAAAAAAATAATCTTGTTCTATGAAATTTAGTCTAAATTAAAGTATCTTAGCTGAAAATTACAACAGTACTAGATGAACTGGAGTGTTAAAATATTTCCATTTCATTCATCTGACCCTCTTTTCTGGAATTCCCTCCCTCCTGTGATAGTTTAAAAAAAATATCTGGCTACTATCTAGTTTTTATTGAGCAGTAATAAACTTGAACCTAAGGCATACTACTTGACTTAATGTCAGTCAGTAATATAACCGAGCAATGAAAGCCAGAAGTATTGCAAAGCGGAAGAGACTTGACATTACATTACTGGATCAGCTTTTCTGCTCATGCTTTTTAGTGTGTACACCCAAATCTACTATCATCCATAAAAAGCTATCCATATTATGTTAATGGTAATTTAAAAGCAGTCCTAATAAACATTTACACCAGGCAGGATACATTGTTTCATATTTCAAACAGAAGCATAACTGTAAACATGAACCATGTACATCACTTTAAAAAAATCTGCATAAAACTAGAAAACATATCAGTCCCAAACAAATTTTCATTATTTCAGATTCTCTCTCTCATTCCTCATGAAAACCTTTTAACCTCATCTATCCCATCAGTGTAAGAGTCCTTTTAAGCACTTTAGTAATTTAATACCTAAGGTATATTTAGGTTGCCGTGGCTAATGCAACTCAAGTACTCTCAATCCAAACTATTACACATCCAGTATCCTTGTAAATTATCATGGGGAGGTCTGTATTTGTGTAATTATTCCACTTTACTAGAAATAAAGGACAAGTGAATTGAAGTAAAAAGCAACCATAAAGAGTAACTGAGATCAATGAATATATCCTGAGCATCACAGTGAATCTCTTTAAATTCCACTGTCTTAGACAAAGTGCAGGCACAATCCAGGTAACAAACTCCCAGCATATATAAATGTTTTTGGCAGTTCTTTCTATCAGTTTCCCCTTTTACTTTCCCTGGACTCCCGTAAAGTCTTTATTGCACATACCTTTTAAAGTAAAGCTACATACAGTTTCTCTACCCATACCTTCCTCTGCTGTGGCTTACTTTCCACATGCATATAACCGCAAGCTAGTAAATTTACCCACTTAGAAATTTTCATGTCACAGCTGTTCCAGCTGTTGGACCTGATAATTTCCCAGGACTGCCCTGGGAGGAAATTACCATATTCTTAAGCCAAAATGCTGGTTCTATGAAAGGCTAACTGAACAACCAAAT
Organism: Pampusana beccarii; assembly: GCA_013399365.1. NCBI lineage: Eukaryota > Metazoa > Chordata > Aves > Columbiformes > Columbidae > Pampusana > Pampusana beccarii. The sequence continues at coordinate 584,459 of VWYH01002407.1, read as the reverse complement.
TTACTTTGCAAAAGTATAGAAACTGTTTAAATGAAAAAAGAATAAATTTTTTAAAACCCCACAAACTCAATTCTTTCCTAGGTCAAATTTTCAGACAAGAAAACAAGCCTGAATCCTAAGTGACAGTCCCAATCACAGTGGCTTTTCTAAATGGGAAGGGCAAAGCCCTTTTTACGCAGATTAATGACACTATGCCTTTCCTTTTTTGGGAGTCACTTTATCTCCATCTACAAATGGAATAAGATACTGCCAACACCTGTAGCAGTTACTTAAATCAATTATCACAAGCCTGCTATAAAACTACATCAATGTAAGGAAAGGATTATAACGATGTTAAAAATTAAAATATAGTGGCCTCTTTTTTTCCTAACACCATCTCAAAATGGCTTCCACTGTACCACCCAACACCTTTTTATTCTGGCTGCTGTGCAGTGGAAAATAGATGTGTAGATAGGCTTACACACTGAGCTGCTGGAAAGTCAAAGGGACTGGTGTAATAATACTCTTTGCACTGATTTCAGTTGAAAGAACTTCATGCCACCACATACATTTTACAGTTGGAAATTACTTCCCTTTGTTATTATGTTGACTATATTGCATGTTTTCAGTTACCAGCTTAGAAGTACACACTAGGAGTGTATTTGGGCTTTATAGACATATCTGTTCACAATTATTTTTAAAACATCATAATATTTTATACTATAGGCTCTCAAAATTAAATGTATAGGACAAACGATGTTTATTGACCAAGTTGAATATTAATTTGCAACACATAAATTAATTTTGACCCCCTAAAAAGCACAAAATGTAACTTTTGAACGCATACACTCAACTTTTGCAATAATCAACAGCACTACAAAATTGTGTTCAGACACAATATTTCAAGGCCCTTTCTGAAGTGCTGTTTCATCATTCTATCAGGAAACAATAGGATTAGCATTAAATCATATCTTCTGCTGTGCTCATAAAAGGCTTATTTGCATACATTTAAGAACATACGAATAATGGGTTGCCTAGGATGGTCACGTCATCGTTTGTGCAAGAAACTTAGAGCAGCGTTACAATTCTTCATATATTTTAGTGGTGTCTTGTGAATCGATACATTCTTGTAGGCTATTTAATACTATAAAAAAAATCTGTTGCACTTCAAAATTGTTCCCGAATTCTGATTTTGAATAAATGATTATGTATAATCTTACTACTTTTCATTGTCACCTGCTGTAAAGCTGACAGCAGGGAGAGGTTTATCTTTCTGAGCCCTACTGGCATCATTCAGCCTTCATCACAACAGAATAGTTAGTGCATTCTTTGTTTCCCCACACCTTGCCCTCACTGCAACTGTCTATCTAGTCAATGGACTACTGTAATATGCTGGAAATTTCAAATATATAGACCTGATACATATTATGTCCTATTCATTCTATAAAAGCTTAAAGATATGGATAAGGATAATTCACATTTGCTCAAACCGTCTAATTTTATGGGTTCTTTTAATTCCAGTTCATGCACTTAATGCTTAGACTGCATTCAGTGTATACACCATTATGGTAAGCACATTGGCATGCACAGGCAATACAAGAATAGATTATAATTAATCCCATAGACAACCAATAAAAGGTGAAGTTGCATCATGCAATGAAACCATAGCTTGGCCTGGGCTGCCATGCAGAAAAAAACCTACATCAATGAGTCTGCTGTACGGCTCCTAGGTAAGAGTTGATATGAAAGAGGTGAGTTATTTCAGTAATGAAGTCACAGGCTGAAAATGTTTATACCACTGTAAACAAAATACTGTACATAGCACCAGTACTACTCTGGGGGTAAAGATGCTTGTAGAGGAGGACAAAAAGGATGAGAAAGAGAAGGAAGGAGGAATTATAAATTACAATAACAAGTCTGAAATCCAATCAGTCCTTTTTAATAAGCATTTTGGTATTTAATTCAAAATAATCTCATTGGAGCTCTCAAAGCAAACCTGAATTTTCAATGTAATTTGCAAAAAAACGAATGGATGAAATAATGAGATACAGGTTAATTTTAAAACGTCCATAGTGTTCAGTAACTGATGAGTAACTAAGGATAATAAACACAGTGATATGTAAAGATGAATTTTTCAATGGAGTGCACAGGATCTAAACTACACAACTTCCACTGATTTGAATGCATAATGTATTGGACTGAATGAATATGGGTAATATATAAGGGATGCATTGGTTTGAGTGATTTATTCAGCCACCTTCTGCTGCTTCTCTAATAAAAAACATCCTTCTGCTGAATAAAGCAGTTTTTTGCAGAAATTGTGGTAATTCTGAATTGTCTTTACCTTACCTTCATATTTGTTCTGAATGTAAAACTGTGACCTGAATAATAACCTGTTTTAAGGCATGTACATTAGGCCCTGTACTTCATAGCCTGCTTCCAGTAAGCTCAGAAATGAATAGCTGACCAGGTAATCTATGTAAATGCAACGTTCATGTTAAAAGATCCTACCCTGCGATGAAAAACACATGATTCTGTAACACTATAATATATTATGTCTTCCATTACAAAAATATTTGTTCAATGTTTTTCAATAGGTATGCTGGTTTTGAGCAATTTTTCTTATTACCCTTAATTGTAGGTGATCATTCTATTTTCATCACAGTTCTGAAATACAGCAACTAATTACACACGGCAGCAATTCAGGGAACACCAAAACAGTTTTATCAAGAAAACTAGAATCTCACTTACTGTATAAAGTTTTTAACATAATCTATTGTTCCAGTTGCAGAAAAATTGCTTTCGGTATCTGTTTTTACATTCTGATAAATTTTTGAAATACTGATCTTTTTATTTAGCAAATCATATAGAAATTTAAATCAACATAAAATCAGCTTAATTGACAGCAGAAATTATTTTCTGGCCTCTTAAAGTTTCTCAGATTTGCAGAAAAACCTGTCAGCACCTTTTGAATTAGGTTAAAAAAAAAAAAAAAAACACAACCACCACCACACACACCTCTATATTCCCATTATAAAACCTCCAATTGTACTATTCTTAAATATTGAAATACTAGTGAAATACACATTATTTTTCCAGGAAACACTTCCATTCTTTTCACAGGGATAGACTTACAGTCATGACTCATACCACTTTTGGCCAGTATGTGCTATTTAACAAGGTTAGTAGAATGTTCCATTAATTGTATACTAAAGACGTGAAGACTTTCTTGGGTGGAAAGGTATGCACTATGAACTGCTGCAGTGTGCATGCAAATGTTATTGACTAGGAAAAACGTTACTGAGTCAAGATAGATTTAAGCACTGCTGATGAAGCCAGTAACCTAGTAAATTGTTTAAGGCAAGCAGATGAGGAGCCAAAAAATTTAGAAACTGAACTTGCAGAATTCCAAAGTGTACCATCCAAATAGCTACTGTACAGTCAATAATAGGAATTATGGTATACACAGTATAAACTTTAATATATATGTATCACAACATAAATTATACTTATTATGCATGCATACTTCCCCATTGTTATGAAAAAATAATTTTCTTACTTGACAAACATTGATTTTGCAAAAAAAGGAAAAAATCCTTATAGTTATTCTTAATAACATAATAGGTAATTTTTCACCTAGTCACAATAGAAACACCCTCCACACATAACAGAACACAGAGCTGGCTTTAGTTCTACAATCTCATAACTCCGAATATGAACATAACAATGTAAAAACAAAATGAGAATAATCATATCTTTGGTATCTACTACTAATACAGTAGAGGATGAGAGAAGCTACAAATGTAAGGATCTCTGAAGATCAGGTTAAATTACAGTTTACCATACATCTTGACAACAGTTTATTGTCCTGTGATTTTTGCTATAAAGCCAGCTAGTTTTGAGAGATCAAACTACTAGGTTCAAGAAGAGATTCAGTCTTCTGTTTTCATATTGTTCCTACAAAGCAACCTCACATTAGAAAAGATTCTCTGCTTCAGCTAGAGAGAAGCTATCAAACTCATTAATTTCCTAACAAGCTAAATTGCAGAAGTTTCTCCCATTTGGTGTTGCCAAAAGCCATAACAAACCTTATGTATTTCATACAAGTCTGTCGCAAATTACAAATTCTAATCACTATGAACTATGTTGTACTGTTGAAACTAGATGACCAGAGCTACTGAATTTAACTAAATTGCTGGGGTATTTTACTCTACAGTTCAATTCTTTCCAGTCCTTGAATATGAAATTCCTTTTAATAGATCAACTACTGGCAAAGTTTAACCTGGGAAAGACAGGGCACCTGGTTCTAGCATTCTGTTTTCTTCGAGGCATACTGTGATGAATAGCCAAAAAATTGGATGAGTCCAACTACATTCTCAATGTTGAAAATATTCCTGCTTATGTACTCCATGGATTTCAGCTAGACTATTCACATGCAGAGTTAAAGAACATTGGATGGAGCCTTTTGTAAATAGTGACCCAAAATACTATACAAATCTTCAGCATAAATACCATAAAATGAACTGATCCAACCCATTCACTAAAGAAAGGTCAGTTATTTTCAGAGCCTTTTTGTCTAACTTGTTCTGAATAATTGCATGAACAAAAATTTCAGATCTCTAGATATCTTGTTTCAATGCTTCATAGATCTTACAAATTCAGAAATCATTATTAATATTAATAATTAATAACAACGTTTAATTTTTATTGTCCTTATTGCTCTTGTCTGTATTGAGGAAGATGTTTATGGCAACAAAAATGTTTCCCTCTGACTTCAGAGGGTCATGCACTAAAAAGATTACTGAGAGCAATCTAATCTCTGCCTCTCTGGACAGAAAAATGATGGCAAACACAACAAAATTAAAAAGAAAACAAGTGGAAAAACCAATCAAAGAGGCTGATTCAAGTGGAAATGTATAATCAGTTACCTAGCTTTGAAGCACAATGTGCACTGAAGAGAATAATTGCCAAAGATGAGAATAACCCACCTAGGAAGTCTTGATGACATGTTTAATGTAATACATACCACATTAGAAAAACATGAAGTCAAATCAGTAAATAAAAATTGTATGAGAAATATTCTGCAAAGCTGTGTGCTAACATAGCTGTTACTGTCTGTGTGACCCCTTTAAGTCTTTGGGACAGGGTTTCACTTTACCAGGTAGCCAAGTTAATAAATTTGAGTAACCCTTCCAAATTACTTGACTGAAGATGGCCATAAGCAAGTCATTGGAACTACAGAGTGACTGGATTCATATCCATTAAAACAGGACGATTTGAACAATTACATTGCCACTGCATTTTATTTACAACATCAAATGTATTGGAGTTTCAAATTTTCCCTAGGTGGGCAAGCTTATTCAATTCACATCAGGCATTTGTGTTTATGACAGAGAGCTGGTCTAGAGAAAAATATTTATTTCCCATGAACTAACAGTGCCTTGAGACAAGCCTTAAGATATCATGCTAAAACAGCTCTCACTGAGTGTACTTGGTAGTCGTCCTTGCATATACAGGGCAGACTAACATCAGTCTGATTACTACAGCTGTTCATCTCACCTCTTTTCCCTACCTTCATCAAGCCACTCACATTTCCTTTCCTGAACTCTCTCTTTTCCCAGTCAGTTTCTCTCACAAAAAGAAGGAAAAAAAAAAAAAAGAAAGAAAAAAAAACCAACCAAACAAAAACAACAACAACAAAACACACACAAAATACCCTCCCTAATTCTTCTTATAAACACCATTTAAGGACCACACCACAGTCCCCGTCTGCCCAGAATTTTCTCTGTAATGTGCTTCTATGCTTCTATACCTTTTTGTAATTATTCCTGGCAGAGCTTGTTTTTCCTCAGATCTGTAGAAGGTGAAAGGATTGACATGCAGGTTAATTAAAGAAAGGCAAAAACAAGAGGCAAGACCTAGCTGCCTTCTGACCAGGAAACTGCAGTTGCCTCTGATCTACTGAAATGAATTACACCTGGTCAAGAGCATTGGTCTCTGTGATGAAAGGGTAGACTGTTCATTGTTGCTTCCTTCAGGACAACTCTGTCTTTCTTCCTTGCATTCAGTACTTAGCCACACTCCCACCTCCATTGCCAAGTCAAACTGGAGGGAAAAATACACTATGTTTTATCTTGTACTAAAAACTGGGAAAAGAAACCTAACTCCCAATTTGCAACACTCGCATCAGTGTTTCCATGTAAATGAATTAGCACAACAAATATTAGCAGCCGTTAAGTTAAAGCAAGGGCAGAAACCTCTGGCTCTACAGAACGTGTGTTTGGCGTAAGATGCATAACCACTGCAGAGGTATTGAATTTTTCGTTTATGAAAGATGGTACAGAAAAAGCAGAAGATTAATTATTTTCTCTAGGTCAACATTGCAAAGAAGAATTTAAAAAGAAAAGTAAAATCATTTTACACCCTATCTGCATAAACACACTTGGCAAGGTAGAGCACTATATAACCTGGAAGCTTAGAGATACCAAGGAGAAAAGAAAGACACAGCAAGTTACCCAGAACCCAACAGCTGAGCTTCCAAATTCTTGCCTAGTCAAGGGCTTATGGAAACTCAGGAAAAAGAACAGATAAAAACTGTAAACCACAACTTATTCACAGAAATAACATGCGTTTTTATTAGAACGTGATTTAGTAGGGTTCAACATTAATAACTGGAAATATCAAAAAGACTATTACTAAAATATCCAAAGCGCCTTTAATCCAAAGGGCTTGTTCTAGACAGAAACAGGAAGAAACTAAGTCAAATATACTGGAAAACTAGGAAGACCAGTGTCCCAGCACTTCTGGAAAAAGAAAGTGTAGCACAGTAGTAGATAAAGCGGTAAGGACCAGAACACACACTTATTAATCTAACTCTGATGATGGCTGTAAAGAATATATTTCTATTCAACACCTGCTTATCTAAAAAAGCATAGTGCTGGAACTTTAAGTATTCTTTCTAATATAAGACATTTGATCACAGACTTTGAGTTATGAACCACAGATAACAAACTTTTGCAGATTATTATTGGAGTGTTAGCACACCCACCACCCCACCACTATTGCAAAATCCTAGACCTACTGGTCTACGTGTAAAGCAGCTTTATGAAAAATTGTGTGGGTAGATCTGTTTTCATGATGACACTGTCAAAGGATGCTTTTTAACACAGGTGTCAGCTTGACAGATCTAAAATTCTGAGTTGAATAGCAGCTGGGGAGGAGTTGCAGCTAATTGAAAAACATTTTCACAATAATTTTATTAAGAAACAAGAATGCTAACAAAACTTCAAACTAAATTTCACTATTTTAAGGTATTTATAATTATTTTTACTAGAACCGCTGAAAACTAAAATTCTCACATGAAGTTTAGGCATTTGACTCCAAAGCAATACGATCTGTGGGCTAAACCTTCATAGTCCACCAAATTCAGCAGCAGTTTTGAGTGCTCAGTACTTCTGTAAATTGGAAAGTTAAAACAATGGACTCGGATACTTATTTTTGGATACTAAATTTGAAAATTTATTATTGAAAATTACCATTGGTAGAAATTATTCGTGTATTTTAATTTGAGGAGTTTTTTACTTCTACTTCCATAGAAAGTTATGCAAGCATTTGAATCATTTTGTCACATCATCACAAGCAATGACAAAAAAATCTCACCTGGGAGAAAATATGTTAAGCCTGCTCTTTGTATGTTCACCTAATGCTGCAGTACTAAAAATTCTTTGTGTAGCTAGCAATTCTCTATATTCTTTATTATCTCTTTAGCACATCACACAGAAGAGACTCTGAAAAGCTAGAAGAATTAGCTTTTTGAATACTAAGGAAAATCATCTCCAAACTTAATTAACCACAGAATTGTTAATCTATCAGTACTGTAAATCTTGGCACTAGCTGAATAAAAGTAATTAGACTAGTCTTGTAAGTCCATAGGAGGCTTTCCTCCCTTCTTGCTGCTTGTTTAGATGGAACACAGACTACCAGAACCCTTATTCCGTAATTCATTCAACCTCTTCTAGCAGCTTGCATGCATCCCTGAGGCCTTAAGATGGGTTATATTTATCATACACAATGGCAGTAGCGTACTGGAGGTTATAAATTATTGCGACTTCACTGACAGACATGCTTTTACACTCACACTAGGTCTGATGGTGAATTATGGCCTTAGGAAAAACAAGGAGTTGAAAGACATGTTCCCAACTGATTGTGACAGTACTTCAGTTCCATACCTGTAAATAAGCATATACACACAGAACAACCTCTGTGCTTCCCTAAGTATCAAGGTTTGCAGTCTCCTGTACTTTGAAAAGCTATATTAGCTCTATTCAAGCAATACTTTTGGTTTACATACATTTCTTCCCTTTTCCAAAATGCATTAGTATTACTGATGTAGTTCTGGACTGAAAAAGGTAAAATAAAGTATCTTTAATTCCCTTCTCTGATTAATTTTTGAGAAAAACTGAGAGAAGTTTTCATGTCAGCATTACTACTCCGTATGTGCATCAAGGAACACTGCAGTTAAAGATGTCTAGGAATTTAATATTATAGAAATGCATAACTGAATAGTGATTCATACTAAAATACATCCACAGCTAAAATAATCTGTGCACCTGCAAAGTATGAAAACTTTTTCATTTTCTAGACCACCATAATGTTTCTGCTTTGATACAGACTGCCCATATACCATAACTGATAATGTCTTTCTCTCCTACTGATAACATGAACAGCATAACCAGTTTGTTATGTTAAAGTGTATGTAGTGTAGTACTTAAGAATCAAAATCTTTTTGGATTTTCACACAAATGTGTTACACCATTTTCATTTTGGATTAACAGCAAACACTAAACACTCCACAAAAAACCAAAACAAAACTGTATTTTTTCACTGTAAACTAGCCTTTGTCTTTAGGTTCAATCATACTTAAGAACCAATGCTTTTCTACCTAGTCATTTTTCACTGTGTATTGTGAGTAAACAGGGACAGATATAAACTTCCTTTTAAGAAAAACAAATTAATGACTTAAAGCCAATGTGGTTGGCAGGAGAACAAAAGAGGATGTGGTACTTAAAGCTACTTTAAAAAAAAATGTTTGAACTCTTTTTTATATTAACTACATTTCAAGTTCATGATGTCCCTATAAATTATATTATAGAAATATATATAATCTACATTCTAAGTCCTGCATTGCCTTCCAACTTACTGTAAGAAACTACATAAAATATTTATGGCATGTACTAACAGACTACCTTTTCTTTATACTATGTTAATGTAATGTTATGAAATTACTAATCAAGATGATTCACAATTTAAATGGTCAATATTTTCCAAGATGGAGTTCTCTTTTTAAGATCTTCAATCCACTTGACAAAGTTCAAATCTGTTGAGCTGAAGGTACACACTGCAACTCAATTTTCCTCATTTCTATTTCTTCTACTTTGTGAGTAGGCAGATGGATGTGTATAAAAGGTGGCCTGATAGCCTATTGCAGTTTTTATTCATGAGTATACTCCATCTAGATTGACTTGTATGGAAATTTCACACATGTTATTGAGATCATAAATACAGATTTCAGTATTTGTGAAAACAGAAATAGTAAACACTTTATGCACCTGAAGACATGTATATAAAAAAAATCTACATACATCAAAAAATGGTAAATCATTTATCTGAAATACATATTGAAATAACTTTGAGGTACATTAGAACGCTGACCAGTTTAGTCCTGCCTCTGTGCACTACCCTTGCATGATATGTACTTGCCATACAATGGACACTTGAGAGACTAAACAAGAAGAAAAGCATTTTCGAAGCTAAATCAGAACAAAAAACAAATTATTTTTATCCTAGCTCTACACTTACTAGGTTACCCTAGATATGCAAATGAGCAAGGCAGTTTGGGAGGTAAACTGTTTCTGCTTTAATTTTTACTAGCGGAGAAAAAAAAAATTAAAAACTCCTTTTAGAGAGCACAAGCTACACTTCTGTACAGTTCCTGCCTTTCAATAATCTCTCCTGAGAAGGGAAGGGATCTAAGGTCCACATAGATGTTTCCATGACATACAGATTGTCATTTTTCTTTACACAAGTATATCAATAAGAGATAGTAGTGTGTCAAGATAAACATTCATAGGACTGTCTTTAAATAAATGTTTAAATAAACTGTCTTTAAATAAATGTTGCCAACCTGCCAAATATACCTTCCCCTCCTGCCTGCACCAGCCCCCCACCCTCCCTTTTTGTGGTATTTCTTTACCATTAACCTGTAGCTGTCTGCTTGTTTACTAAAATTTTAGACTTAACTTTCTGTGCTCTTCTTCCTATCCTCTCTACATCCTGAAGGCATTCAACCTTGGGGTTTTTAGTTGTTTATTTGCATACAGAAAAAAAGCTCCAAATGTTCATCAGGCACTAGTCTTTGAGTGAGACGCTTATGATATTAGACTAACGTCAACAGACTTTGTTCTTGTGCAGACAAGTAATTTATTTTCGTTTATCTCCTGCCTGAGAAGTTATTCCACTGATTAATCTACGCAGGCTGGTTCATTCTCATCTCTCCAAACCTGATAAAACTATTAGTGACACACCTAACCAATACAAAATAATTCTGATTTACTTTTCACTATTAGTCACATGCCAAAACTCTCTCCATAAACCCAAGTTTTATCTATATGGCAACTAGAGTCAGAAAACCTTTTTTTTGGAGTACTGATGAAACCCACCCACATCTCAGCCATTATTGAGCTTTGGTGCAAAACTTCCAGAAGGCTGTAAGTACCTTGTTCACTCTTGTACCATTAGGTGGAACTATCCCATCCCAACATCTTGTCTTCCATTAACTGATCAATTGTTTAGTTGACAAGCACAGACTTCATTACGATGACTAAGGACAGATAGGAATAACTGTCTCAACATTTCTTTTTATGCAGCTTGTCCCTGTCAATAGCGATCATCAATGAGACAAACACAGGATCACAGAATGGCTGAGGTTGGAAAGGACCTCTGGAGATCATCTACTCCAACCCACCTGCTAAAGCAGGTTCACCTAGAGTAGATTGCACACAAATGTGTCCAGGCAAGTTCTGAATGTCTACAGAGAAGGAGACTCCACAACCTCTCTGGGCAGCCTGTTCCAGTGCTCTGGCACCCTCAAAGTAAAGAAGTTTCTCCTCATATTCAGATGGAACCTCTGCCCATTGCGCTCATCCTATCATTGGGCGTCACTGAAAAGAGTCTGGTCCCACCCTCTTGACATCCACCCTTGAGATATTTATAAGCACTGATGAGATCCCCTCTCAGCCTTCTCTTCTCCAGGCTGAACAGACCCAGCTCTCTGAGTTTTTCCTCATAAGATGCTCCAGACCCCATATCATCTTTGTAGCCCTCAACTGCACTCCCTCCAGTAATTCCTTGTCCTTCTTAAACTAGGGAGCCCAGAACTGGACACGGTACTGCGGATGCAGCCTAACCAGGGCAGAGTGTAAGGGGAGGAGAACCTGCCTCAACCTGCTGGTTACACTATTCCTAATGCACCCCAGGATACCGTTGACCTTCCTAGCCACAAAGGCACATTGCTGACTCATGCTCAACCTGTTGTCAACTACAATTCCTAGGTCCCTCTCTGCAGTGCTGCTTTCCAGAAGGTCCACCCCTAATCTGTACTGGTGCCTGGGGTTATTCCTCCCCAGGTGCAGGACCCTACACTTGTTGAACTTCATCAGGTTCTTCTCAGCCCAGTCCCCCAGCCCATCCAGGTCTCTCTGGATGGCAGCACAGCCTTCTGGTGTGTCAGCCCTTCCTCCCAGTTTGGTGTCATCAGCAAACTTGCTGAGGGTGCACTCAGTCTCTTCATCCAGGTCATTGATGAACAGGTTGAACAAGACTAGACCCAGTACTGACCCCTGGAGAACACCACTAACTACAGGCCTCCAGCCAGACTCTGCACTGTTGATCACAACCCTCTGAGCTCTGCCGTCCAGGCAGTTCTCAATCCATCTCACCATGCACTCATCCAACCCACACTTCCTGAGCTTACCTATGAGGATGTTGTGAGAGACAGTGTCAAAAGCCTTGCTGAAGTCAAGATAGACAACATCTACTGCTCTCCTCTCATCTACCCAGACAGTCATACCACCATAGAAGGCTCTCAGGTTGGTCAAACATGATTTCTTCTTGGTGAATCCATGCTGACTACTCCTGATAGCCTTCTTTTCCTCCACATACTTGGAGATGATGTCCAGAATGAGATGTTCCATCAAACAAATTCCTAGCAACTGGTACAGACTTAGCTTTATATTTTGTGAATTTTCTCTGATCTCTTCCCTCTGGCAACCAGTGATAGAACCCGAGGGAATGGCAGGAAGATGTGCCATGGGATGTTTAGATTGGACATTAGGAAAAGGTTCTTCACCCAGAGGGTGATGGAGCACCAGAACAGGCTCGCTAGGGAGGCAGTCATGGCCCCAGGCCTGACAGTGTTCAAGAAGGGACTAGACAATACCCTCAACACATGGTGTGAATTGTGGGATTGTCCTATGTAGGGACAGGAATCAGACTCAACGATCCTTGTGGGTCCCTTACAACTCAGGACATTCTATGATTCTCCTGATTTTTCAACAAATATTTGAGTATGGCGATCTTTAAAAGGGCAGACATTACTGGCCTTCAACTAACTTTATAAAATAATACTTAAAAGGAAATTTTGCCTGACTCCCATGACAACAGCAGGATTTCACTCCAACACCTCGATTCCACTACCACCACTACCAGTAATGCAGTTTGCAAAATTGCACAGGTAAAGCCATGGGGATTAGGAGGGGATAAGGGGAAGGGAGGAGTGGGTTTTTCTTCTGAACAAGAAGATATACAAATAAACTCTTGTAACTGGAAGTAAAAAAATAAACCTATACATCTCTATGTATCAATGAAGAAAACCAGTCCATTTAATATTTAAAGTCTCAAAGGAGAAAGATAATGGTTTTAATAATTTCTCACCCTTCCTCACTGTTTCTGAGAAAATTTTTCAAGACAAAGTAGAATAAAGGAAGATACACCAAAAGCACCCTTGTTGATTTATTAAGTCCAGCTGCCATGCTCTCAACTTCACAGATACGCAGATTTACTGATTCTTAAAACGTTCTTTTGAAACTCAGCGTCAGAAACTGGGAGAGGGAGGGAGTAAATATGTCCAACACTTTGTGTGACCAGAATAACTTAATTTGACAATCAATATAAGGACCACAAAAAATATTTTTATAGTTTAAGCAACCTTCTTTCACAACTCACTGGCTCCATGATAGTTACAGGGTAGGTCTAGCACTTAAAAGTTAGGAGGGGCTCAGCCAAATTAAGCATTATAATTTTTTTAAAATATGCAATAAACAATAAACGTGGTTAAATACCAATTTTGTGAGGCAACGTGTCGATGTGGTGAAAGAACTGTTGATCAGCCTGCTGCCAAGTTGGTTCGTATTTCCAGCCCACAACATGAGTCCTCCCCCTCCCAAAGCACTGGAAGATTATTGTTTTAACTGGGTACTAAACAGCCCTGACAGTGTTCTGTTGGCAGAGAAAAATCATGGTTCTCATGCCAGCTTCCAGAACAGAATGCTTATTTGTCATGGCTTTGTAAATTCTCTCACATAAAACATCCGAACAACTTGAGAAGAAATTCCCAGATTTCTCAGTGCAAGCATGTGCTACAAGCTGCACCTTAAAGTACTAACACTTAATAGATAAAAAAGATACAGATTCTTGCAAAAGCAATACTCTTCATATTGTACCATAAACTCAACGGGATTCAGTTCTGCTAACATTTCCGATTATCAAGATCCAAAATCTTGGAGAATCTGGTGTTGAGTACTCAGAAAGTAGACTAAGAATATTCAGTCTTCGTATTTTTGCACTTACACAAACCCCAAAGATCTTATCTTTCACTAACTAATAGGTTAACTATTAACATACCTCTTAAAAATTGAATTGGAAACTGGGGTGGTTTTAGCAATAACTGCCTACAGAGAAATGTATACCAAGTTAGGAGACACCATAACTACCCTGTCTTTTCAGATATAACTCCCATTGTATTTGCCATTTCCCCATCATACCTGCATCACAGAAATTTTTCACCTGTTGTTTCCAAAAGGGGATCTTTTGGGTGTTATCAGTCACATAGTCACGGATGTACCCAGGTGGCACACTTTCTTCATAATCAAATTGCCATGACCTCTACTTGCAAACTACCTGCTCAACTGAGTACTAAAACAACAACAAAAAAAATCAAATACTCAGGAAGTTAAAGGTTACAGTCTGGGTTAGAAGAATCCACAGTCCCAATGACCTAGCAAGAGACACTAGCCTGACCATTAGTCAGGACTCACAGATCATAGCTCATCACAATCAAGATTTTTAGGGTCATATGGACCAATGAAAACCATGTTTTTTTTCTTGCATATCCAAAATATTACTATGAATGCCAAGGAATTAGTTTCTATTATCATCTAAAGTAATTAATATATCACTATTTCTTGATGTTGATTTTCAGCTAGGTATGAAGAGGATTAGTTTTGCCAACTCAAGAAAAAGCAAAAGAAGAGCAAAAGCACCACCAGGGGATGCCCTTCAAAAACAAAGGGTGATCCTCCTTAGTCTGTTTTCAAAATTCTGACTACAAAACTGGCACCCATACCTTTGTCAATGTAGGTCATGTATAGTATCTTCTTCTACACTGTTCATCTGTCCTTCCCAACTCTATTGTTGGTAGAAGTAGATGAAAAGAATGAAGAGAGGAATGAACCAAGTCTACTAGCAAATACTAATTCAGTTTTGGGGGAAAATGACGAGTGATATCGCTCAGTTGTCTGATGGTCCCTTCTGCCTTTGTTGGTGATAATCCTAATTATTCTCCTGGCAAACTCCAATTTCTCTTTCCCTTCTGCACAAAAAAAAAAAAAAAAAAAAAAAAAAAACTGAGAAAACAAAAAAAAAAAAAAAAAAAAAAAAAAAGAGAAAACTGAGTAGCTATTATGAAATACAGAGTCTGAGAACAGAAGCTTCTGTTGGTGGCAGGTGAGATCTGCAACCCACAATTACCAGCTGGGGCTGCAACTGCAGTCTCACAAGAAAACCAGCCAGAAATTCCTGAGCTAACAGCAGCTGCTCAAGAAATGGCAGGCAGCTGTCAAAAAGTAACAGAAAGTCATGGGAGTCACAAATATTTTGAGAGATCTGGCAAGTAAGACAATAATCATCACATGTTAAGCCAGAGGTTTTGATTCTAAAAGGTGTGGCATATTGCCCAAAACAAACAAGCTTAGTGATCTTAATTTATTTTGCATGGGTAAAATGATCACATCATTTACAGAAGTGGTGAAGAGACACTTATTTCAGGTTTTTCTTCTTCCCCTTTCTGCCTTTCTCTCTGTTCTTTACACTCACGTGTTTTTTTTACTCTTCTTTGGGTTTGGTAGAGAAGAGGTTACTTTTTGAGTTTTTTATGTAGCACACGGTACAGAGAGGTTATAAGGGTTCAGATGCACAGGCCTCAATCTTACCACTAACAATAAAAACAACAAGCTTAAAATCCATTAAATACATTTTGTAGTCACACCAACTGTTGCTGAAATGATCAATATGCATGCTGCATGGACAATGAAAATTTACAGTCTTTTCTACCAGAGATTGCTTTTCCAAACACCACTATAAAAATTAGTTTGCAGTACTCCTGCTGTATTGCTATTACCTTACAAAAGAGTACATTTCCTGCGTTTGTCATTCAAAAACCACTTACACACAGTTATATTTCACATACACAATCAAAATTTGACCAATGAAGAATTATCTGAGGTACAATATTCAACCAAAACTATAATTTTGCTGTGGGACATATTAAACCACCAGGGATAATGCACTTGAGTTTGCCTAGTTCTAAAAGAAAACAAAAACTGAGCATGTGAAACCCTGAAATGGTGCACTGATTCTGTAGGTAAGGTAAATGACTAAAAAGCAAATTAATATACTGGGTTCTTCTCAAGTCATTCTGCTTGTGCCTTTTTCTTCCAGATGTAAAACTGGGTTTATAGGTTTGGGTTTTTTTATAGATTTATGGGGGATTTTGTTTGCTTGTTTTTTCCTTCCATTTGTTATTCATCTTATCCTATGCTCATATCATATTCTGTATTTAACCTTGCATTTGCCAAAAAGCCAATAAATTAGGACTTTGGTCTTGCAGACTTACAGTGTCTATGGCAACAGAAATACAGCACAGCAGGAAAACTATCAGTCTTCTCGGGTTACATGAAAACTCTGCAGTGTGTTTTGGTGTACAAATAATCCACAATTTCCTGAGTTCACAATCTCAGCTTTTCCAAGATAAATGTCTTGGCGTTGAAATACATTGTAGCTGACTATAGTTTATTTGTACAATTAACACTGTGGACCCAGGAAATCCCAGATAAAGCTGTGAACCCAGGCTGGGCAGCACCCTCACAGCCCGGCCTGGGCTGAGCATGCAGAAAATTTTAATGGTTGAGATAAAAAGGAATTTTTGGATGGAAATATTATTGCCAGCTTATGTATAGGAGATTGGCCAGGAGCTGCAAGATTATAAATTGCCACTTTCACCTCTAAGGAAATACTGCAAAGTATTATTTGTGAAATTGCTTTCTTAGTTGGTCTTCCCCAGTAAGTGTTCTCAAAATTGACTTCTGCACTATGCACTAAAAATTAATTTACAGGGTTTTAGGCAGTGAAAAAAAGACAACAAAAATACTATCTTCAGGCTGTTATGCTAAACAAGATGGGACAAACTCAAAATGAGCATTTACCCACAATTATTTTGTTTTGTAATCACTACCTAGTGTTATTTTCCATTAAAGTAAAAAAGTAATTATAAAAACGTGTATCATTAAGAAAACACCACTCCTCCAATATATCTTATGCATTCTAAAGGCACTGGCAAACATACAGCTGCAGTTTGTTTGCACATAAAAATTAACAGAAAAGAGGATTGCATTTTCTCGGTTCCTCTCATAATAAAGCTAACCTGCCCCTATTTCAGGGGAAGTCCACAAATAAAGCAATGTCATTCTCCTGTGGTTTAGATATGAGTGCACTTTCGCAAAACGTATTTGTAAAAATATTAGCAGAAATTATTCTAGTGTTAAAAGATGACAATAACATGAAAGAAAATAAAGTCTAGGTAAGGTGCTTAATGGTGCTTTGATAACAGAGAAAAGTAACATGAATACACATAGGAATAAAATATTCTGTTTACAAAAGTACTGGAATAACTACTAGGCTGCAGAAATTATGTCACAATTTTCTTGGCAAAACACTGACAAAAGGTCATAGATCCACTGCTACACAGAAAAGAATGATATTTCATAATTGTGCTGGCTCTACAGACTTAAATACTAGAGTTTAAACCAGATAAAATTAAAATTTAACATCAGTATTAACATAGGCGTAGAACAACATACAAATTTTTAGCGTTTTTTAAACATCTTAATTTGTGAATCTTGATAGAATCTTATCTAGGTTTAACCTGTAAATGGCAAGCATTGAAATGAAACCTACAGAAACCAACTCTTTGGCTGTGTGTTTCCCAAAACAGCTTTTAGCCCTCCAAGCAGCCTGAGCTTTAACTACCAATTTTTAGTAGCATACTTCTACTTTTGCAGTCAAACACATCATTATCAATACAAAATTTTCTGAAAATTCTTCATTCTAAATTTGCATATATGCGAGACAACAAGTAATCAATAAAACTTTAACATAAGTGATCACAGTCTGAAACAGGTCAGGAAGCAAATACATTGGACCCACCAAAAATGATAGGAGGCATTAGCCAGTATTGTTTTGAAATGTACACCGCTATGTGGTCAGCTGCATTCAGATCACTTAATATGGTCAGCTCTTTTTCTTTTCAGAAAGTAGTAGTTCTCTGAAAACATATTCACAAAAAAAGAAAGATATTCCCACCAGAGGAGAATTATTCACCATTCCCCCAGTTTCAAATGATTACCTTCTCCAATACAATAAAAATATTAATTTTTTAGAGGCCACATCAGCCAAAAGGAACCATCCACAAACAAACTCTATTCTACAGCATGATACCCTATCAATTACTTGCTAGTTCTCTGATGTAATTTGTCGAAGGCTGTCTAACAAACAGTTTCGAGAAACTGAAGAATGGTGCTTAGTTTGAAATTGTAATCTTTCGACCAGTATTTACATGAGTAAAGAGTTTTCAGTCTTGACATGACTGATCAATACTACTATGAATTATTTAACAATAGATGTTGATCTTATTTTAAATGATACACACTACATAAAAAGAATGGCACTACACTACACTCAAGTAAGAGGACTTAAAGAAACAAATACTACATCAAACTGATTCATTAATGTGCAGTTTAAGGGATTCATGTTTCTACCAGCATTGCTTTCCTTTTGTCTTTTAGAAAAAACGTAGCCTTAGATAACAGGAAAAAATTGAAAGGTGAAAAATCCCACAGAAAAACAGCACATTTCTGTCAAAGCCTTTTTTTTCTTCACTCACACCCTGATAGCAAATCTTTCAAGAAAGTGAACATTATGTATTACTTAGTATGTTTTTTTTGAACTAACAAGAAGTATCACATTAAAAACAGAGACGGGGGAAAATAGACAATCTTCTTTAGGTAAGGAACAGGTCAAGTTTATCGAAATACGAGAGCACAACTTAATAATTTGAAAAAGTAAAAACCTGCAAATTATTTTAACAGTCTAACTGCTTAGGAAAAATACTACAAACCTAAATTGGTTTTTGATATAAAGCCTTAAAGGAAATCAAAGCTTAAGTACTGTCAATCTCATGTAAGACTGTAAGTTTTTTAATAACTCAATTCTCTGCAGAGACTGTCAGTTACTTGTTTTTCTATGTCATGTTTAATCTTACATTTAATGCAGATAAACAACTATGGAAGCTATGAAGCACTTGTGCAAACTTTGTGAAAAACAAAGGAATCAATTAATTCAATCATTCAGTAAAACAGGTTTTAAACAAGTAGGTTTAGAAATTCTAGCCTATATTATACCTATACAGGTTAAATTTCCCTATAATGGGAGAAATCTCTGCATTTTTGAAGGGTTTGCATCATATTATATACCATATAGGAAAAAAACAAAAAAAAAATCAGAGTCCTCGTAAAACATGGAACAAAATGTTCCTCTAAAATACCTACAGATTCTTAGGGTCTGAACACTTTGCTTATAAAGACTGATCAGACTTTTTCCCCTTCTATTGATGTTCTCCCAGCACAATCTCTTTTGTTTGGGTTGCCACTAATCCTATCCTGCCTAATGTCAGGTTCCATCAGTTTGGCTGGAGCACTCCAATGACTAAAGACGAGCTGTAAGCACAATTCTGGATCTCGATACTCCAAATCCATCAAGTGTATGTATTGAGATCTATGAAGATTACAAACAAATTATTATTAAACTTCTATAAATACGCATTAAGCATTTCTACAGCAGCAGCACACTGTGCTGCACTAAATAGCCCCAAGGGACATGGTAGCAACTCTGGATAGTAAAAGAAAGTTACCATAGCTCACTTATCAAAGCTTACATAAATGCTGCAGGTCTGGCTGTATTTCTTTTGCCTTCTGATGCTACCACTAAAGTAGATCAGTTTTGTGAGGTTTTGTTATACTGTAAATTCTGTTTAGTAAAGATGATGATAACACTGAAGAGAATAACACAAAATTGTTTACATTAAAAAGTTATTCTTTTTAGCTCCGTTTAAAGTCACTTGCATTACGAAAATAAGCAGCATGGATGTTGGCTTTATACAGAGGTCAACTGACTAGGAAAGAGCTAAAAATGCTGGTTTACATCCTTAATCATTATAACATTAAGAAAATACTTGAAAAAAGATTTGTAAACTCCTGCTGAGGTAAACTATAGCTATAGTTTTTTTAAAAAAAACCCTCTTTTTTCTGTTCACAGAGTTTATGAAAAGTATTTGGTTGTTAGACTGTGCCAAGTGTTCTAATGCTAACTACTCCTACGTTTATACAGTCCTAAAATTACATTCAGCCCTTTGAAGGCAACCAGAAGGCTGATGTGGCCCCCAGTGAAAATGAGTTTGACACTCCTGATCTAAAGTATAGAATAGGTAAAGCATGACTGTAGCATCAACAGTGATTGAGACCTGAAGTCAAGGACCCTCTGAGGAATTTTGGTAACTGTAGCAAATACTAAAACAGTATCACAGAAAATATTTTTAGGAAAAAGCACACAGAAATGTATCTAATAAATTCAACTTGTATACAAGCCTGCCAAATAAAACTGACATCCTCCCCACTCATAATAACAGGTTTCAAGTTGCAGGTTGCCCTCTTTGTTTATATATAAAATGCAAATACCAGTGGAAAGACTGTGAGCTGGTGGGGCAGGGTAGCCATTCTCTTCTGGGTTAGTGCAAAGAAATAAAAGGATCCCCTTCTCACACTACCGGCAATACATAAATTAACAGGCAATATACAATCAACAATAGATCAACACTTACTCTTCTTAAACTGTGGGATTAATATTATATATACCCTTCCCCTTTTGAAACACCTTTTCTTCCCTGGCTTTCTGATTAAATTGTGGATCTATGTATTTGTCTGAATACAGTGGCCTGGATTTTCCCTTTTGCTCTCTTTGTTTCTGTTGGTCTCTGATAACTTTTTATGTCTCATACAGAATGTGTAAGGACTTATCTTATTTCTGTTGCATCTACCATACAATCTGCCCATCCAGCCTTCACCTCTCCTTGTAATGCTTTTTCAGGCACACGGATCTAAATATGTTCTTTCTGTCTGTAATGTGTTTCTTTATTCATTCCTTTGAACTGACTCTGAATTTACACTAGAGAATCCCTTGTGATATACATCATGATTCCGTCCTCTTGTTGGATGAGATCTATTTCAGACTCAACAATTTCAGGTGGCCTCTCTCTGTGTTAACAGTTGTCAGTCTCCTGAATCAGATTAAGGTCCACATACAGTATATTCCATTCTATCAGCATTTCATGTACAAACGTACATCAGATGCTGTATGGGGATTGGAAAAGATCTAGCAGCTGGCATGAGTGGGAGTAAGCAGTCTAAGGACACTGTTCAAAATGCAGCAATGAATGACACTTCCATTTTTATCAGAAACTGAGCCTGGGCTTGCTAAAAAATCTGATCTGCTGCTTAGAATTACATTTGTAACCTGAAAGTCTTTCTTATTGCTACTTCCAGCACTGATGTGAACTGAAATTCAGTAGAAATGGGGCTCATTAACATCTGGGAAAGGAGCATAAGTGATCACTCTCAAGAGTTTTATTGTTTCCCCCCTCTTTGATTGAGGCCGAGTCTGATTTAGAGTTGAGTGGCTGTTTATCTCCTTTGCTTTACCTGTGTTCAGTGGTCATTTACAGAATGCATAAGATTTTAAACGTGTATACATCCATTCATACACACACACATCTAGAGAAAAGAGAAAATGCAATAATATCTCTATATGTTACATGCTGAAAACTTAGTTTAATATAAATACCCAGTGGAAAAAATAATAGAAACATTAATACATATTTTGTATTTCAGACAGCGTTACTTTATGTAGCACAATATAAACACAATGATATTAGAGACCTTTTAAATGAACTTGCTGTAGGGCAAAAAATTGTTACTAAGGAAAAATCTGCTTATGCATCTGAGCCTCTCAGGTGCCAATAATCTTCAATGCGTATTTATCTGAATAAAATCAGAACCATAAGATATTCCTTTTGCATTATTTGAAGGAGTGTTTGCAGAGAAAAGACTTCATTCTGTGGTTAATATAAATAAATAATTAATGGAATAATATTTTATAATTCTAAACATTAATACCGTGTTATGATAAGCAGACATTAAATTTATTTGTTTATTACTGTAAGGTCCTCCTGGAGCCTTTTCATTTTGCTTTAAAAGGATCTTTAGTTAATTGCTCTTAAAAACACAAAGAAACAAATACATTTATGAAATGCCTAAACATAATTGAGTGCAGATCTTGTTTTTGTACACACAGCTCTGAATGATTTCTAGCTATATTTGTTGTCTTCTCATTTTTGTCCATATGCAGCAGTCTCCTTAGCTGTTAAAATACACCTTTCAGAACAGACCTGTTGCAATTTCAAATTGAAAGTAATTTCTTAGTACAAAAAAATCATTTATCAAGGGTGCTCTCTCTAGAATAACTCAATTTCTATCACAGTTAGGAGGAAAAGTGGTAACTGACAGCAGGTAATCTATGACATGACCACTGGGGGTCGTTCATTTTACACAAATATGCCAGTATAGTAAAGTATTTACTGTTTTCATTGAGTAGGAATAATATTTTCAATAGAATTAATTACGTCTAAAGAGAAAAACACTCAGACATTAAAATTCAGAGATATTAACCACCTGCGTCCTCTAATTTTACATAGTAAGTGGGAAAATTGAATACTACTTTGTTCAAAGAGCTAGCCAGAATAATATAAAGAAACCGAAAAAAAACAGGCATATCATTTAATACCGGTATAGAAACCCCCACACACTATTTCCAGACTTTTTATTACATTTTAAGGGAACAAACAGGAAATTATAAATCTGTGACATGGATTATGAAAGATGAAACACTGTGAACTCTGATTCACTTTGTATGATCTACTTGTGCTTTTATCATATTGTCTGCAGTCCTAAGTACTGCATAGAAATCTCAATGAAAACAGACCTGAATGCTGAATTCAGAGAAAAAGAAGCATATGATTATATGTGCTAAATAAAAAACAGTATAGTCCTTAGAAGCATAAATCCTATATACTTGTTTGCCACTCAACTGTAAATATGCCTTAAAAATCAAACCATACTTTAAAAATAAAACAAATGTAACATGCTCAAAGGTTCAAAAAATTTAAACTAAGAATAGAAACAGTAGGTATCTGCATCTAACATCTCACATCCAAACTTTTTTAGAACTTTAACGTGTAGCTCATTTTATCTTACACATAAGCTTTATTTTTGTATGTATTTATATCTATTCATAGTTAAGAAAATGAAGCACACAAAAACTGTGAGCTTTTTCAGTAAAGACCAATCGTACACTGACAATTAGTGACATTAGTATCATTTTTCCAGTGAAACACTAAACTTAGTTCTTTACCTACTTGTCTAAACACACAAACAGATCGCTAAACATACATATTAAATTTTTAATACTTTAAAATTCTGTCCAGCATAATATTGGCACTAGATATTTTGTCTGCTAATTTCTAATCAAAAAATCATATGCTTACAAAGCAAGACTAGGCCTCCACTTCCATTTTTTTTTTTCCTGACTCGTTACTGGCTGCATTTTATTACTCCTCATTCTCTCCCAGGCATACCTACTCTCTTTTCTATAGCCACGCTCCTATTACTATTAAGAGGACATAAACAAATTCACCATTAAGATCATATGCTCAGAAAAGCTTCCTATCTATGATATGATGGGGCTTATAAACTAACAGATTTATTATCAGTTAAGCACAATAAACCTAAAAAACAGTGACACAAACCCAAATGCCAGGCAAATCAACTATATACATTCCACAACTTTAAGAATACTCCTATCTTCAGCATTCCAAAATGGCTATTGCTACAGATTTTTTTTTTTTTTTTTTCCAAGTAATCTCCAAGCCCTGGAGTCTCACCAGGCATTTTAGACTTGGCAAGATAATTTTTTTTTCTTTGCCAAAAGAGGAGAAAGTTCATACAGTAATACACCCAGTAACCAAACATGAATATCGTATAGCGGGAAGAAGCATCTCCTGTCTTTTCTTTGCATTTCGTGGTGTGTCCATTTCCATTGGTTTTAGTCAATTAAGTTGAGTTGCTCATTTCAGAAGCATACATATCTTATTTATGTCCTCAACAACATACATCATTCCAACAACATGAATACCTCTGTTATACTTTTTGTTTATATGCCCCATAAACATTAAGTCTTTCAGTATTTTTATGTGAATGCACTAGAACTCCATAATAAAACATGATGTAGATCTTTTTGCCCATCACGTTATCACCAGGCCTTCTAAATCATTTTAATTCTTGTCTTAAAACTGCATCGTGATCCTCCAAATTATTTAATTTTTGAAAAATCAAGGTCATGAGGGACATTAATATTAACTGTGCTGAAAACAAGTGAAAACACAGCAATGACCACAAAAAGAAAATCGTACCTGCCAGGATATTCCTTATAAAGTGGAAACTACCTAAAGTGAAGTTTAATAAATAAATTAGAAAGGAAGACTACCTGGTTGTTTACTCCCAGTGTTTAAATTAAATACATAACTTGCCCCAAAGATTATCATAGTACAAATCTGGTTACATTTACAGTGCTTCAGAAAGAAATGGAGCTGAGTTCTATCACTTAAGGAGCATAGAGTTCAGGTCAACAATTAATCTAATAATCTAACTCTCAAATACCAACTTCAATATGATCATAATTCATGATCTCACATCACAGTATGAGACAATTAATCTGAGCATTGGTACCATCACGGGCCACCTTGATGGTACCTTGTTGCCAGTTCAAACAAGAATTTCTATTGCAGAGAAAAAGGACCAGCAGGAAAACATCACACTAAGCCAATAAAATAAGTAGACTTGCTATGAACTTTCTAAATTCTGTATCTAAAATACGTAATTTCTTAGAAAACAGCAGTGCAGGGTGGCTAGATTCTGCTGTGATTAGCAGAGTTTCCCTGAACCTAATACCAAGACAGGAATCTTTTCTGACAAAGACTGGCACACTAACCACAATATGTCTAACACCGCAGCTTGGATCAGTTTAAAGTCCACAGAAAAATTCGTATTATTGGAATTCATAGCTCATTTTCAGTCATCTGAAAGAGGCTTCCTTCAGCTAGGACTTTAAAATTCAGCACTACTTGGTCTACTAAAACCAAAGCACAGGGGAAAAGGAATGACTGTTCGGGTAATCTAGAGGATTTCACCAGTTCCTAATCCACAGAAAATCCTATCGCTTCCCCCAGAATCACTAATTTTGGCAAAGTGAAGCAAATACATTTTCATCTTGAGTTACATAGAAGTTTGTGGTCAGGAGAAGCTCATTTGATGGCTGATATGGCAGAACCTGGATCCTGGACTGGCAGAGCCACAGAGCTCTACAATAAGCAGGGGCTAGCTAAATTGCTAACAAGCTAGTGTATGCCCCTCCAACAATGCCAACGGGGTTCCTATGCCATCATTACTAAAACTCGAATATGACTTTCCACAGGAAAACCTCCTGGGAAACACATATTTGTAAACAACATCTGTCCCACCTTTGGAGTGAGTCCAAGTCACTGTAGACTCTCTTGGTGCCATGGATCTGCAACTAGCACCATAGGGATGTAAAGAGTAAATCAAACCAATTTTTATTTAAGCATTTACGTGATTACATGTCTCAGTTCATTTTGTTTTAACTAAGCATTATGAATTTGTTATTTTTAGCCGCTATTTTCAATCTGAACAATCTAGGGTCTGTGTGTTACAGAAATTGAACATTACACTTAGAATTAAACAAAGATGAACACAATATGAATATGATATAAAGCACACTGCAGGTTGTTTCTTGTAGTATATTGGCACCATATTAAAAATCATGCATTCTTTAAAGATGAATATGCTTCTAGGTTTTAAACCACACAGAGATGCAGTTTCACATATCTGCAAAAACAGCCATGAAGAATTCAGTGTGGTAAAGTCTCCCCTTAATTGGAACTGGCAGATGTGGTTAATTTCTTAATTTCTGATAAAGTATTCATCATGAATGTAACATGTCTGAGATAATTTGTAAATACTCCATTTTCATGTCTTCACTGAGAAACTTATGCTGATGTGAACACTTATCAGCATACTACATGCCTGTAAATGAGATGTAAAAGCTGTATGTAAATACATAAATGATAGCTGTATTTGGGATAGGTAAGATTTTGGTGAATTCTCAGTCACATCAATGTACCTCGTGTAAATTATATCTATATAGAAAGTCAGTCTGTTGTACATTAATTACTTGAATTTTGATTTTACCTAAATAAATTTTGGAGAAGAAATGTACATTTGTCACAGACATTTCTCTCAAGTCAGTCTTCAAGAGATCAGAAATTTCTTTATGTTCTCCTTCCCACCATATCATTATTCTTTTGTAACGTAATATCTCTGTTAACAACATAGCACTAGCAATAACTAGTGCCAGCTGGTGCTATGTTGCTGCCATATATATTATAAAATTAGATACTTCTACGCTTCTTTTTTGTATTAACTTACAGACTGAAATCAAGGGAGGTTTTTTATCATTATTAAAATAGAGAAGGAAGAAATCACGGATGTGCATGAATAGTCACACGATGAGGAATACAAAATAGATTCCCTTCAGCTCTTTGGGAAGTCCCAGCATTATTAGTGCCTGAGTAACCAGAGGAAAGGGAACTTCACTGACTCATATCAAGGCGTTCCAGCGATTTATCTTTTTTTTTCCTTTTCCTTTTGTTTTGGTCCCATTTTTAATCTGAACAGTACAAAACAAAACCCCAAACACAATTATTTCTGTACTGATATCAATTCATTTCCTAATTACAATTACCTAATTGCTGCATGCCTTTTTTCCATGTTGTCTTTCATTCAGCAACATCAATCTAGAGGAATGAGTAAGTCTCGCTTTAAGCTCTCACCATATTGCAGAAACTAAGACACAGAAATCAAGTTTTCTTAAACTCTCAGATGATACATCAGGACTGAGGTACCTTATTTCCCAACTACAACATGAATAATATATATCATAAAATTCCAGGAAAAAAATAATCAGAACAAACAGAAAACCTCACACACCACAGCTCAAAGCTAGATTTTCGCTAGCGTAACTTTTCCAATAAAATCAATAGAAGCTATATATATGGCACCTCTGAAAAACAGGCTGTAACCAGCTTGCACATGTTAATAACAAAAGTTTGTGACTGAGCTAAAATACAGTCTAGATCTCTGGGTTTTCTGTGATTTGCTACTAGACTGCGAATAGTAAAAAACGATTGATTAGATACAAGTAATTCTACAAATTCTTGCGAAGTGCATTCAACTAAGATGTGAAAATTATCCCAGCGAAAGTGGCCTTAATTTCAAGTAATATAGTGATGATTTCTAGTAGCCCTCAAGTGAGAAGGAACCTTCACTTCCCGGGAATTGACTAGATCTCGTCTGAAGCAAACTCCCTTCAAGGTACAATGTGGACACCAGCCCCTCAGCACCAACTGTTTTAGTCAAAGAACAAGTATTACTGCTAGACAACTACTTGCGACTATAGACATAGCTTTTGTTTTCATGTTTGCAATTTTCTTTTCTGTTTGTTTTTATTTATAAACAAGTAATTTCTCAGTCTGACAAGCATCTCTTAAAAGGTCAGACATTAGAATCTGATTCATTTGCGATTTGTTCCAGATGGACACTATGCAACATTCTTGGCTTCAGTAAAGTTGCTCCAGAATTGCATAGGTATGAGAGAAGAATTAAACAGACTTTCTCCTAAATTCCCTGCTACCTTGAAAATCCCACTAATCCCTACAATGCTTATCCAGTACCTTCATTCTCATTTGTGCTGATGAATCTGCCAGACACTCTTGTCTCTGAAGTGGATGATGTAAAGATTCTTGGAATAAAGGGATTTGTATTTGATACAGTCCTGGCTATCCTTACACAGATGCTACCAAATCCATTGACACAGAATATAGAGCTGCTATGACAAGCCAGAGGAGAATTAAGGAAAAATTACTGTTACGTAAAGACAGAACCTTTTCTATCTCAGTATGTCTTCCAAGACATGGTCTCACTAAATGGTATGTATTTCATGGAGAAGGTCACCAACATATACGTAGGAGGATCACTTTCCTTATTCTAAAGTTCTGGCAGCATACCTCATCATAATGTCACTTAAAATTCGTCTGTAAAAGCTTTAGTGTTAACGACAACTGCAAGAAAGATAGAATCCAGACTGATTCGCAAATCTTGGTTTCTGGATGGTCAGACAGAGAATGTACATTTATTCTTTAAAAAAAAAAAACCAAAACAAAACAAAAACAACAACAAACCACAACCTGAATTTAGGGGTTGAAGTCTATTACAGAAATGCATATGATATCAAATTTTCTGAATAATTACACTTACTAATATGTTTTGAGAAATACTTATTCTCTCTGCAGTTTATTAGTGTGCTCCAGAAATATACCATACCTATTTATAACAGTATCACTGCATTTAAAAAAAACCCTTCAACTTTGTTTCAAAGCCAGCTAATCCTACAAATCTTTGTTTAAAATATTAGGTTGACAGAAAACAGAAACAAGTGCCTCCCTCCTGCTTAAGGAATTCAGTAGTTTAAATGGAATATAGACACATTTCCATTTATGTCCTGGAAAATATATCCTCTCAGTGACTTAGCAACAGTGTTTGGAGTACAAAAAAACCCAACCCAAACCAAACCAACCCCCACAACCAACACAGCAGATATATTCCTAACAATACTGTTTATATGCACTGGTCTACATCCCATATTATATTCAGTGATGACTTGTATGAAATTATATTTATCTTCATAAAGTTTAATAAAAATACTATTTATTTACAGATTATACAGTTAAGCAGCATAAAATATCCTGAATTTACTGATCATATTTTATTATTATATGACTGAATTTATTCCGAAAAAGAAAATCCATATCCAAGAAAAACTATGCCTCTTTTTAACAGTTTACAGAGTGTGTACTACTATTGTGCTCCTTACTCTTTTACAGGCTTTTACAAACAGCCGTGAACTAAAGCTGCTTCAATGAAACTGTCCACAAAAAAGAGGAAACACTAATTTTTATTCTCTTCATTACAGCCTTTGTACCTTTTTCTTCATATTCTGTACATGACAGGAGTTGGGAGACAAACCAGGAGAACTGAGAGAATAAATAAGCAGCTACAGCAAAGTACTGTGCTGATCTATGTGCACAGACTAGTCAGCTCAATTCAGATTTTAAGAGTACATTTTCGGAAATAGTGTTTCTATACATAAACACAAAATTAAACTATTATATAATATGTGCTAGCCTACACATATAATAAGTGAGCATGCATAAAGCTATCACAACAGGTTTCATGACTTTGGAAGAAATTGAATCATGTGCTTTAGTTCAAATAATAAACAGCTTCTACCATGCAAACCAAAGGAAAAGTTTTCTTCATAACTAATGGTTTTGTTTTGGCTAAATAGGCAGCAGTAGAAACAGTAAGCACTACATTAACTTTGCCTTCATAAATTGCCATAATGCATTTCATAAATACCAGACGAGAATATGAAAATGCATAGTTTTCATTGAAATGAAGTACTCAAAAATCACTGAAATGTTAATGTCCAGTAGCATCCAATTTGGACTGTAAAATGCTTGAACTGGAACACTAGAAATTAAATGCAAATGCCAAAGAATTCAGAAAAAAAAAAAGCTGCTACAATGATTTAGTCTAAAACTTGTATTAAGAAACTGAAAATGAGCCTAATAAATTCAGTTTATGTATTATATATATATATAAAAGGGCATTAAAATGTGATTTGTACATGCCTAGAAATATCTCTGCAAAATATTACAGTGGAAAGATTACTAACAGGAAGTGGAAGATGAAGCCAAACATTTGGACTGGAAGTTAACGTACATTTTTAATGGCAAGGTCAGTTAAGCACTGCAACTATTTCTCTAGGTAAATGGAAGACTTGGTATCACACCACATCTTTAAAATTATGTCTAAATTTCTTTCTGATCAGAAGATACCTGTTTAAAACACAATACCGTAGGAACAGCTATACTAAGAAATGTGAAAAAATCATCACAATAAGCTCTTTGGCTTAAATTCCAAAAGCACTGGCATTTCACAATCTCATTTAGCCTTTTTCCCAGTCTACAACCACAGTAATCAAAAAAACCCAAAACTATTTAAGAAATCCTTAGGCCAAGATATCACAATATCTTCATATGCATTTAAACACGAAATGAAAAATGTGAAATATGCCATAATGCCTCACCAGTAGCAGTGAGGGCTAATTTAATTCTTAGCTTTATTTCTTCTTTATGAAATTGTCAAAATCAATAAACAAAATCCATTTCAACTGGTGTTTCCTCCAGATAGAGTTCACAGTTCAAAGAATTTATCTGGCACCCTGTTGAAAATTAATTTTAATTAAGGCAAGTCAAGACAACTCTGAAGTTACCTTCACTCTTTTTTTTCTCTCCACTTTTGTTTCACTCTCTTTCTTGACTTTACACAAAAAGTTTGCAGTGCTTCAGATCTACAGTAAAAGTGTAATACTGTAAAAGTATCATAGAGCTTCACATTGTGTTACTGTTAATCTGACTTGACTCAGAACAGGATTCTTAAAATTTATTTTCTTTTTTACTCCAATACAACTTATTAAACCTGATTATTTCTCACCTGAGTTTTATGATGATAACATAATGCAGGACACTGAACATAAATTTCAAATATAATGTGAGAAAAATGAAAGTTAAAATTAAGTTATCAAAGAGCTTTATGAGATTTTTTTAAAAGCATTAGTATTATTCAGAAAGATTATGTCCAGCGAAGAATGGATATTCTGTAAATAATAGTATAACAATTGTTGACTTCAGTGCTACCTTCTATTTTTAAAAATCTAAGTCACCTAATATGACTATCTGTGAATAGCCGAACTAGTTATCTAAGTTCAGCTACATTAAGTGGACTATTATTCAGAAGGAATACTGCTTAAGAGTATAAATATATAAATAATACCAAAACATACTTCACATACCCTATAGCATTTTATTCTTATAATTCTATTTTCTCATAGGAATAGATGGAAACTGAGCCATCATAGTTGAAAAATGTGAATCTTTTTTCAGTGGAGAAGGAGTATAATTAATGGAAATTTTAGAAATTACATGTGAATAGAAAATTCCTTTGTTTCGAGAAAATACTAAATTCAAAACGACTATCAGGATCAGAGTATTAAGCTCGCATTGTCTAATGAATCTTACAGGTTTCACATCGTCTTCAGCAAACTTCTGCAATTTTCTGAGTTATAAAAATTAATTATTTTATGGATGTTGCAAAGAAATCAGCTTGTGTAGAATCCACTAATGCTTATCAAGGTGCAGATCCTGTGAGGAAAACAAGACTGCAAATATTCAGAAAAACCACTGCATTGATATGGTTTCATGTGCCATCAAATTCTTCCACATAAGTGGCTGGTCCTCATTTTCAAGGCCAAATAATTCCCATCAGTAGCAGATGAATAAACATGCCATGAGCTAACAATTGTGCTAAAGACCAGTGTCTGCCCTACTCCCTCTAATTGCACTAGGTCTCATAAGAGTTATAAAAGTTTTTTGAATGTTAAAGTGAGCAAGATATACTACATTGTAACAAATGGCCATTTTTAGTATTAACCACATTTGTACTTTATGCTCTCAATCTTATTGAGGCTTGTATAGGCTACCCTATCACAAGTTTCTTATGTTGAATATCGCAGATCATTTGATCACTGTTCTCTTGCAGCACTCTTCCTGGGCATATTTCAACTGCCTTGCAAATAAAAGGATAACAACATCATAATGCTCCATTACAGCATTGCTTCTGCATACACTAATCAGATGTTACAATTCCCCTTGTGAAGTTGGTGTTCTGTCAGGTCTCAGGAGGTTTCAGGGTTTTTTTGTTTGGTTTTTTTGTTGTTGTTGTTTTGGTTTTTGTTTGGGTTTTGGGTTTTTTTCTTTTTTTTTTATTTTTAAAAAGGTTGGATAATGTTTTTAATTAAATTGCACAGTTATCTAAGGAAGTATCAAAATGTCAGCAACATACAGGGAAGCAGGGGAAGCATACAGCTATTCATGTTCATGTATAAGCATTTCCTTTTTCCTTTTTTTCAGTGTTGTTGGATTCCAGCTCTGGTGTTTACTGAAGAGATAGGGGTTTTTTGTTGCTGTTGGTTTTTTGTTTGGTTGGTTGTTTTTTTTCTCCTAGTTGCTTAATTGACATGGCATAGTTGGCCCTGTGACTCTGTCAGAAACAACATATGCGTCAAAAGCGGAACGTGTGTCCTTGCTGCAAGGAATTCTATTTTTGAGCTGAAATGACTCATCAACTACTGGGGTGTCCCAAAAGCTACAACATGTCAAGCTGTCATGAGAAAAGGGGGGGGGGGAAGGAAAAGAGGTCACATATTTATTTGTTTCTGTAGCTTGAAAAGCAGAGAGTAAGACACTTACTGTACATTCAACTCCACTCTGAAAGGAAATGTTTGCAAGCCGTATTTTGATAACAGCTATATGGCATCTGGTATTTTTAAAATCTCGTCAGAGATATCTCCTCTTTGATATTATATAGATGTGTAAATTTGTCCAATAGTAAGGAAGAATGCTGTCAATTCAGTGTGCACTACTAATCTGTCCACATGGAAAGAAAGCACAGGATGAGATATCTGCAGATGCATTGTCAGACGCTTTAGAATGAAACAAAAAATGCAGAGATCCATTTGAAAAGAAGAAAAGGACAAAAACCAGAAAAAGGTTCAAACTTGTTTATCAATTATAAAATACTGTGAGTTTTAAAAACAATTTAAAATGCACTTTAAGAATATGTTCTCACAGCAATACTGAAAACACATCAAGCAGCATGGTAGGAGTTTGTAAAAACAAAGTAGTGAAACTGAGCATGCCATAAATGTGATGTGTACCGTTTCATTACACAAACTGACCTCCAAATTATTGCATGCAGTACGTGATGGAAATAAGCACACGACAGATTTCCTGAGAACTTCGTTCCCAGAGAAAGCTACTGGAACCTAAGCTGTAATTACACGCTAGTCTAAATTTTTTTATCCATATTTCTTAAGTTCAGATCCAAGTAATTATCAACAGAATGTGTAAGTATAACAGTGTCAACAAACTTGTTATTTCATTGCTGTTGTACAGACAGTAAATTATTATTCAGAGACACAACCATGATTAGTAAATTGTAAATTAAGTCACCAAGTAACAATTTGCTCTTCAGATGCAGCATGCCATGTCATGCTGTAACGCTGATATTAAGTATAATTTTCACAATAAACATATATCTACGAGACTAGCAAACCACAGATTAAGAAACTGAGATCTATTGCAATCACTTTTTCCTCCCATGGAAACACCATACGATTATTCCCTGAAGCACATTCTTCAGATTAACTTCAAGTGTCCAAGGGAGTAACATTTCATATTACTATCTGTGGAAGACAAGGAAAATACTAGCAGTCACATCAGTCCCTGCCTTGGATCAGAAAAGAAAATAACAGACATGGATAGAAATGAAAAAGAAAGGATATTGGTTCTGGGGTTTTGAAATAACAGAGAGACTTTTACCACTCTGGTTTCACCAGCCTCACAGACGTATGAGTTCATGCAGAGATATAAATTGAGTATGGTATCAAAACTAATGCAAAATTTATGCAAGCAGGGCAGCAGAGGATAAACTACAGAACTTAAGACATATTTTAGAAGTATGGTTTTCTAAAAATGCTCTGAACCTTCAGCTGAATTACAGACTTACTCTTGCAAGAATCAAACTGCCCTACAGAAAATAACAGAATTTAGAGCAGATAGGGACAACCTTTCCAAAACAAAGCTAGAAAGCAATGAAGACTGCCAGGAATCACCTAAAAGCAGCTGACAACGTGCAGTCCTTTTTCACCCTGATGTTTAACGTGATGCCTTTTGATTTCTCAGTACACAAAAGCAGAAGCAACTAGCTGGGAAAGAAAGATGCAGTTTGCAACACCAAGGTGTTTGAATACCAGCCAGTGATATTCAAACGCCCTTTATCAATGGGCAGTTGCTAAGAGAAAAATTGCAAAGTGAGGCAACTATCTGCTATAGTCTTTGTCAAGCCACTGTCTTCCCCCCACCTCTTGAAGGAGCTCAGGTATCCCACATAAAGTGTAACAGAATCTAAAACCAAACCAACAACAAAAAACCCACCCACACAAACAGGGAAATTTTTTTTTCTTAAATATAGCAGAGACAAAAGAATTTGACTCAAAAGCAGATTATAACAGAGAGGTGCAAACCTATGCTTTCACATCTACTTTTTGCAAACAGCTCCAGAACCACAAATATAAACTCTCTTGCCATGAATGTTATCTGTCATGAGACGACAGAACTGACTTGCAACACAGTAGAGGAAAAACTAATTTTTCCAACAAGTACTACATACTTGTTGGATTTGTTATTCATTTTCAGACAAGCTATAAAATGCTAAAATCCTCAGAAGCATTCCTGTGCACCTACGCACAGCCTCTGGATTAAAAAAAAAATTTTTTTATATATATATATATAAAACTGATCAGCTATACTAAAATACCATGCTCTTATCTGAGTAATTGTGACCTTGAACTGCAGACCACCATATTTATGAAAAGAGCGTCTGCCCTGGACCCAAAAAGGATCACAAATCTTTCTTGAGCTTGGGTCCCTTTCAGTCTTCTGAGAGTCTCTGCCACCACAAATAATGAACTGCGTTGTGAAAGGTGAGGGAGCTAAATATTAGCTTTTTACCAAGGGTATTTTTTTTGGCAAAAAATATTTTTCTAAGATTGAAATCCTATAGATACTGTTGTCACTCTGCAGGCTTAGATCTACAGAGCAACAGTGGTCTTAATTTCATTTCAGTGTCCCAAGCTACAGTCACCTTCACATTACAGAAAACATAGTAATCAGGTAGTCTAACATCCTACCAACATGAGTATCACCAAGTGTGTGAACAAGTGAGATACCAGGTATTTTACTTTCCTCAAAGTTCCTTTTGCATGAAATTCCACAACCATTCTAGAATATATTTTCCAATATTTCACCACTGTCAGAGCTAACAAACCTTCCTCAAGATCCAAACTAAGTTTGTAAAGATGTAGATTATACAGATTTTTATAGTTTCTCCAAACACCATGAACATGACCTTTGGTTAGCTTCCTATTTACATATTGAAATGGCACCATGTCTGCCCTCCCGACATCACAAGGTGGAGGGTCCTTTTCTTCCCCAGGCTGAACAAATCGTTGTCCAATAACCATTCTTCATTCGTTTAACTTATCTATCACAAGAAGTTTCCTAAACTTTCCATAATTCCTGTTTTTCTTCAGACTCTCTCATTAGTTTTTCTACATATTTCTGATTTGATGGTATAGAAAAAGAAGCATGCATTTAGGCCTTACTAAGGCTTAAGAGATAGTCTACTGGTTTTAGTATAGAAATTTCACTGCTGTGAAATTTTTCCTTTCATCTCCACAAAAAAATATGAAGGCAAGTTTCAGTGTAAAATCCTGTTCCTTTGAAAAAGCCTTGTTATATAAATATAACTAACACAATATTCAAATTAGACAACACAATTTAGAGCTGAATTTCCTCCGTTCATTCTTAAAAGAGATAAACTAGATAGAGCAACATGTCATGCCCTCCTGCAAACATGCCAGTGATAAAGATTTTTCTCCATATCAAAACCAAATTGCTGGCTATTCAGTACAAATTGGAGAAGGAAAAACTAATGGCAAAGTGCTTAAAAAAAACATAGCAAATTCCATCTAGCCCTTAAAAACCAGATCTGATTCTTGTAATACGATAATCTCATTTTTCCATCTTATATTCTATGAGATGTTGAAAATTTAAACCATATAAGAATTGGCTCATGAAAAATTAGGATTTATCTTCTTGAATATCAGACTCTTACGCCTACTATGTTCAGTATAAACACTATTAATTCAAGTGACAGATATTTACATAGAGGCCTATTAGGCAACATTTTCTTAAAAATAAAGTCACTAAGTATCACTGTATGTATAAACTTCTGTTATTTAAAATTTCTGATTTATTTGTGGAGTAAAAAAAAAAATAACACAAGCTTGAACTTCATTGACTCCTTAGCACACAACTGGAAAGCAGATTTGCAGAAAAAGAGCCAAGGGTCATGGTGTACAAGTTGAATACAAGGCAGCAATGTGCCCTTGTAGTAAAGAAGGTCAGCAGCATCCTGGGCTGCATCAGGAAATGTATCTCCAACAAGGAGGCACAGACATCCAGGAGTGAGACCAGTGAAGGACCACAAAGATGATTAGGGGACTGGAGCACTGTCAGATGAGGAGGGATGAGAGAGATGGGACTGCTTTGTCTGGAAAAGAGAAGGTTCAGCAGGATCTTATAAACTTGTTTAAATACCTGATGGAGCCACCTTTATCACTAAAGAGGCTCAGACTCTTCTCAGTGACACACAGTGACAGGACAAGATGAAATTACGCTAACTGAAATACATGGAATTGCAATTAAAGATAAGAAAAAACCCACACAATTAACTGTGAGAACAGCCAAACACCAGAATAGGCTGTCCAGAGAGACTGTTGAATCTCCGTCCTTGAGGATATTCTAATGGATACAGTCGTGAGCAAACAGCTCTAGGTAACCCTGCCTGAAGCAGAAGGGTTGGACTAAACAATCTCTTGAGATTCTTTCCAATTTCAATAATGCAGAGGTTCTGCATCAAGATAGCTGACAAAGTTACATGCTGAAATAATCTGGTTAGTAAAATACTGAAAACAAACCAAATAGAAGATAAAGGCTTGTTTCTAGAACTGCATTTACAAAACAGATGTGATTTATGCCACAGATTAATTTATTAATTTTTCATTTTTTAGACGTGTTCCAGAAATTTTGGCCTTACTGAAATGTATTAGAAGGCCTAACACTTTAAAAAATTTATCCCATTGCAGTTATTCACGTTATCAAGGTTGTATATCATGATTGATAATAATTTCTGTATAATACCAAGGAGTAATCCAATAACCAAAAATAACCTGAGCTTGATTTGCCAATTATTATAGAAGGAAACAAATAATTTTGACCACTGAGCAAATACAATCTACTGGCATTGATTAATAGAAACTTCATAGTACTGTTTTGTCTGGAGAAAACAGGATATTTAGGATATTTCCACATTTCCTACACAGTGATTACGTACAACTAGTGAAAATCATTGTAATTCCAATGTTGAGTCGTCAATAGCATAAACACATATAGAAAAATGATATTTATTTATTATTATAATCTAGTTGAAGAATATTAGAAAATTTTACAGAGGAGCTTTACAATTTTCCTCAAATCCTAAGTAGACTGGAAGAGTTATTCAGGCAGCATTTCACAAGTTTTATCTGCATATAATTTACTAAATTCGAGCTCTCGGAGCATGTCAGAGAACACATGCAAACATTGAGCTAAGAGACGAACAGCACATAAAACATGCACCTAATTTCTACACGTATGCCTCATAGTATCCACTTTTTTTTAATAATTCAAGAAAGATAACACCTATAATAACTGCTTGTTGTGTCTCAAGGGACAGATGTCTACCAGCCAACTGAGAAAACACACACTCATACCTAACCCCTTTGTCCTAGACAGCTAAGGGCATACTAACGGAGGAATTATCTGGTTCGTCTATCTGTCTGTGCATCCCCCTCACTCCCACTGTGGCTTATTTCTTTTGCTTTTTGCCTTATAATAATGTTGTTACTGGTTTCCACTCATAATTGACACCATCTGTACGTAACAAGGGCTTTCCATCTCTCTGGTATTCAATTGGCTGCAGAGGTCATGCAATTGCCTTGCATTCCCACCTGGCTTCAACTGTAGCATGCCATTATGAAAATTAATATTAGCTATGGATGTTGTCCTATGAGACTTTGCAGAGCAATGAAGAAAATTTATATTCATTGCCACAAATAAGGCTTTCTTCTGCAAATCACTTTTCAATTAAACCAAAAATGGTGTACACTCAGTTATCTATTACAAATACAGTAAAGATTAAATTAGCCCTTACTTATGACTGAAAATATTATTTAGTGCTGTATCAGTTTAAAGCATCTTTATAAAACATACATTTTGTCATTTGACAAGAATCAGCAGTAGGAACAGCTGAAGTTATATTTCTGTTATAATAGTAAAACTCAAGTGACTTGAAAATAATGACTCAAGAGAAATTAATTTACAAATTTAACCTACATTTTCTTTACATCAAAAAATGACATCTATTACTCACACTATGACTATTGAGCAGTTAAAAAAACTAAGAGTCGTTTTCAGGAATTAACTCTTTCTATTTCCCTCTTTTTGTAAATGAGAGGTGAGAACAAATCCAACTAGATGTATTTCAGCATGGGACAAAATTTATAAGCTCACAGAAATGACCAGAAACTGCTGCATTATTAAAAAAAATTAAAATAAACAACCTCCCCCCAAATTGACAAGGAGACTGTCTGCAGGGTAGCATGGCAGATTTGGATAGTCTGTATGAGATTGTCTGCATTATTTCCCAATAATTCTCAATATGGAGGGAATAATACTGGTTTTATTTACTTGACAAGATACAGACCACTGTAATTTTAACAACAGTAAATATCATCTAACAACATTTCCTTGAACCAGATCCTAGAATTTTAAGTCAGCTTCTTCACCTCTATTCATGCATCACAGAAAAAAAAAAAAAAGTATATATATTTACTTTAATGTGTAGTTCAAGTATGAAGGAATGCTCCAGTGACCACTTAGTGGGGGTTAATGAATGTAATAAGACAACAAAGAGTTTTATAAATATAATTAAAATATTTTTGCATGAGTAAATTCCACTGTAAGTAGGAACAGTTGACACAAAGCTTAGTGTTATCTAAGCCTTACTCACTTAATTCCTCAAATATGAGGACTGAAATGGTATGTAGAATCTGTACACAGTCAAAATACTTGTAAACAGAATACTTAAGAGCATTAGAGCCTGAGCTGCAAAGAGTGTCCTCAGCAAAAATGATACAGCATAGCTCTAAAACTCTTTACGCTGGAGCATAAAATGATATTCTATTAAAACTGCAAGACATATAAAAGTCTAAAAGAAAAATACATTCACAACACACACAAAAAAAAATCAAACTGTAACTTGAAGCTCATAGAATCATAGAATTTTTTGTGAAATAACAAAATGAAAGATCGAAACAGTGAACTTTCTCCAAGAACTGCTGAAATCTTCTTAGATATACAAAGATACATAGAGCATTAAAAAGTTCTATAGAACTAAGAGTTGTCTATAAATTTAACTTTTTATTTTACATCGGTAAAAATAAATCTGTCTGATTAAGAACACAACAGCTGAAAACAAGCTCAGAGCCCAGCATGAACCTGCATGTCTGTATATTTGTATAAATCTTCCTATTCACAGTGCCGCTGTTATTCTTAGATCCAGCTGTTTTACACCCACTGCCAGATGGTACTTTTGTGTACAATTCTAATCAAGTACAATAAGTGACACAGTACTGGAAAAAATTAGCTACTTAGGATTAACTACATTGGTGCCCCTGAGAATACAAACTCAAAAAAACTAACCTGAAAACCACATATGAGTAGGACATCTAAAGCAAGTTGTGAGAGTTTTTACATTGACATCAGTCTTCAGTGAAGGGACTCCAGAAAATGAGGTAAACTTCAAGAAACACGAAGATAATAACTGCTTATTGAAAGCAAGCTCTTTGGGGGAAAAACAAACAAACAAACAAAACCGTGCCTGAAAAGCAGAGCTTGTATCTATGGTTGTGTATTACATTGTATTGCACCCCAGAAGATAAAACCTAAGTAGAGCAGAAAAGGATATTCACAACATAAACAGTTTCTGCGCTACTGCCATTACAAGAAATAAGAGATGGGAGCATTTCCCAGTTCAGTGGGAAATTGAGTTTTCTGCTAGTGCTTTTACCAGCCATGCCTAAAGATGATCATGGCAAGGAAATGTTATTCTCTACTCTATTTGAGTCACTGATTCAGTACAATATGCAGAGGTCAGGATGACAGATGGAAATGAAGATAGACAATTCATTTTTAATGCTAAAGTAAAGAAAACTCAGAGAAGTACTTCATGTGTATTTGTTGAAACACCTTTTACATGCAGAAAAATAAACAGAAGTGGACAGAGGAAGGTTGTAAAAACTACTTACAAATAAGCATGGAAAATGAAAAAGTATTGGCAGACATCGAGCTCTCTATTCTACTGCAGCACATTCATCAGACTCTAGCAAACCATCTAAAGAGTGTGCATCAAGTCAGATTTTCCTCTTAAGAATAAAGGATAATTCCATTATTTCCTAACCCCAAAAAATTAAATAATGAAACATTTTAAAGCAAATATGAATTGGAAAAGAACAATCATTAGGATATACGATGCTACTCTGTACTAAAGTAGATCACTTTCTTAATCAAAACTCTAAGTAAATGCTTATGACTACCGTGAATGTACTGCTTTCATTCGAACTAAAAATGGAAGACAGACATTGAAGTGAAGGAATCTATAAAACTAAAAATTATCTGTTACCTAAAGATTAAAATAATTATGTGGTGATATTTTTAATATCTCACTGGCAAATGTTTCATGTTTAACTGCTATTTCCAGTATTGAACAATACAATTGTCCAAGAAAACTGTATTTTATGAATGAGATTCAACAAACAAAGGAAGAAAGGAGTCTAGTCCTTATTACTATGTGAAACATTTCCTACTGGGATGTGATCGGATTTAATTGACAGGGATGTCAAGATAGTCATTTCACTGCTAAATAAATTCCCTGTTTAAGGTCTGAAAACTTCCATTAGTTGCTACAATGCATGACTGAAAATGTACCTATTCACTGTAAAGAATAATGTGGTTTTTTTATATATATATATGTTGTGGTACCAGGAGACAATGATTCAGGTTGGTGGCTTGTAAAAAGTAAAAGCCTTGAATAAACAACACAATCTTAACGAGAGTTACTGGAATAATCCTTGTAGTTTTCAAAATTAATAGCAATCATTTTTTCCACCAAGAACGATTATTTTAGTGATTTTGTTTAGAACCTGTCTTAAAAGGTGAGTTAAGTACTGCTTCTTAGTAAGAAAAGTCAATTGAGATTAAAGCATGTGTGCTGGATCACAGTTTGGCCCATATTTTGTAATGGAGTATAGTGGAGAGATCTCATAAGTTTGTGCCAGAACCAGAGTTTGAATGGACATACTGTACAGCGACACAAAGCTGCTTAATTGGCTCTGCTGATATGTAGGACTAATTGGTATGGATGATATTATGTTGAGGAAGCTGCACTGTTTTCTGACCTCAGATGTCTCCAAGTAGCATTCCACCAGACATACCATTTGATGCAGTACTGGTCTGGGATAGTGTCTGTTAGAGTGATGAACTGGGTAGCATAAAAATGCTCTTAGTTTACCCTCCTGTCACAGCTGTGACAGCATTTATTTTTCCTCCACTCACCTTCTCTATACTGTGAATATAGCAGAGGGAGCAATGGGTAGTATCTTCAGTAAGAGCCTTATGGGCTTCCTCAGTGTCTTTCACTAGAACTAATCATGGCACACATCCTTGCCCGACAAAACTCAGTGGTCTTTCCACTCTTCCCCCCCTTCCTTTACTAGATGAGAAATTGGTGGTGTTATTCTCATCTTCCTTTATGCCTCTTGTGTATGAAGTCATGTAGCATTCCTTTGCAGACATCCCTACCATTGCCTCTGCAAAACTACTGACAGATTAAGAGTCTTGGATGAACAGACCACGAGCATTTTGTTTTAGACAAATGCTTTACACTAGTACTCTTCAGCTTTGTATTGAAGACATGATTTTTTGGTCAGTCTATGCTCTAATGATCTAATGACAGCTAACTGTCCACAGCACAGGCTAGAGAATGCAGTCAAGGGAAAGCATGCAATGGTATATGTTACTATCTATATGTTACTATCTGTCTGGTGTGTGCACTAGATCCTGTTTGTCTTCACTGCTCCTGGCCAAGCTGTAGTCTCTGTTGTTCACAAGCTTTCCTCTCACCCTAACTTGAAGAATTCCTTTTTGACCAAATTCTAAAAGGAATTACTTCTACTAATCCTGCAGTTGGGGATCTTAAATAGACTTATATTTCAATACAATTGATTCTATGTTGCCAAAATGGGTATCAGGTCAGATACTCATACAGAATTAATAGCTTGGGAGTTCCTAACCTGAATTAAACTCCTAATGAGTTTAGTAAAAAAAAAAAAAAGTAAGAAGAAAGTAGGGTAAGAAAGAGGGAGGAGAAAACAAAAGAAAAGTGTGCAAGTATATTAATCTAAGGTTGCTGAATTTAAACTGCAGTTAGGAGTTAAATGTTGGCTGAAAACCCAAAGAAACCTACAGTTATAAACACTTTTCTATCCCCATTGACAGAGCAGCCAATAAACTGGTAGCAGTACACAGATTAGGTGGCCCACAGAAAGATTAAGCACCCAAGAGAAATCTCCCATGTTGTCAGTTTTGCTCTCCTTGAGGAAAACAATCCAACAAAGGCTTCTAGAATGTAGTGCCTAAAAATCATTATATAATCAATTAGCTTCACAAAAGACAATTGCTCGAACAAATAGCTGTATTTTGTTGGTCTGAAATGTAAACATAACTGGAAACAGGTTTTATTCTATTTGACATTTCTGACCTGGATATGTTTGGCACACAGAAACTTTGCCATTGTGCTTTAAAAAGATTTCTAAAAGATCTTCGGAAAAAGCACCACCTTATGTGCTTCAGTGGTGGCATATTGTCATGGTTTAACAGCATATACATTGAAGTAAAATAAAGTAAAATTTCCTAAAATTAATGAGAACGCTTACCACAATGTTAAGAAGGAGAAAGTATTGTCCTCATTTCAAGGGAGCTCAAGGTAGAACTCGAGTTTTCCCACCACTTGGCTCCTCTCCACAAAGAAAATCTCTATATTCGTTATTTGTGTTACGCTCAACACATCTGGGCTATAAAGGTATGGCTTGCAAATCACACAATATAGAGCTGACATCCATGTATTCAAGAAAGCCTTTTGCAGGTGCTACCACCCACCCACCTAAACATCAGTATGTGCAGGTGTCAACAGTGAAATATCTGATTTTCTGAGTCAAATAAGGATTGTTTTAGAATATAACCACTGCCATTACAGACAGCTAGGCTGGCTCACATGGAATGACTCCAGCATACTATCTTAACAATTGCAGTAATGGCAAGCCTAAAAGTAGTTGGGAGAAAAGCAGCTTTAAAATTCTATTGATACTTCAGAATATCATCTTCCCAAAATAACTGGATTCAACCGAATAGTATTCTATTAAGTCCCCTTTTATTGCTTTCTTCTGTGTTAGGTTACCATTTTGCCTGTTACACCCCTGACAGTGTCCAGCTTGATACAAAAACAAGGGTGGAGCACGGATGATATCAAAGAGAGGATATTCCTAGTTAAACTGGTTTGTATCAAACCATCACATACCACAAAAGGTCAGGATAAAACTTTCTATTGCCTGGCCAAAACTATAACACTATATGATAATGTTAGTGCAAATCTAAAAAAATGTTGAGATGTGCTTTGTAGATTTTTACTGGCTCACTGTATCGTAGGAGAAATCTATCAAACTCAGGAGCTGGAAATCTGAACAGATATGCAAGATATAATGCTCATACTGTGTAATTCATTCACAGTTTTTCAGGAGTGTTTTTATCAATCTCCTAAGACTTTTTCTTTTCTCCTGCAAAGTAATTCTTTGGCAAATATTGTTTCCCTGTATTTCTTATCCTAGTCTTGAATTTGAAAGATTGTACATATGCCAAATGAACATAAAAAAACTATAATTTTGAAACAGTGTATATAATCTCAACACACAAACATAGTTTTTCCTCTCCATGGTACAGATCCAAAGTGACTGTGTCAAATCTAGTTTATATAAGATCTTTTTCCCATTCTTGAATTATTTTGGTAGACCATGCACTATTATAAAGTTCTTCACACTCAGGCAATGAGACAAAGCACTGATTTGAAGTAGATGAATGGAGCAATTTAAAGATGTATGATTGCTACAGGAAAGGAGGAAAAGGAGAATGTACTAGAATACTCACTTTGACGAATCTATGAAGTATATTACAAGAGCACCAATACTAAGAGCGAAGACTAAGACAACCTACAAAAGAAAAGAGTCATTATTTAACAGTGTTAAAGTGAAACATATACTATTTTACACAAAAAAAAGACAAAGAAAATATATCATAAATTAGTACTTTTTTAAATATCAGTTTTCATTTTCTTTAGAAAGCTACTCCTACTTGAACTTCAAA
The DNA here is from genome assembly GCA_013399365.1 of Pampusana beccarii. Lineage (NCBI taxonomy): Eukaryota > Metazoa > Chordata > Aves > Columbiformes > Columbidae > Pampusana > Pampusana beccarii. The sequence goes on along the minus strand of VWYH01002407.1, from coordinate 540,193 downwards.
CACTATATAATACCACAGAGTGCTTTCCTGCATTGAAAAAAGACACAAGTTGAATCCTAGCTCAGGGAACCTCTGCTAAACTACATTCTTTAATTTCAAATGGCAAGCAATCCTACTGCATGGTATTAAAATAACACTTTAGTTTTGTCAGACCTGTCCTCCAGAACTGCAGTAAGTTTCTGCTCATTCAGAGGCAAAGACTGATGACAGATTAGACTGAATTTTCATTTATATACATGGTTGTGAAATCTGCAGGGTAAGTGTAAGGCTATGTAAAAATACATATTTACTCTGCACTCCTGTTCACCAACAGTACAGTTAACTTTCAAACACGTTAAAACAATAGCTTGAAGCAGCACGTCCCGATAAAATAAATACACACCCCAGGGACCTTGTAGTCCCAACATTTTCCTCCCTTTAAATCTGTTGAAGTTTTTGAACCAAATAACTTTGCTAGGTCTAGCATCCGGCCCTTTTTAAGAAGGTAGAACTTGCTTTCCTAGCTAGTGCATCAGAAGCTGGATTAATTGCATCTCCATCTGCCTTAAATTCTTCTGAACATAAAGACAATACAATTGTCTGTTCTGCTGCCTCCCAAAGATTCCCCAACATTGTGGGACAATTTAGTTTCACATCCTAGCCAAAGTAGGTCTGCATCTACACAGGACAGCGTAATTGAAATATCTGGACTCAAATTTTGGCTTGAATAATCATGAAGTACATCACTATCTTTGTACCCATTGTGACCTAGATTTCTGATATCCTTATTCCAGGTTTCTCTTAAATAATGCCATCCACTGGGTAATTTGGAATCTGAAAACATGAATCAAATAAGCTTTTTTATGTATCTTCGAATGCAATTCTTCTGAAAGAAATCAGAAAATATTCTTGTCGGCTGCACTAAGGATGGGAATCAGATAGAAAGTTATGTCTCTCGCAGCTCATCTGATCTGCTGGTCTGCAGAATCAAAACAAAACATCCTTTAGTCTTCTGACAGACACATCTCAAGTAGCTGGTTAGAAGTAACATCCCTTAAAATAAACCTAGAGAATTGATCATTCAGGATTGGCCAAACCAGGTTAATAACTAAGGGCACACACAGCTCCTGAAACTGCCAGTTAAAATATGACTTCTTAGGTCAAAAGTGGCTCAAATTTAAGACACTACTTAAACAACTACATGTGTGAAAAAAAAAAACAACACCACAAACAAAAAAAATAGTGGTGTCATTCCAGTTCTGAACAGATTTATTAATCTGTATGAACACCATAACTAATGCATGCTACCATCACTATTGTTACAGCAACACATGGACACTGGAACAAAAATTTCTTCCTTCAGTGCAGGCTTCAGAACTTTTTCTGAAGCTGCCATATTAGGAAGGAGCCTGACAGTCACAGCGCAAACAATAGAAGGGAATGTGCAATGTCTGGATTCTAAGTAGCCTTACTGAAACAACAATGTCAAGGTTTCTCTACTCTCAGCTATCACACCGTGCTGTAACAGCAGTATCTGAAGCAAGGTTCAATTATATAACCAAACTCCGGAGGGCCAAAATCAAACAAGCATATATTTTCCAATAAAAGAAACTAATTAATTTCTTAATATTATGTAATCACTACAACTTGTTTAAAAAAATCTATTCAGCTGAAAGTTTAAACTAATTTTTTGTTCTTTTTAGATATTGCTTACCCTAACTTTTTGCTTTGTGAATGCCTGAGAAAGAATATTTTAGCTGAGTACAAGTACTTCTTGTCTTACCTGATGCATTATCACCCAAATCAGTGAGATCTGTCAGTCAAATTCAAGGAACGAAGCAGGAAACTCTTCAAATAACATTTTTACTACCTAAGTCTAATATAATGTTAACATCTAGAGTTTGAATCTTCTTTCATTATACATGTGTTATTGATCAGATGTGTAAAGGTGTTGCAAGGTGAAATAAGCTATTAAATCCATGTCAACTGGTGAGAGAATCACCATCTCATAAGAAACTAATGTAGTGAATAGAACCTGTGGATTGTCACCTGGCAGTATACCCCAAATTATGATCGGCAGTGATCCCAAAGCCCGTTGTTCTCTGAATTAAGTTACTGTGAATCCAATTGGTTGTACACACCCTGCAACCCTTGCAGTATGCCAAGACACACACAATCACAGTTTGGATCTGAATCAAATCAGCTCCATTGTCTAGCTCTAGAATTATTTATTATCATATATTTCAAGGGAAGTCTTTATATATTAAAAAAACCCACCAAAAAAAAACCCAAAAAAACCAAAACAGAGTTAACCAAGGTGATGAGGGTTCTGGGAATACAGTGCTTACATTTTTGGTGAAAGTTTCATTTGACCCAAAACAGTTTTAAACATAGATATTCAATTTTACACAGTTTAATGTCAAGTATTAATGGTGATGTTCTAGCCTGCACTCTGTGGAATCAATTCTATACCAATAGCATGATCAAAACCACTATTAAATACAGGTATCTCATAAAAACAAACAAACAAAAAAACCCAAAACACACAAAAACCCCAACAACAACAAAACCCCTACCAGATTCACCTTATAGCAGGAGTTTTAAGCTGAAGAATGCCGAAATGACAATTACATGCTGAAAATGAAATTTTAGAAACTAAACTTGTAATCTGTTTGGGACTCTCTGACTCTCATTCTTTCAAGCTTTGCAAAGTATAAAAGTAAAGCTAGACTTGTATTTTCCATTTCACATAGCAAGTCTTAGGTCACAACATCCAGCCATTGCCTAATAGCTAAAAGAATTGACTAGAACAAAACCAGCATTACTCTATACCAGCCTTGCATTTTAGTTATATCAAATCCCTGAATAATCATCACTGTGCTGCTTAAATAATGTCATATAGATTCTGGGTAAGACACTTCCAAGACAACTAAGGAATTTAAATGTTCTAGGACAATTCACATAACTGCCACCAAAATGCAGATATCTAGATTTTACAAGAAGCTCCAGACTCCGATGCTACACCAAAGAGAGAGAGAGATGTATGCAAAACTACACCATTCTCCTACTGTAATATATATGTGATTTTAAAGCAAGGCTTGTTTCCTCTCCTATTGTCCCAAAACACATGCCTAACATTAAATTCATGACATTCCCAAAAATCATAGAAAAGGCATCAGAAGATAATGGAATCTCAAACTCCACTTTTATCCTGCTAGCAGAGAAACATGTTTTTCATTTGCTAAGCGGCAGAGGTATTGAGCTGAACTTGAATACATAAGTATGTGGAAAAACAGGGCCTGAACCAACTGGGTTAGAATTACACAAAAATTAAAGAAAAACAAAATAACCCTTCCATGACATTATTAGAACATTTGATAGACAGTCAGATGCAAGGTTTTTGCTTTTTTTTTTTCCCATCTGAAAAAGCTGAATGCAATTTGGTTGTTCAGACCCATGGAGACAATTAGATTCAGATTAGAGTCTTTGCTGGATTGTTATGGGAGATAACACCTCTTTTGGGGAACTTACTAGCCTTGAAGAGAGGTATGAACATAGACAGACTGATACCCCAAACTCACAGCAACTACAATCTAAGGGAGAAAAATGCCTATATGTAAGTGAATTACTGCTTTTTTCATTAAGCAGGCTATGGAAAGAAACTTACTTGCTCTATTTATTATTCCAATGCATTTGGCACAATATTGCAATTGCTACACATCTATTATAACTTCCCTCTGCCTAGAAGGAAATAATCTTTTAATATATAATAACTTACTGTTTGTTTAAGATTGGGAAATCTGAAGTCATACGCTAGCAGCTACACTGACTAAGCACTTGGTATCAAGTTTTAAAAGTTTAAAAAATCTAATAAGGATGTAGCAACATAATAAAACTGCAGAGAAAGGATGGGCATTGAGAAAATACTATCTGAATTAAGCCATGATAATCGTAAAGGGGATCACATACCTTTTGGGACCAGGGCTTTGTAATAAAAGGCTGATATTGATAAGCCAACGGGTGGCACTGTTTCCCCTACAACTGCAGTGAACTGATGTCCTGGTGTTATTGAAAAACAGGGGAAACTGAAAAGGCTGCCCACATGAGAGAGGGGGGCTACAGTGAACACAGCCACAACAACGAGCAATGGGAGGGCTGGAGAGCAGGAATTTCAATCACTTATTACCCTCCAACATCTGAACGTTCTGTGGAACATGGAACAGCCCTCACTGAAGTTTCAAAGGCAAATTCTCGCTTACAGCTTAAGAGGCAAAGCATGAAATAGAAAGGGAATAGTTGTCTATTGTTATATTCCTCTCAACACTAAGCATTAAAATAAGAAGCACGCAGCGAAAAGAAAAAAAACTTACTTCGGGGCACCAGAGAGGCCTTATTTTGCTATCTGATGACAATCTGTTGTGTATTTTTCTTCAGAAACATCTGTCTGAAACTCTTATTATCCTAAGATTAAATCTTTCAACCCTAAGCCTATTGTATTGCTTAGAATATATTAGGTTGTTCATTATTAATATTTTTAGGGTTTCACTTAATTTTAACTTCTACATCCATACAGTAAATAGGATGCTTTAAAATAAAACTCTATTAGCTTTTATATTTCAAATTACTTAAGGAGAACACAAATTATTTCTTGTGACCATAAAAGCTACATCCTCAATGAACCACTAATTTCAGAATACTAAAGTTTGCATTAGTAAGATGTCAATAGCCTGAGGTTTCAACCCAATTTCAATTATAGTTTACATACTTTAAAAATAAAAAACAAAGTTCTTTTAACCATAAAAATGAAAATCCATTTTATTTCTTTTACAGACAAACAATTTACTTCTCTGGATTTGTTAGGAATGAAATCCTGCATTTCTACGGACACAGCAGCTGCAAATTACATTTCAGAGGCAAGAATTACTTAATCCTTGCTTCACAATCCCAGCATTAATTTTCAGACTCCAGGATATGCACCAGGACCTGTGCAGTTATTGCAGTTTAACAAAAGTAAGACTTTAAGCAAGTCTAGACCACAGAAGAACCAAAATGGCTTACTTAAATTGTGTCTCATTAAGTGATACCCTATATGCTACCCTACGGTAGTACTTCATTTATATGTTTCCATTATTATTACCTTTGGATGTTCCACAGTGAACTAAAGCAGCTGCATGATGTTAAATTATACAATTCATATTAGTTCATCCAACAAAATGGTCCTCAGAACTTTATGATTTTTCAATACAAACAAAATGTAATATGTCTTTTTATAGCAATAAACAGTAAATTTCTCTTTAGAGACTCTTTTTTTTCCCCTCCACTATACCCTGATATGCTGGGTAAAGCAGGAGTAAGGATCTCTAAAATCCATCAGCAGGACCTATTACCTTGCTCTGGGTGGACCTACACACTGACTTTTCTCCAGACTCAAAACACATTGCCCTGCCTCCAGGCTTTCTGCCTCTGTTTCTTTACCAGGTCCCTCCCAGGCCGATGTTTAAATAACTAAAAATGATTAAGACAAAAATACAAAATATCTGCCATCTACTTTATGAGGTCATGAATTCCCAGGTGCTCTTAGAAGGTCCTTCTACCTCATTCAGGTTTGCAAGATCATATTTCTTAATGATTAAATGCTCTCTCAATATCTTCCAGAACAACTGAATATAATGCCAGCTTCTCTTTATCTAACCATGCATAAGTTGTCATAAACGACTTTACAAGAGCCAGGAAATGCAACCAAATGAGAGCTGAAGTAGGTGAACAGAAGGGGAAAGATAAAGAGAGAAAATAACGAAAAGACAGAATAAGATTCCATCTTGTTCTTACCAGTAATAAATAATAAATGAGAAGCTCCAACAAGGATTCTAAGAAACTGGGAAATTTCCTGTCATTTACCTTTTATTCACAAACACAGGGAAATAGATTTTGCAGTTAATATGCTCCCTGTACAAGGGTCATGCCTGATGGAACATAATACTGTGAAGAGGAAGCAGTGATATATGCATTGGTTCTCATGTGAGTACAGGGAAAGTGCAAATTCTACAGGCAGCACCTGCTGTTGATGACAGAATACATGCTAACAGCTATGAATCTTAAGGAATGTGTCTGCTGGGCAGTGTGCTAGCTAGGAAATCTGTCTCCATGACTTACTGATCCTGCCATTTTGCATGTAGAAGAGGCAGGTGGTGCAGGGAAAAAACAAACAAAAACAAACAAACAAAAAAACCCACCACAACAAACAAACACACAAACCCCAAACCCCACATATTTCTGTTATTTCTTCCATGCTCTGAATGTCAGATTGGATTTAGCATCCAATTCTAGAAGGAACTAAGCACCTCCAAGCTACACAGTGAGCAACCCAATCTGTCAGGGAAGTCAGAAAAGGTCCAAGAGCACACAACTCTGAAGAGCCTCTACCAACTCTTAGTTTTAAGCCTGAAGCAATTACAGTACTAAATCCAAATTTACAACTTTACAACAAATTTACAAATTTACAACAATAGCCACGTTAAATACTTTGCATGCATGCATGCAAAAATGTTTAAAACTTTGCAAGCAAATTATTTCCTTTCAATTACATTTTCTGCTTTTTTATTTTGTTTATCCTTATTACATAAGAAGGAGATAACTAAAAAGTTAATTAGCTATTATGTTCTACAGTAACTAAATTTAGTCACCAACATGCATTAAAAAAAGTACTGAAAACTTTGGAAGCTTTATGAGATTCTTCACTTTACAAATTTTGTCCTTCAGCAAAGCTCACATACACTTAGCATTTACCAAGAAAAATCAAAGTTTATCCAAATGAAGAGGTGAAGGAGAGCAAGAAATTACTATTTGATAAGCCAATAGGCAGTAAGGTCTCAGTGAACTTTTCCAGGGATTTCATAGCAAGGATTTTAAAAAGAAAATACAGCAGTAAGGTAGATCAGCATGAGCTCTGGTTGATGACCACAAGCAATCAGAAGAGTTGGTTATTATCCTTAGTTCTGCCACTCATGTAGTACGTACCTAAAGCATATTACTTGACCTCTCCATGCTTCCAAATCTCCCTCTTGCTTTCATTTGGCCAAGAGATTGCATGTCAACTCGTTAGGGCAACAGCTGTCCTTCATTACAGGTGTTTGCAATGGATCTAGCACAGCTGAGACCTCTACTGCTGCCACAATAATAATAAAAAGCTTAAGCAGGACACTATGTAACAGTATCAGCACTATCTATGAGAGTAAAGGGACTTTATTTATTAATGGGTTTTATTTAAACAGAAAGGTGTCAATATCTCTTTCTAAAATAAACTTATTGTTCTTCTTCCCGAAATTACATTTTTGGTCCCATTAAGCCACTACCTAGTATAGCAGAGTTTTAACTTATTACTGAAACTAAAATTATGCTTTTATTGCAAATATACATTAAAAAATACAGTTCATATTTAATGCATCTCTTTTTACAGACTTGCCTAATAATGATAAGAAAGATAGAAAAATAAGAAATACAGAAACAAAGTTTCTGGGAAAGAAAACAAATGCAGAAAAGTTACCAAGAAGAAGAAATATTCAGCTCCTACTTATTCAGCTTATGCATCAGAACAGCAATTTGAGTGTTATCTTGAAGGTATAGGTAAGATGCTTGGTAAAGGCCTGAATCACTGTGAACTCACCAAAGTATTCATAACTGCAGTAAGTACTTAAGGTAACAGGTCACTGGGAGTAGGATATCCAACATCTCTGAATAAAACCCCACAAACCAGAATCAGCAAATACAGCGTATCTGCCATCAGCTGCATTTTATTCTATCTCAAATAAAAGATTTGGTGTTCTTACATATACTTTAACAGACTACCCCTCATTGGAGCAGACCGTTTGAAAGTAAGAGCCTTTCTTATTAAAGGGATGTTGTGGGATCAAAATTCAGGAATCATTAGAATAGACATCAGACTTGGGAATACAAAAAAATCAAAGCAGAAAAAAAAAGAAACAACAACCAAAAAACCCAAACAAAACCAAAACCAACCAAAGAAAAAAACATTAAGAAAATCAGCATCTTAATGTACTTTTGTTTTCCACACACATTCCCAATCTCATTTGTGGGAGAATTTTTTAAAAGGAAATATCTTTGCTATGTTTTCTTCCGTACATATTTCTAATATGTGTTAATATTTCAGATTTATTTTTCTTTCTTTCTACTGAGTTTTTCCTCAAATTTCCACTGACATATTGACAATAAAATGAAAATTTCTGTTCGATATAGAAATTTTAAAAGATTGAGATTTCCTAATTAGTGAAAAAATACAAGACAAAAAGTCCCATCTGTTAATGATGCTCTGTAGCTTGAAGTTAATTAGGTTTGCTGGGAGACTCATGGCGATATGAACAATTAAAGTGCATGCAACTTTTCCAATTCAGTATTTAATTCCATTAGTCAAAAACAAAAATAGCGGTACTGTCTATCACAATGTGTCATTTTCTAGAGCTAAATGCATAGCACTATATGTATGTAAAAACGCACGCGTGTGCATAAACATATATATATATTTAGTTAGTTATTTCACCCTAAAGCGTCCCTCACATCCTGATTACCTAGCAGTCATCCAGGTCACCTCCCATTACGGTCAACAAAAATAAAATTCACTTTTTGAATATTGGTAAAAGCATAAGTCACACTGATTTCCAGTGCATGCATGACTGGCTCTACAGTCACAATATAACTCTTTTTCTCAGTGTAACAGGTACCTACAAACTATTCCTTCAGTTGTCAATGTTCTCATTTTCAGGTTCCTCATAGTCTGACTGTAGATAAAGGCCACCAGTGAGCTGACTGGAATGTCATTTTAGAGAAGTGAGTGGCTGACCTGTCAAACAATCAAACCACGCCAACTGAAAGTCAACTGCAAAACTGCTTGAAGACAAAAGAACCCAATCCTAGAGCGTGGACTCCCCACTATACACAACACAGCAGGAGAACAGCACTCATAATGATGATTGATTATTCACAGTCCCATTCCCTGTGCCAACCCTGGGGAAAGCCTCTGCTTATCGTGTCATGCCCTGAAACTCAATATATGGTAATTAATTTTGTTTGTTTGTTTCTATATTCCTCTATGTCAGTTGTGATAGAAAGCTTTTTATCTCCAGATGAAGAATTGGAACCAAATAACTTCAGATGGAACTATTTGTTCTAATAATACCAAATTCTGCCTCTGGATAAACAAAGTGATTGAAGTGAGATAAAGAAGCAAGAAAAGACTCTTGCATTTTCTGGTGTAGAACCTACACAACAAAATCTCCACCTGTAAAGGAACATCTTGAAAAGCATAAAAATGCACTAACTTATGGAAAGAATAAGAGAGACAAGATATTGCCCCAAAATCACAAATAGAATCTATGTAATTTAGAAAATAATCTAAGTAATGGTTCAACATCAGTGAAATTAATCACCTGAAACAAAGAGGAAATCAAATAAGGTATATATTAGTAAAAAGTAAACATTTGCCAACAGTTAACCCAGACCTGTATCTTGTATACCACAATACAGAACTGAAAATTATAAGCTGTAAGAACAAACACACACACACCACCACCCTGGAAAGTTCTGTCTTTTTAAATTAAGCAATTTTCTTTTTATTAATTAGTATTTCTCTAAAACAAACAAACAAAAAAAGGCAAACAAATTTCACTGTTCCTCTTCTCTTCAATACACTGTACTCCTCGCAAGTTCACAAGTCCCCATCAAGCAATTTGTTAACTGAACAATGACATAAGAGAACATCCAAGAAACTGTCAAGTGAAAACAAGATCGAAACCAAAGAATGGTGGTAAAAATGCCAGAAAAGAATAATATAATAGGATAAAGTAAACGCTGTCTTTTACATGTTGAAATCAGAAATGTATTTTAGGAGATAAGTGTCTGGAGTAAAAAAACACTGGCAAGTTCTCTCAGGAATGAATAAAGTTGCCAATGCAGGCCCTTCTGAGAATTTAGGCCTGATTCTGTAATCCCTAGTGTGTTTTTATAATATTATACACATTAACACTGCTGCTAAAGGAATTTCAAGCTTTATTGCCATGCCATAAGAAACGACTAAAAGGAATTACATTTCTTAATGGATGGATCACTTCAAGGATTCCATTTATTGGAATGATTTACTTTACGCATTCAAATGAATGCCAAATGGTATGGTAGACAAAAGGAATCCTCACTTTCCTCAGTCATTTGTACATTAGTGCCTGACATGCAACCTACATGACAAAGAGTCACGTCAAAAAATGTTCAAGGAGCAATTAGAGAAGGACTGATTGAAAGAGGTTATATCTTCTTGCTAATTGATTGAATGGGTTGGGTAAGTTGATTTACTCAGATTTGTTCTTACTATTCCTAAATTTTCAGATAGCACAACTCCACAAGCACAGAAACAGTTACCTCCCTTTTCAATTGTTCAGGTTCTCAGTCACAAGGACTCAGGCATACACCAAAGGGCAATGCACCTGCGGAAGTATTCTCTGAAAAATGGAAAGCTCTTGGCTTCAAGTAAATCCTAGTGAAATTTCATTCAAGAAAACAACTGAATAAGGAAGAAATGGTCAAATCACTCACCCTACAAAAAAGGCATCTGAATGCTTGTCAAGGAATGTACTTTAAAACAGCACGAAAACAGTCTTCAAAAGATAAAAGAATCACTGCTAAATGCAGTTGATTAACTGCAAAACCAGTTTTCTGCTGCAGTGCTCAACTTTACAGCTCTCATCTTCCATTTAACATTACCTAATTTAGTGGGGTTTTTTTCCTAAATCTTTTGTAAGGTAGAGATCATTTCCAGAACTGTAATATTTCTACTTCTGTTTCCAGAGCAAACAGAGTATAACTATTTCTGTTATCTGCAAATGAATGAAGTCTCGTATTCATTGGTCAAATTCTATAAGCCCAGGAAAATCCATACTGCTTCATAGACTTCTAAAGAGAGATAGTCATCAAAAACATGCCTTTTTAATAAGTACCACTGAACCATCAGAGATTTGCATGAGGATTTAGAAGAGCTTTCAGAAGCTTTCCTGTCAGAATTAAACAAAATATCAAAGACTGGACATAAATGAGCAAAATAAATGTGAAGAAACCATGCTAAATAGGAAGAGGGAAAGCTATTGTTGATGGAGTTAAACAACATAGTATTTTTGAAAGTCACCTCTGTCAGCACATTTTTCTCCAGCATTGCTTGTCCTTCAGTCATTTTGCCAAATTTGATAGCTTTGACTGATAGCCACAGGAAAACACCTCTCATATCAATCTGCTTGAAGACTGAAAAATTGGCTTTTTTATCATTAGGAATAAATCTAAACCTACTTAATCACCCAGCTCTATATGAGAATTTGTGGATACAAAATGCTGCCTATAATTAGCGTACAAAAGAAAACTAGAGAGAGAGCGAGTCTGCACAGTGATTGTAAATTGTAGCACTGACTAAATTTTAGTCATTGTACAGACTTAAGATGTCTGATAATTCTATACAAGAGCATATACCTCAACTTATCTGAAAACGAAAAATAAAACCAGCCTAATACTTTTCCAGGAGCTATTTCAAAATATAATTCTAATCAGAACTCTTAATTTCCCATGGCAACATTAATAAAAACAATGTGAGCTCTTTTGTTTTTAGACTAATTTGAACTGAAAAGCCTGCCAATTAATTTTTTGACACAGTCATTAATCATGAGATATGAGATCTCTACATAAATAGGTAATAAAATTTAGCAAATTCATTGGAGCAGCTAAATTAGACAAATGTTCAGGGTTGTGGTCATCTTGTTTTATGGGGAAGTATCCATTCACAGTAAGAAAGCCATTTTCAATGGGCCTGGGAAGTAAACTGAACAAATGTTCACTTAGTGGTTTCTGCTCCTTTAAAAATATGAGCATAAATTTTCTTTTTTTCTTGTGTAAAATCTGCACAAGTATAGTTATATGCTACTACAGATGAAATCTTGATTGATGATTTTGGTGCAAGGCTCCACTGCTACATGGAGGTTCTTCACACTTTGATATTTCAGAGAAAGGCACGGAAGCCTTTGATGCCATCATTTACAGGCACTGGTGATTTCCACACTGTTAATCATCAAGGAAATGCTGAGGGTATGTTGCATTGTTAATCTGGAATTATGATTCAGCACCATGTAGCAAATGATTAGAAATTCACATGAGGTATGAAATTGAATCAATCATTTACAGCTATCATCAAAGACCAAAGCACAAAACAAATGATATAGACAATGGTGTAGTGAGCAAAGGTAAAAAGTTATTTTTACACAACAAACCTTTACTTCTGGTGAATATTGCTTCTGGTTTTTGAGGGACAGGATGGAAAGAGCAGTCTGTCTGTAAGGATGCAAAACTGATTTATTCGGCAAATTTGTTTCCTGCAGATGAGTTTTCCTGTGCTGTTGTGTAGCTATAATTCTAAAACTGAAAGCTCTTTTATGAGCCTTTTTAATGTGGTTTAAAGATAAAATCATATAAACATATCATAAAAGGCTTGCAGAACCAACTTCCAGTGTAGCTCTAATAGTCTTGTTTACTACCCTTGCTTTTAAAGAACATACAGCAGTGATCACTAAATCTAGCATGGAAACCAACTGTTACCTCAGCTGAACTTTTCCTTGTGACAACACTATGTCAAGTCCTTTAACTTTCACCCTCTAGTGTCGTGACTTCTGTTGTTTTTTTTATATAACATGAAGAGTTTAATTCAAAGATAACTTTTGAAAGTCATCCCTTCCTCTGGGGGCCATGATCTTTGCATCTTTACCTGGTTTTCCCAGCCTGTGCTATCTTCTTCTAACATCTCTGTTCTTCTTACAGACTGCCCGTCTCCTGCCTGCTTCATATGGTCACTTGTGAAGGTCTAAGACTGTAAGACTACCACATTTCATTCTGAAGTGGTCTTATCCACAGACATAAAAAAGAAGAGGGCTGAGAATGAGGAACATACAACTTCAGCTTATGTTCTGCCTCATAACTATCAGTTAGTACATAAAATTACCACTTTTCTGCATGCTTGCTTCAGCCTGGCTACATTCTCTTTCCAAGGAGATACAAGAGCATTTATTCTGAAAACTACCGAAACCAAAATTGGACAAACCACCGGGTAAACACATACCTACCCTGGCCAAAGAGATTTATAAGAGGTATTGCTGCAACCTCATGTCTTTATGTTAGTATGGAGTTTAGGTTCACTTTTTAAAATACTACAGAATGGGCAGAGCAGAAAGTATGTATTGACTTAGCATCAGTCTATACAGAATCAGTCCTACTTTGCTTTATCCAAAAAATGGCTTCTTTTAATGTAGGTCACCATTCTAGAATGTATTCTAGAGCAGAAAATTTGACAGCCAGATATGGGGAAATTACCTTTTTAACACGTGCTTTTTAGATGTAACAACAGTTTAAGTCTTTAGGCTAGGATGAGAAGTTTCCCTCCCAGATGTAGGCCCGGCTCCTTTCCTCCATTGCGCTGAATGACCAGAGCCACTTCCCTGATGCTCAGAGTCCCCTGAAGATGCTGCTGTTCTTATCGTTTAGAGAATACTCAAGGCAAATGTGGCAGGTGAAAGAGAACGAGCACCAGTGGTGTGTGGGCTATTCGGTTTTGTATCAAACCAAAATCCCATCAAACCCCGGGCTCTGCTAATGACCTCCCCCCATACTCCTGCACAAGACCAAAAAGTGGAAAAAAAGGAGAATCAAATGTAGTCCAATGACAAAAAAATATTTATATGGAATCTGCAGATGAGAAATATTTGTACTGTGGTGATAACACTTCACAAGAACAAACACTATCAAATCCTAATACTAACAATTTATTTTCTCAACAGCTTGGCTGACATGCTTCCTCTCTGACTCCCAGGCAGAGCTAGAAGAAAGAACTTCAAACACTAAATTAAGTTAAAATTCCTTTTGCTGATTGCCTATAAACCTCAGAATCCCTCTCCAATCAAAACAAATTTATGACAAAGACCTATGTAAAACTGTGCCAAGACAACCGAACACCGCTGACTCAGAGAGGAAGTCCACCTACTGATTCATTAACATGACTGCCAGCACCACTGATCTGTTCCTAGGAGATCTCTTGTTTAAGCTGTTTCTCAATGCATAGTTTGATTTCTTGTCATGGTGTTAGGTATATTAAACACCAGGAAGACCAAACGCATATCCACACCTGTTTACACACCTGATTTAAAGCTACAGCTTTCCTTCAACTACAAGAGCCATAGTAGGATGTAACTAATAACAAGAACATGCTGCAGGGCTAGTCCACAATGTAAAACATGGCCAGGATGACATGCTTTTGTGAATGAGCAAAGCGTTTGTTTGAATGGGTGACACACACAGTTTGCACTGACAAGGCAACCCCAAGACAGGCGCTCTGCAACTGACAGTGGAGTTGTAAGCTGCACATTAGTAGGGCAAGCTGACTTTTTGTTGTTTCAGTTCTTTCGAGGACTACAAGCAAACGACCACTGTACTGAATATATAGATCACCTGTTTAGATTGTGTTAACTCCGACCGCTTTACAGATTTTCCCAGAACAAAGCCCTTCGTGTCATTCTACAGCACTTAAGCACAATCTCTTTCCATGCAAAAAAAAGAATAGTCAGAAAGTCACTTTCTTCTGAAATCTGCCCACCAAATCTGAAAAAAGGCAAGTCTGTCCAGCAAACATTTTTGGATGATACTTGCACAGGCATGTTTGAACTATATAGAGTTAATTTATTATTTAAAAAACCCCAAAAAACAAACAAACAAAACTAATCTAGTTGAATAACAGCTTATTGTTATTGGTAATTTTAATTTCTGAAATATTTTTATGGAAAAATAGATGCACAAAGATAAGTATACCCCTTCTTCCTCTCCCCTACATCCAAAAAGAATTAAGGCTGAAAAAATAAAGTCCTGCAATGCTCTTCAAAAATTTAACATCTTATAAAAATTTTAAATTTTTAAAGCAAAGACTTTCTAATATATACATGTGACAGGTATCAGATCAAAACTTCCTCCCAGTTTCCCCAGAATTCTAAACTTATATGTAACCCTTTATTTAAGAGTGTAACCATGTAAAATTCTCATTACAAGCTTTTTGATTCCCTGCAAACAATAGGAGCCAGTACATTCATTTAGTTCATGTTTTGAAAGTTTGTTCAAGACCATAGAAACTTACTGTGTTAAAATTAGAATTTAAGGAAAGCATTCTGACACCCAGAAAAATAGTGCCCATTTTAAAAAGGAGTTTTTTCCTCTGTGATTTTATGAAAAAAAAATTCCACATTTTTTTGTGTCTGCGGTCCAAGACATACTGAGTGATCAAAGCTCAAATGACATTTTAAATGATAAAATTATTAGTCCATTAGCTTGAGAAAATGACTTTTTTTTTTAATTAAGACCCCAAGACTCCAGAAGAGGCTCTTCTAGCACTTGTAGAAGCAGCTGAGTGTGCCTAAGTTACTGTTTCGGAGAGCACCATAAATTGTTCATAAACAGAAATACCTTGTAGCTGCTACATTTACCTGACTTCTAAAAAAAAGCATTAAATGCAGATTAAAAATGTTTAAGCTAAGTTCCTATCAAGAGGTCTGATGAACTTGCATAAATATTGCTCTCCTCCATAATCTCCTAGGAATGCTCTTCAGGAGAAAAACACTTCTCAAAATATACGGCTTCACACGATCCAATACCTTTCTAAAGAGGTAGGTGACCCCAGAAATAGAGAAGAATACGCACAGAGATATGTCAATTAAAATTGTACTTTTCTTCTCATTAATATCAAGAAATTGAGAACGCTTTAATACATGATTATGTATGATGGCTGAATCAACTTGTCCTCCTGGAAATTTTCAGACAAAAAAGGTTTGTTTATGTTTAATAGCCTTATATTCTAAGAAAATTAAAAAAAAAAAAAAAACAATTAATCAAACAATAATTCAGTGGAAACACACATATAGGCATAAGAATTTCAGAGATGGAAAGTCCATCCATTTCAGAGCAGCCAGTGGTCAGTGGGAAGGGTATTTACCTAAGATGCATGAGATTTTTTTTGTTTGTTTTTTTTTAAATCAGATTAGGGTGTTAAATCTCAGTCTTCCAAAACTAGTACCTCCAATGCATCTCCCTCAGTTCCTCTCATCCAAAATGTTGTATTTTGTGTAAATAATTAAATATCCTTTGGAAAAGGAACATGCCACATCTCCCACAACCAATTTAAGTGCTATAATTAGGCTGCTCCCGAGAGTTCTTCTTGTGTTCTCTTTTCTCTCCTCTCTCTGTCTCTCCTTCATTTTGAATTATTATTTTCAAGTAATATGCTTTATCCCAAAGTATATTGAAAATTTTGCAAAACCGGTCAACTCTTTACTACTAAGATGCTAGTTTCTCACCTTTCATTTTCTCAGAATTTTTTTTCCTTAGGACTATATAGACAATATTCAGATTAAGGCTTTTTTTACTGCTTTTAGAGTCACTATGAAACTGACCTGTGGAAGCTACATCCCGAGGTACCTCAGCCCTTCCATAGTTGCAAGTTCTGCTCATTTGTCTCTTTTTGGCAATGAACCACATTAATTTTGCCGAAGAAAATAAAAGCACTGACATTGTGCTGAAACTAGCAAATTATGTAGGACTTCATTTCATCAAAGCAAATTGCAACAGAACTGCCAAAAAACCAATAGTGATCTATTACACATCAAAAGACAGGCAGCTTAAGCGCAGCTCCATTTACTATGCAACAAATTTAGAGCCTAATGCCTTCAGCATAAAGCTTTGATAAACAGTTGTCCATTTTAATCAGATTTGTGCAAACTGTATTATTTGGCTGGTTATGGGGTTTGAATTTTTTCATTTTCTTTACACAGTCAAATTCATTTTATGATGTATTTCTTCCATCAAAAAAGATTTATTAAGTAAATCCAACCACTCCAGTCAAAATTCTGTAAGTTTCTTGTTTAGAAGTTACATTAAACTTTATAATTAATAAAACAGGACAAGGCATAATGGTTTTAAACTGAGAGTAGATTTAGATGAGATATAAGGAAGAAATGCTTTACTGTGATAGTGGTGAGGCACTGGAACAGGATGCCCAAAGAATTTGTGGCTGCTCCATCCCTGGAAGCATTTCTTTTATATTTTGTTTTGCATTTCATTTAATTCATGAAAATATTATGGATATTTTTATCTAAGAAGCTTATTTAATAAAGTATAAGCTGTATTTTAAAATACATAGATATACAACTAAAATCAGCTCAAAGTACCTTAAAACAAAATATGCTACAGCTAGTGGTTCTGCAGCAATAAAAAGGTATACCAGAACAGGCTTTTTAAAAAGAGGGTAAGATTTTCATATGAATCATTTTCCATTTCAATAACCTTGACACTAAAAAATGCTTGGCAAAGTTACTATCTGAACACTTCTTAAAATCTAGTCTTTAACAGCAATTATTCAGTTATAGGTTTCATCTAGAAGCTTTTAAACCCTGTGACCAGATCAATGTCCATATACTTGATACTCACTCTGTAGTCTCCTGATGTATGCACAAACTAGAAAAGAACGTACATTACACATACACATTGCTTCCCCTTGGTCACAGAAAAAAAAAAGAAAAAAATTGTTATCACTCTGTGACACTAAAGTGTTTTCGGTAGATGAGTAGCATTTTCTCATGTTCAAATAGACTGAAAGCCCAAGGATTTTATAATCTTAGTTTTGTTTTTTCTGTATTTGTTCATGTCCTCAAAATACTGCTTCTAGCAGACTGATGAAAAGCCTAGGTTTTCATCTTTTTTACAATGATAGAAAATATTTAATGGGGAAAAGCTCTTGCCTTCAAGTAAAGCAACTGAAGTTGCTTGACTGTGATGCAGAATTCAAAGGAGAATCTGAAATACTACTATGATGAATGCTCTGATACAATAGCAGAAAACACAAAAATTGAGGGAATTTTGCAGATTTCCAAGCTCAGACTACATGTGGTAATTTAAGATGTAGGTTGCTATAAGGCTGTATTTGGCTTGTGTGACAAGGGTTTGGTAGCAGGAGAGAAGGGGAGCTACAGGAGTGGCTTCTGTAAGAAGCTGCTAGAAGCTTCCCCTATGTCCCATAGAGCCACTGGCCAAGGCCAAGCCAATCAGCAATGGTGGTAGCACCCTCTGTAATAACATATTTAATAAAGGGAAACAATGCTGGACAACAGCACCCAAGACAGAGGAGTAAGAATATGTGAGAGAAGCAACCCTGTACACAAGAGTCACTGAAGAAGGAGAGGAAAGAGGTGCTCCAAGGTGGCAGAATGATAAAATGGTTCAGGTTGGAAAGGACTTTAAAGATCATCTAGTTCCAACTCCCCTGCCATAGCCAGACACACTTTCCACTAGACCAAGCTGCTCACAGCCTCACCCAGTCTGGCCTTGAACACTTCCAGGGACGAGGGATCTACAACTTCTCTGGGCAGCCTGTTCCAGTGCATCACCACCCTCATGGTGAAGAATGTCTACCTTATATCTAATCTAAATCTGCACTCTTTCAGGAGGGTAGAATCTTTGCTGGGGTAGAGATTCCTTTGCAGTCTGTGGTGTAGACCATGGTGAGGCTGGCTGTCCCTTGCATCACATGGAGGTCCACGGTGGAACAGATATTCACCTACAGACCATGGAGGACCCCACACCTGAGCAGGTGGATGTGACTGAAGGAAGCTGTGACCCCATGGAAAGCCCATGCAGGAGCAGGCTCTTGGCAGAGCCTGTGGCCCTATGGGGAGAGGAGCCCACGCTGGAGCAAGTTTACTGGCAGGACTTGTGACTTGGGACCCACACTGGAGCAGTCTGTTCCTGAAGGACTGTACCCTGTGGAAGGAACCCACACAGGAGCAGTTCATGAAAAACTGCAGCCCATGGGAAGGACTCACACTGAAGTTCATAGAGGACTGTCTCCCATAGGAGAGACTCCATGCTGGAGCCAGGGAAGAATGTGAGGAGTCCTCCTCCTGAAGACGTAGTGGCAGAGGTGTGTGATGAACTGATCACAAACCCCTTTCTTCCTCCCCCTGTGCTGCCGGGAAGGGAGAAGGTAGAGATTTTGGAAGTTAAGCCCAGTTTCTTACTGGAGGGCATGAGGGGAAGGCATTTTAAGATGTAGTTTTTATTTGTCACTACCCTACTCAGATTTGATTGGTAATAAACTACATTATTTTTCTCAAGTCAAGGCTGTTTTGCCCATGACAGTAATTGCTGAGTGATGTCCCTGTCCTTATCTCAATCTATAAGCCTTCCACTATATTTTCTCTCCCCTATCCAGTTAAGTAGCAGAAATGATAGAGTGACTGTGGTGGGCACATGGCATCCAGCCAGGGTCAACCCACCACAAAAATATGGCACAACTCCATCCCCTTGCATTTACGTCAATTTCAGTGAGATTATGATCTTTCAGTATCTAGATCTCAGAATTCTCTAAGATTTAATTCTAGATGCCCTTCTCTAGCACAACATTGTCCCTAACATATTATTCAGTTCTCCATAAATAACAATTCTGTTTAAACACTAGAGGTACTAGAGGTTCAGTATCATGCGTAATTCTACAGTTTTGAGGCTAGATTTCTAACTGCATAGTTGGGTGGCCCTATTGGAAGGAGATAGACTATGGACGCACATATAGATTTACATACATATATGTATACACGTGTGTGTATACAGATGGATACTTCAGATGCACTGTCCTCTTTGTGGCACAGAAGGATGAAGGCTTTGTCTGTTGAAAGGTAGGAAGCAAAGCACAGACAGAACTAAACAAGAAGTACTGGAATATACCCAGTGTATACATTATCGTCTACTTAGTTTTAAAATCCCACACCTCTTAATTTTTCTGTTTATAGCATGCACATTTTCTTCATGCTGCTTCTTTCACACCATGTGGGCTGACACAGTTGAAAAGTAGGCCATACAAGTTTTGCATTAATATGGTACTTTAAAAATTGTTCTGGCACTTTGTTTAAAGCGCCAGGTTGTTCCCTGCTGGTCCTTTTGCAGCAAGATGTGTTTTGAGTCTGTGACCTATTACATTTGAACTTCCTATTGGAAGATGACAGTTACCCTTGATTGTGTGAAAACTGAACTTGTTTTAAAAACATACACACATTTTCAAAAAATATTAGCTTTATGCTTATTTTTAATTTCTTCTGCCCATCGTCTGCTTGGGTAAAATTCACTTCAATTTCATCTTCCACTCCAAGTAATGAACTTGAGAGTACCTTGATTATCTTTTTCCCTGTACCAAATCAAACTCCAATTTGAACCAACAGACAACACTCATCCAGCTTCATTGTCCTGTTTTTCAGTGGTATAACAACTTCAAGCTCTTTAGCTTTAATGATCAACAGTGTAGCATCAAGCTTGTCAGCTTTCTAATGTCACTGTAATAAAGATGCACCAGCCATGAGCTTGAGAGCTCCTTTAGTTGCAATTTCATGGACTCTAGTTTATAATACATCCATGTGTATTTTTCTACACCATATGGAAAAAACTTGCCACTAATTACTGATCAACCGAAAGTGTATTTCTTAATCAAATCCCTTCTCTTTTTTGGTTAAATTGTATTGCATGCTTTCATGGATAGTTTTGTATAATTTCTTGGAGTTATAATTTGGAGAGGCCTGTAAAGCTGAGTGATATGACAATAAGAAATATAACACATATACAGACAAAAAGTTTCAAGTTTGGATTCTGAAGATGATGGAAACTGTGCATGTTCAGGAGTATCGAAATGAGACACTTGCTCAGATATCCGAACAGATTAAGCTTCCAAATATCTAAAAAACTGGCGCACACAGAGAGCAGAAAATAATATTCAACAAAACTTAAAACACTAGAAAAACTAATGAAAAATATTAATATTTATATGCTATTTTTTCCACTTAGAAATAAAGACAGACTTGTTAGCATCATTCAGTTCAGAAAGCTTATTTAAGTCATGGTTAAAGGTAAATCTTACAGCATGAAGTATTGTCCTTTTGCATTCAACAACTGGATAAGCTGTTCTGGTCCAATCTTTTTCTTCAAAATATACACATTTGGTGCAACCAAAGTTATGAAAACATGTCTTTTTTATTATTTGGAGTAGAAAAGAAAGTCAAAGTATTATTTCAACCATTTCAAAAATATATTTGTGGTTTTCTTTCATTTCAGATGAACATTATTTGATAAGAAAATTATTTACTGCTTTGTGCAAAAATCTAAAATAGTATCAAATGCAACTTTAATTGTATCAACTTGTCAGATGCCACAAAAATAACTCTGCCTGTTATCTATTTCCATCAGTCTAACTATTATTTTACAGCCTCTACTTTGTTTCAAAGTGTACCTGCTTACTACTGTTGAAGTATTATCTATCTGGAAACACATCTTCCTCTCGTGGGCCTTGCTGATTTACTATCAATAACTAACTTCCTTGGTGAGTTTCTAGTTTGCAAAGGCGCTCACTAAAATTCAGCTTTTCAAGTGTTTACTGCTTTGTTCCCAAAGCAAACACTGGAAAGTGCTGTTGGGGGAAGGAAAATAAATAAACCTTCTAAAGAACCTTATGAAAAGTAACAAAACAGGAAGCACATTATCAGGTTTGGCTCATTGTTCTTAGCTCCAATATGGTGTCACAGCATAACAAGGCAATTAATGTATAATGCATTAGCAGTAAAAGGATCACTTTCCATTATGTGAATGAAACCGTATCTACATTCTGTCTCAGTGTATGACTTTTTATGAACTCTGCATAGTTGGTACAGGGGCAATAAGAAAGTAATTTGTAAATTTTGGAGTGACATTGAAGTTACAATTCCTCTGAGAGATCCAACTTGAATTTAGACTGAATAGCCAACTGTATTCTTTATTTTAATGTAATGCCCCTGCCAAGCAGTATCTAACTTAAGCATATGCTAGCGAATATTTTCTAAATCTTTATGAAACTTTGACAAGCAAAAATATTTACAGAATTTTATCCCATACCAGCATAATTTACTTTTAGCAACTTTTTTTGTGATGTTAAATTACATCCCATGAGGTAGAAAGGGCAGCCTATTCTTTATTGTCTCTTCTACTGATATTTTTTCTATCAGATTCTGTTCTTCTTTCTTCTATTGCCTTACATTCTCCTACATTTTTTGAACAGACATTTTCTTCTTCGTGAAAGATATTCTTCAGACCATTAGGTAAGAAAGCTTTGTGCTCCATGTATAAATATATAGATCACTCCGAACAGGTATGCCTAAGCTGTTTGGCATGACTAGGGACAGTATTGGACTCTGCCAGCGTGGAGATTCTTACCTGGCTCCCTGCTTTCTCACTGCCCGTTAACTGGTCGTAACCGCTTGTGGAAAATGTGCTTGTTCTGTCTTTCACAAAAGAGCATCCACACAGGAAACACCTTCTACTCACAGTAATTATTTGGGTAGACATACTTACCTGAGCCACGGATCACTGCACACAGACAGATACTCAGCCCTGGACTGAGAAGTGGTAAATTTCTGGACCACATGCATGGCTATGCCAAGTCTGCTTTTCTGTGGTCCACAGGGCTAGGAGAAACACAGTTAGGGAAGAAGGACCTGAATGCACAGACATAATGACATAGGCACAGTAAGGAAGGAAATCCAAGTGTGCTTTGGGTGGAAAAGTAGTTTAGGATCCTAACTTAAGGATGGGGAGATGTATAATAAGACTATGAGAAAAATAGGTAAGTCCACTAGTAGTTTGTGGGAGAAGAGTGTGCATAAGAGAATGAGATGTTCCCTGCAAATGAAATTTGATAATCCTTATTTGAAACTACTCTGAAATTCATCAAGTCAAGCTGCCAAGTCTCCTGGCTCTTCAGCCATCATTAGCTATGCTAAAATAACCTTCTCAGATGAACTGTTTCCTTATCATCTGTTACAATGCTTCCCAATAAAACTTCATAGCAGAGAGTCTGCTAAATTAATGACAAAAGCAATATGCCAAGGAAGAAAACAAGATAAAAGTAAATGGAACGACTAATAAATGGGTCAGGAAAGTGGAATGATAGGTATCTGGGATAGGACACATCCTACTAATTTGAGATTGAATACAGTTATTCACCCTGAAAACATTTGGATTACCGTAGATATATCCTGATCACAGAACAGTAAAAGAACCTCCCTTCCCCTGTTCAAAAAGTCAACAGCTGACAGCCTACTTGAAACAGAAGTCTTTACAACAATCTCAGCACTGTCTCTTCTACTTCATTCTAATGCAAACGATCTAAGCACTACTCAGTTTCAGCCTCTGTGCAGGGCTGGCAGAATATAAAGGTCTTGGCATTCCACTATCATTCAAAATACTGCAGTATGAAGACTGAACACAAGACACAAACCAAACCTTAAATGAAAGACATAGAGAGGATGTTTCCATTAACTTTAAAAAAGGTAAAACAGACTGTGGACTTTGACAGACAACTACTTGTTTTGCAAGGTATTAAAACCCAGACTAAGTTTAAGATTTATGAGACAAAATTGTCTTTTGAATTTTAACCAATCCATTTATCACATGCTCTACTCCTTCAAGGACAGATATAATCTTTTTTACAGGCAGTCTTCACAAAACCCTGGGGAAAGTTTATTGCTAATAAAGCCTGGCACTTGGTATGGGGTAATATCAGGGTGTATGTGGTAGAATAGCTCAGAAAAGTTTTTTCGACAAAATAATTTATTTGCTAGCCTTAGCAAGAACAAATAACTTCAGTGAGGTATCAACCACACATTCCCTTTCAGTTTCAGTAAACATCTTGCTCTGGAAGATTTTGATCTGTTTGCTGACAGACAGCAAAGTGTCACTTGAATTTGCAAATACAACACTGGCAAATAGACATGGTGGTAGCTACAGGACCCAATCTTCTATTTGGAGCAGGCAAAATCCATATATTTTAGCAGTAATGAGAAATAACGCATTTTCATCTAAATGAAGGGCACCAGAACAGTCTCCTTGGAGCATGTCTAAACCTCCCAAGCTCACTGATATTTCAGCCTGCAAACTGGATGAGACAAAATCCTTGCTATCATCTTTGTGTCAAAACATCTTCAAGTGTTTTGCCAGATCAGGCGAGTGTTTCTTAGACTAGTCTGAAATTACTGGCAAAGACAATTATTACATTATTATAGCTTTTTTTTTTTTTAACAGTAAACAGTTTACTTCATGTGTGCTCTGATATCAGCCTTTACAAAATGATCCTAACTAGTAACAACTAATTAAAATATGTCAATTTTCAGGATATGTCAATGATCTAGACCTTTTCAAAGGCCATATCTAAATAGCTGAGCTGCTTTACTTGATTTAAATGACAGCAGCTCCATGGCAGCATGGTACACAACACAAAAACCTCCCAAGAAACTATATCAATACTCAGGTATCTAACATATATAAGCTTCATCTGCCCTTTCTTTACTGCCAGAAGTACCATATCTGGTTTTCACTGAATCAGCTTTGATAACCCAGTACTACCAGTTACACTTTAAAGAACAGGTCTGATTAATTCTGCCTTGAAAATAACGTCTCTGCTCTGCTAGTGGAAATATAGCATAGATGTACAAGTAACATGCTATTGGTGTTATCCAAATTGAATAATAGCGATGTGGATCAATGGGTTTACAGGGTAAATTAAAAGCAACAAAGAGCATTACTCAACTGATTAAGACTGTCACTCTTTTAATTAAATATTACTTTATATACCAAATTTCTCATTGAAACAGAATTATTTGAAAGATACTGTGCAATATTTGAATGGGAACAGGCATGCACACGGCGCTTTTTCCAACGAACGCACGCATGAAGTTCATACAAAAAGCTACTCAGTCTACATGAATATCCTACATGGATGTTCACTGCAAAGTTGTACGGTTTTGTCACCCAAACCATATAAATAATAATATAGGTGTGATAGTGGAAATCAGATTGTTCCAGGAAAATGAAGATGCTACAGTATTTAAAACTTCCTATTAGCATGCCCTGATATATACTTGTTCCTCTAAGCACTGTAACATGGATATCTCTTCCAAAACCATAATTCTAATCACATGCTTGCCTCCAGCATTTCTGTTCTATTGAAGAAGGGAGTTTTTTCATCTACCAGTGGAAGAGGTGTCTGCCAGAACATAAATAAATTCACTAACATATTTGCAGGGCTTCTTGATTGACATTACTTTGACTCCGATTTAAATCTGGTTTGGTAATCTATTTTACTGCTTTTACAGGGAGCTGTAGATACTCTGATTCAATGCGGTCTAATGACTTCCAGAGCAGAAAAAGAATGATTTTGATTCAGAGATGATAATACAATTGATGACACACAGCTTTGAGTCATTTGTGGTTTCCTATGTATGTCATTTCTCCCATTTTCAATGTGATCTGTTTTTAAAAGGTTTCTCTTTATTGAGCTATTCATATCACTGGAATGCCATGAAAATTAATCATATGATATCTATATTGAGTTTAAGAAACTTTTAAAAACCAAGTTGTTGGTTGCCTTGTTGGTTTTGTTTGGTTGGTTTGTGTTTGGTTTTGTTTTGTTTTTAATTGTACAATATTCCATAGTACAAAGAACACCATACTCATAATCAGACCACATTGTACTAGGAGGTTAGCTAGCTAATGGGATTAACAAAGATTTACAGCCTTTCACTTAGAAGACAAAGTTTGACACTAAACAAAGTTACCGCAAAAGAGTTGTTCAACAAACTCTAAGAATAGAATGGCAGAATGGTTTGGGTTGGAAGGGATGTTAAAGATCATCTAGTTCCAACCCCCCTGCCATGGGCAGGGACACCTTCCACTACACCAGGTTGCTCAAAGCCCCGTCCAGCCTGGCCTTGAACACTTCCAGGGATGGGGCATTACAGCTTCTCTGAGCAGCCTGTGCCAGTGCCTCACCACCTTCATGGTAAAGAATTTCTTCCTTATATCTAATCTAAATCTACCCTCTTTCAGTTTAAAGCCATCACCCTTTGTCCTATCACTACATGCCCCTGTAAAAAGTCCCTTTCCAGCTTTTTTGTAGGTCACATTAAGATACCAGAAGGCTGCTACAAGGTCTCCCCAGAGCTGCTTCTTCATCAGGTCTTCTCCAGGCTGAAAAACCTCAACTCTTTCAGGCTGTCTTCACAGGAGAGGTGCTACAGCCCTTCTGCAACTTGGGCAAATATATCATATACATATATAAAAAAAAGTATATATTTAAAATTTATATTA